>CAHIKZ030000523.1:30000-82500 GCA_903632075.3 Acanthosepion pharaonis | reverse complement strand
AAATTGGGGTGCGTCTTATATGCCGTCAAATACGATAGTTTAAAGTTTTTAGGCTATTATTTTTCAAATAAAACCAAAGTTTAAAACTTTATAAGACAGTCATTTTTCGTTTGTTTTTGTTTTTATTTTTAGAACCTAAAATAATAAAACTTCATTTTTCGCTTTGCTTTCTTTCTTTCAAAACATTCATTAGCAGCTAATGTTTTTTACTTTAAGCTTCTAAAACTTTTTTTACAAGTTTTATATGCGGAAAAAATATAGGTATAATAATTTAATTACAAACGAACATCAATTGTTTTAATTTTTGAAATCTTAACAAAAATGTTTACATTACAATAAATATCTAACAAAATAAAAGAAAATAATAATTTTATGAGGATCAGATAAATTTAAAAATAGACTTACACTTAAAACTTAATAGATGATTTTTTTATTCTCTTTCAGTGAAAGACTTTCACTTTTTAACATCTGATTTAGCTTCCAACCTTTTGCGTGGCACCCTGCTTGAGGATTTTCTTAATTATGTTTTTATTGTTGGCAATGCTTTACGGAAAACTGAGAATAAAAACGACAACGTACTCTCTACTTCAGACACGTTGAAAAAGTGTGTACGAGTTGCATTTGTGAAAAGTATTTTACTAAATTTGGTGAATACTTACCTTTCTTCGCTGAAACGATTGAAAAGAAGAAGAAACAATAATGCGCTTGTTCGGCTTCTTGCAAAATATTTCCGAATTTTGTCGGCTCTTAGAATTTCTTAGTCAATCGACACAACTTCATAACAGTAACACCAATACAATCTTAGTCCGAAAAGAATGACACAATAAAAGTAACAATAAGAAACTAAAAGAAAATCCGATACAAATGTCAAAACTTCTTTTAAAAAAAGCAGATGAAAATGTTCAACGTTTACGGTGTTCAGGATAAATTCGTCCATTACAGAAAAAACGTAATCAATATCTTCTTGAGAATAAAATTGCAAATATAATTAAAATATTCGTAAAAAATTTTTAGATAAAATATAATAAAACCGTATTATAACGTAATTATTTATATATAATACACTCATTAAATTTGGGTTACGAAATGCTGGGGAAAATAGGCATTACTTTGCTTTGCTCCATTCGTAAAAGAAAAAAGAAATTGGGGAAAAAAAATCCTCCAGGGAATAACTTTTTTTGTAGATTAGCGTTCTTTCGACGTTTCTCTAGCCATGCCCAAAATATTGACTTTTTATCAACTTAGGAAAGATTTCCTATTCACACTGATACAGTGTCAAATCGATCCCTTTTTTTACAGATTTATCTAGACATATTTTTTATTTGCAAATGTCCTGCCTTGAAAATGTAATTATGTCATTGGGTTAATTTGCAGTTTAGCACCTAAAATTTCCAGAATACTTGCATTTATGTGTAATTGTACATGTTTCATTCAAATCTAGCTTGATAAAATCTACCGTTTTTGAAGTTATTGACAGTAAAATTTCGGATTCATTCGCATCGTTGGCAGCAGCCATTACTGGCATTGTTTTCATATATTCACTGTGGAAAGCTAAGCATAGAAGAGGACATAGTTGTTATAAAATAAAATAAGACATATCTCGGCTGATTTACAGGTAAATACTCAAGAGCGAGAACCGGATGTGAACGGGACAAAGCCCGTCACAAAATGACCATTATCCTTCTTTACAAATGTTCCCGACACACGTGTTCTGGTCGAAAAATAAAATAATATTTAAAGTGCTCTATTTTTTGGTCCAATAAAAATGCTTCCCTCCTAATTATACTCGAGCCGTTTCTCGAGCCTGTTAATTTAAAAAAACGCTATAAAAGGGTCACACGGAAGTTCAACAGGCGGCCTAGGGAGACCTGTCCGGTCAGGCCAAGCGTTCAGCAGCTGTCAGCAGGAGAGCACCAACCACCGTCAACATGTGTGAACTACTATGAGAGATCGACCTTGATCCGAAAATTTGGCTTATGAACTTTACCACAAGGTAGCTGTCCCAAACCCTCACGTTCCTGTTGAAATAAACCACGTAAATCTATTTCTACTGTTGTCGTATTTCTTTCTTGCAACCATACGCTTGTCTATAACATAGTTAACAGCCTTGTTTACTGATCTTACTTGTCTCAATTACTGCACAAGAGAGCTATATTGCGTACACAATAACCAAGACAAGTGAATATTCTATTCATAGCTATTCCATTTTTTATTAATCTGGAAATCTACCAGACAACCTCAAGCAAAGATTCTTTTGAGCCACTGTATAGTGTGGTGTTAATGTAAGGTGTCAACACTTGAAAATTAACTAAAACCCAAGAGACTAAGTTTGAGGGAATCTACACTCAGATGCCAAGAGATATACTTAAAATCTCTTGGATATAACAGCCAACTAAATCATAGCTTTATAGCAGCATTTCTCAACCTTTTTACCCTTGCATAACCCTTAAAATAAATTTTATGTCCCAAGGAACCCCTGTGCAAAGTTCATGTGGTAAATCTCATAGTATATATTTTTGAATAACTGATTTAAGGAAAAATTAATACTTCTTTGCCAAATTTTTTGGTAATGTTAAATAAAATTCATACTGTTCGTTTATAATACTTCATCAGGGAGTTTTTATTCACACACAAAAAATTCTAAATTCAAACATAAAAAATAAGCACAAGTAACCAATATCATATACCTATAATATAAATGTAAACAGAATTGAAAACAGATAATTGCTGCATCAGTTTTTTATTTTTTTACCCTTTACTGGCAATGTTGAAAAGACATAAGGTAAATAAGGTAATTCTCATGGAACCCTTGGGGACCTTTCACAGAACCTTAGGTTTCCGGGGAACCCCAGTTGAAAAACACTGCTCTATGGATCCATCCTTAATATTTCTACAATATTATGTGAACGCAGAATGTGCTTTGCAGGACAATGTTGCTAAGCAAAACAAGAATTCATGAATGATCTACTGCTCTGGACACCTCACCATGGCACAAGACAGGTTGGTCGCATAAACACTTATATTGACCAGCTATGTTATGACACAGAATGACTTTCCAACCTTGATGCAGGACTGTGATGGTTGACATGATAATCTCATAAATGGCCGAGCTAGCTTGACTGAATAACATAAAAAAATCAAATGCACATTCCAGTGGCTAATAACTATTTCTCTGTAGTGACTTAAAATAGAAGTAGCCATTACTACTACTACAATTGCAATTACTAATTCCTTTTATTGTAATTAATTCTTTTAACATCAGTCTTTACTGTTTTCAATTGATTGATTTGTTTTTTTGTTTTTTTTTTACAGCTTATCAACCATTTGCAGCCAGAAAATATTTTTAGATAGTAAGAATTCTTTGGAGATACTAATGATTTATAGATACAAATGTTACTAATTAACTCACAGCTGGTGGGAGAAAAGGTGGATTCATATCTTTCCCAAGGGTATTTGTGTATAAGTGAATATAGCAAACTCGACTGGAATGAAAACTTAGCTCTCTGATTTCTAATTCCAAATTCCAAGCCATTGTACATTACATCACTCACACAACCAAGTTTACAGCACCTGATACTCCCAAGTGGTCATCCATCTAGATGCTGAACAGACTCAACATTGCTTAATGTCAGTCATCGTACAATCAATGTGATATAACCCAAAGGCATTTATCTTTCTAATGTACATTATATAAAATACACACCAATTAGCATGATTGGCATCCATCTTGTGTATTTCTAATATAAAGCCTTTTATCAATCTCCCTTGGGGATTTAATACCACAATTCATATTATCATACAATGAGCACAATAATACAGTTGAATCAAGCAAGTTTTCTGCTACAACAAAAAAAAAACATTTGTTATGCATTTTCACCAGTGATATAAAAATCATTTCATGAGTTGACAATGGTGCAGTGCTGCTTGAATTTTAGCTTGTCAAATACATCATTGATACCACTGCTGAAACACAATTAAAACTAAAAAAAAAAAAAAAAAATCCCCTAATAATCTTTAAAATTTATAACCTAAAATAATTAAAAATGAAACTATTTAAAATATTCATACAGGTGAAAAAAACATAAACAAATAATTAGGCCCAAAGAAGAAAAAAAAAACTTATATTCACATTTTTCTGTCTTCTTTCACTAGATTTGTTTTCTTAAAGATAATTCAATAATTTCAGAAAAGAGATAACAAAATATTAAGTGGCTTAAACATGGATGCAAAATTTTCTTTGCCATAAATTGTTTTGTTATCCTAAATAAAAATGTATTTCAGGGGAGATAAATCATTATCCCCAGCAAAACAGAACATGAAAAATATTGTTTGCTTCTAATTTCGACACTTAATATTTAATGATCATCACACGGGAAATTTGTTTCCTGTTTTTAATGAAATAATTTGATAACTTTTTAAGCCAATGGGACTAAGTTGATATAAAAGCTGCATTCTCTAATGAAATCTTTTTTTAAAATTTATTTTTAACTAACAATGAGAGTGAAAAGTAAAAACAATTTCTAAAATAAAAGAATTAAAAAAAAATACTTGTAAAAAAATGTGTATTTTTCCATAAGTGAAATTTTATACAGGGGTATGTAGAAGTGCTCACAATTAAATTTCAGTCCCAGAATAGAAAAAATTAAAAAATCTATCTTATATAATCTACCATTGTTTCATTCTTAGAAAGGTTGCCATATATGGTTTGGTACTCCTGCTATATATTTAGAGATCTTTGATAAAATCCAAAGAATTTGCAATGTCATTGGTCCTCATCTGGCATCTTGGCTTCAGTCACTTTCCCACCATTGTGAGGTAGCTCCCTTGTACCTTTTCTGTAAATATTTTTATGTTAATTTTTCTGATGAACTTTTCTCTTCTTTTTTTAAGTTGTTATTTTTATCCCCCTTCCCCAGACATATTGTACATATGGAAAATACTTAGGACTTCATAGAGACTTGAGATATTATGGTGACAAGAATGTGTTGTTTTGGTATAAGGTATACTGTGGTATGTTTGGGGTCAGTAACTGTGGTGAGCTAAGTTTAAATTAAATTAAAATTCCTCAATCCAAGCCACTATCCATTACTCCACCAAAAATGTTTACTATTTTAAAAAGTGATGATTAGAATTTTAATAAAACCCAAACATATGAAAGTGAATTTTCTTTGTTCTTTCAGAATTCTTTACAACAAAAATATTTAAACACTATTTATTTATTAGATTGTTTATTTACAAGAATAATTTTATATTTCCAACATTCTAAAAATGCAAACAAACTAATACAATGCAATGCTTATCATTTACCAATTTATAAAGAAATGAATATGGAAATAATTTTTTATTTATAAAATTTAATAAATCATTAAAATATGTGAACTATAATGAAATCTTTATTATTTTATAAAATTCAAATTGATTGGTAAATAATAAATACTGTATGGTAAGTGGTTCACATATTTTGAAAATTTTGTAGGTTTTATAAATTTTTTAATAAAAATATTTCTTTTAAAATTTATTTCTTTATAAAATGATATATAACAAATCTTTATAAAATAGTAAATAATTAATACCACATTGTACTTGGTTCACATATTTTTATAATCTTGTAAATAAATATTGCGGAGGGAGTCTTGGTAGCTCAAATTAATAGTGGTGTCAACAGGAAAACTGTCCTTTTCAAAAAAAAATGTTTTTTTTATGGCACAAAGATTAAACATTGCCCAAATTTTTTATTCATAAAAATGTCTATGAAGAAGAAAATTAAAATAGACACATAATTATGGGTAACTGTAATGATAAATTTTGAAAAAATGCATTTTTAATGCATTTCTTACATTTACTCTGGCTATTAAAATAGTTTGTGAGCATCTGGATTTATACTGTTTTTTCTCAAGGACTGGCAGCAAAAATGTTAAACACTATTAATTTATTAAACTGTTTAATTAGACAAATGGGGTTGAATACTTTTGTTGTCAGTTCTTGAAAAAAAGAGAATGCAAAGAAATCCAGTTTCATATGTTTGGGTTTTGTTAAAATTCTAAAAATAACTTTTCAAAACAATAAAAATTGTTGAGCGAGTATACAGTAATAGAGAAGTGTACAGAAAAATCATCCTTCTGACATGCCATTTTTTTGCAGGTGTATTTGTTAAACTTTGCTAAATGTTCCAATAATATGCTGCAGATAAGCCTTCCATTAAAATAAGGAGATGCAAGAATGCCAGATAAATATGACTTTTATTCAAAGTAAATTTAGATGTGTTGTTATAAGTGTTCAAAATAGTACAGTCACAAAATTTACACATGTAAGTTTATGCTTACCTGTGTGGTCATGCATTACAAAACTTGGTTTCCATATAAAGGAAAACCCACACATTATGATCCACAGATTCAGAAAATGATTGTTTCTTTGCAGTTAGCATGTGTCTTGTCTTGGTGCAACTCTGAGATTATATAAAAGCACACACTTCACAAGAAAACTGATTTGTTTTTTATGGCTTAACAACCCTTCAGGGGCTATTCGAAGCCCAAAAATATTTTGGATTATGAGAATAATTCTTTTTTTTTTTTCTTTACAGGTGATTATTGCATTAACAATTTTGGGGGATAACTGAGTTTTCTAACTATAAGTCCTAGTACTTAACTCATAGCTGGAGGTCGAAAAGATAAATTCCAACCTTTTCCAAGGGTATTTGCACATAAGTGAATGTCTAGAACTTGATGGGAATTTGAACATGGTTCTCCAATTTCTGATTCCAAGAAACCATCCATTACACTGTCCACACATTCTAACAAGAAGAAAGTTTCTCTTTTGTGTATGTTTGTATCACATACTTATCAATATAATTTCTTTCCTTTGTTTACAAATGTCTCAATAAAAGTAGATCCACATAGTTCACAAGACTATTGTTTTTCTTCAATATGTATTTGAATATTTATTTTTAATTTGAAATCTGTAGAAAATGTGGCTTCTCCCTAATGTACAAGGTCTGATCAAAAAGTACCAAAACTATGCTATGAAAAGGAAACCTCAACACGTATCAATTCGACATTTAATCTCCTTTGAATAGTCCTCTTCTGAAGCTACACACTTTAACCCTTGCAGTTTTCATTGATGGAAGCATTCCTGGAACTCCTTTTTTGGAATAGTGAGGAGGTGCCATGTCACATTTACTTGGATTTTCTTAATGTCTAGAAATCTTGTTTCTTTCAAGTGGGATGTGATTTTTGGAAGAAGGAAAGTTGAAAGGGGCAAGGTCTGGGGAATACAGTGGTTGTCAAACCTGGGAAATATTGTACATGGCAAAAATTTGCTTCACATTCATGATTACTGATAGAATCTCTATGTTGTGGTGAAATGGCCACCCTCTACACACTTTCCTTCCAAGCACTACTACAAAGAACAGAAGTGAGTGGGAATGTTATAACTTAGTGTGCATTTGCAAAAGAGTTCAAGGTAAATCTGTGTCATATGGCTTCATTCTTTGTACTTTAGCTCTGTTGCCATAGCAACAGTCCCAATACTTTTTGAACAGACTTTGTATGCCTGCCAGTGTATCTTTAATTAGAAATTTGCTAAATTGGTTTCTTGCCAGTATGTGTTCGCATGTGTGTTTTCAAAATTGAATGTAATGAAAATGAAGATCCACACACTTTACAAGAATATGGCTTCTCTCCAGTGTGTGTTCGAATGTGTATTTTTAATTTGAAACTTGTTGAAAACATAGATCCACACACTTCACAAGAATATGGCTTCTCTCCCGAGTGTTTTTGCATATGTATTTTCAAAACAGAATGTAGTGAAAAGGAAGATCCACACACCTCACAAGAATATGGCTTCTCTCCAGTATGTGTTCGCATGTGTGTTATCAAACTGGAACGTAGTGAAAAAGCTGATTGACACACATCACAAGAATATGGCTTTTCTCCAGTATGTGTTCGCATGTGTCTTTTTAATGATGAGCTATCTGAAAGTGCAGAGCCACACACTTTACAATCATAAGGCTTCTCTTTTGTATGTGTTTGCATATGTCGTTTTAATTGTGAACTCACTGAAAATGCAGATCCACATACCACACAAGAATATGGTTTCTCTCCTGTGTGTGTTCGCATGTGTATTTTCATATTGGAATGCCGTGAAAATGTAGTTGCACATACTACACATGAATATGGTTTTTCTAGAGTGTGCACCTGCATGTGTCTTTTCAAGTGACAACTTTGTGAAAATGCAGATCCACACAATTCACAAGAATATGGTTTCTCTCCAATGTGTGTTCGTAAATGTATTTTTAAATTAGAATTCTGTGAAAATGCTGATCCACACACTTTGCATGTATAAGGTTTCTCTCCAATGTGTGTTTGCATGTGTCGTTTTAAAGATGAATTCACTGAAAATGCTGCTCCACATACATCACAAGAATATGGTTTTTCTCCAGTGTGGGTTTGCATGTGTCTTTTTAAACTGCAATTTTGTGAAAATGCAGATCCACACACTTCACAGGAATATGGTTTCTCTCCAATGTGTGTTCGGATGTGTGTTTTCAAACTAGAATTCTGTGAAAATGCTGCACCACATACACTGCATGAATAAGGCTTCTCTCCTGTATGTGTTCGCATGTGTGCTTTTAAATTAGAACTTTCAGAAAATGCTGATCCACAAACTTTGCATGTATGAGGTTTTTCTCCACTATGTGCCTGCATATGCCGCTTTAAAGAAGAATTAAGTGAAAATGCAAATCCACACACTTCACAAGAATATGGTTTCTCTCCAATGTGTTTTCGCATATGTATTTTCAAATTAGAATTCTGTGAAAATGCTGATCCACACATTTTGCATGTATAAGGTTTCTCTCCAGTGTGTGCATACATGTGTCGTTTTAAAGACGAATTGAGTGAAAATGCAGATCCACATACCTCACATGAAAATGGTTTCTCTCCAGTGTGTGTTCGCATGTGCCTTTTCAAGTTGCTACTTTGTGAAAATGCTGATCCACACACTTCACAAGAATATAGTTTCTCTGCAAGGTGTATTTGCATGTGTGTTTTTAAACTAGATTTATGTGAAAATGCTGAGCCACATACTTCACATGAATGAAGTTTCTCTTCAGTGTGTGATTGCATGTGTCCTTTCAAGTGGGAATTAACAGAAATTGCTGATTCATATACTTCACAAGAATGAGGTTTCTTATGTATATCTGACTGAATTTGTATTTTTGAATGGGAATTTTCTGAAGTCAGGAAGTCACAAAACTGAGGAGAATGTAGTTTTTGACCAATGTACGTTTCCATATTTATCCTTAAATAGACATTCTTTTTGAAAAAATATGCATTCTGCTCACAAAATATGTTTTCATGTACTTACACTCAGTCAACACAATGAATCAGCATATTTCACAAAGACATATTCTTCTTGGATTCTCTCATATTCAACATTCTTGTACAATATTTATAGATTCTCTTCATACAATCTTCATGTATGACTATTAAATGAAGTCATCTGTTCTCAACTGTAACTGATATCTGTGAATGAAAATAAAAAGTCTCATCAATGTTTTATTCTAAAGAGACATATCCATAGTGTTAGGGGACCTTACCCATAATAACATAATGGACTATCCCATACGTAATAAATACTGCGCCTCAAGAGGAAGCGGGGAGTTCTGTCTGAAGTCTGGTGTTTAGTCTGAAGTCTGGAGTGAAGTCCGTCAGGAGTCATTCAGTCGAGTCAGAGGCAGTCCAAACAGAGTTGTGTTCAGACAATTACTATTAAACCTGATTGTTCGTACTAACACTTTTCTACTTCTCTGTATATATTCCTGTTTGTAATATATCTGTGTTATTCCATATCCGCCTTCGAGTTCTTCTTTATTGGTTCTACCTTGGACTATCACCATGGTACAAGGAACTGGGCCATAACACATAGTTTTATATTCTCTATGCAATCAGTGATTTTTTTCTTGAAATTTAATTAAAAAATGGTTAAATTGAATTTCACTTCCAAAATATTAACAACTTTAAATTCACATAAGTTTAAGTAAATATTGTAGCATACCTACAGATGATAATGGTATGTCCCCATTCACATAAATACTGTATGTGTTGGTCTGCAGTTGGAGATTCATTGTGGAATTCACTTGACTCACTTCTAGCAGTTGACTACTTCTATACACTGCTGGTGAATCTTATATGTGTTGTTCTTGTCCTAAGTATTATCATTCATTACCAACCTTCGTTTGATTATTCTATTTAGTAACCTTCCCTAGGTTACAACAGTAAACTTAATAGCACTTTAACTGAATTCTAAATTCCTCCTCTCTAAGTTTACTGACTATAGTCGCAAACTAAATGCAATGTATTTGATAATTTAAATGTTCACTGTTCTTTTACAATTTTATTTTATACTTGACAAATAAGATCCGATTTATTTATTTTTGATGGTTCATCAACCCTTTGTGGTTTATTTAACTCAAAAATATATTTTGGATTATACAATTCTTTTTTTTTCTATTTTTCTTTTTTTGTGAGTGAATATTGCATTAACAATTTTTTTGGAGATAACACAATGAATTTTCCAGATACAAGTCCTACTATTTAAGCCATAGCTGGGGGGGGGCAGATTCATAGCTTTCCCATGAGTATTTGCACATAAATGAATGTAACAAACTTGACAACAAATAAGGAAGTTGAAAAAAGTTTGATTGCATTCTGAAACAATATACCTAATGACCTGTCAACATAACAATCTTAAAACCTGGAGATTTTGTTCTCTAATTTCAAAAAAACACAGAGGTTTTACCAAAAACAGTGAGAAACAGAAGGATTTTAAAAAATAACGGCCCAAAAAGGTTCACTTAAAAAAGTCATTTTTCAAAATCACAGCAGTGGTCTGGACTTTGGAGCAACAATAACCCAATTCAAGATAATGTTAACTCCTCAATAATTTAACTGAATTATGGCCAGTAACAGTTTTCAAAATACATGCAGACCAAATAGGAATTATTTTCACCCAGCAGCTCATTTTGTGGGGAAAGTTTGACAATTTATTTATCGGAAGGATCTCATAAAAATTGGCAAGACATTAAAATCAGGAGTTTCTTGACAATTCCAAGAAATTTGACAGGTATGTGGTTGCCTTGCCAAACTTAAATACACAAGAAATAGTTTTTTATGCTTCATAATAGTTTAACAGAAGCATAAAAATAGGGTGTTTCTTTTTTCTTTTAATCATTTCACCCCAAGCAAGGTGATAAAGCCATCAAGATGCAAGGGGTAATGGAGTGTGAAAGAATCTGAGAAAAAAAAAAAACATTAGTAAGGAGAGGACAATAAAAGAACAGGATTCAAGAACGCAGAAGTTGAACATTCATATTGCATTTAAATTTTCAAAGATTAAAATTAATTGGAAAAAAGCAAAAAGCCAAAAGAGAGTTTCAGGAGTGAGAACTTATGATTACATCTAACAATTTCAACTGTAAAATGATGGGATTAAGTAGCCAATTTTGTACAGCACTTAAATCTTTCAATGTACCAAAGAGGAAATCTCATAAGAACAATTACCATGAAAGTATTTATAGAAAAGTCACAGGGAAACTATGTTATGGCGATGGGAAAGTAATTAAATATGAAATGTCGGGTCAGGACCAATAACATTACAGATTCTTCTTTGGATTTTGCCAAGAAACCAATCAAAAATAGATCTGTGATTTTTCTTTTTATTTATTCCACAGAGTTTTGGACATTATTTCTGGTGCATTTTATTTCTGATGCAAGTTTTTTTTCATATGCAAAAGTAAAAAAGTAAACCTTAACCATTTTTATGCTAATTATTTTCACTATTTACATTGTTTGGACTGTTGTCCTCCTCTTTATTGCCATATTCATGACATTTTGGCCATTGTACACTCCAGCCTTCTTCAGTTGACACATTGCCCAGTGGATAAAAACATAGGTTGATTGATGCAAAAGTGACTTGATCCAAAGAGTTGTGAGTTCAAAACCTAGTCACAAAGGGAACTAAAACTTGGAGAGTAACCATGGGGAATTAACTAAAACTGAGATATCCAAAGGCATGGCACGAGGATAGATTGTTCTAATTACACATATATGGGAGGTATTTCTGCCATACCCTGTATAAATACAGTGTTAAAATTATGCCCTGACTTCATATAGAGTTATCTATGCTTTACTTTTATTAACAAATGTCAAGTTTGAAATTAATTATATCATTGATAACTGGTAGTACATATCCTGATAAATGAAATGTTGTGATGATTTGAGGAAGCTTAATGAAAGCTAATCTAAAAAATTACCCCATGCAGGTGAGTCAATTTAATTCATAAAATATTGGTTATATAAGGTTAAAGAAAATTTAGTTGAAATTAGGTACCTCCACTAAAATTATGGTACCTAAGGTTTAAATCAGTTTTGAAAAATGTGAAACTTTTCATTTTAGCTTTAATTGAAAGCTAAAGGATGAAATTTACTATTTCCTGTGAGGAAAATGCTCTTGTGTATTTCAAACAAAATTATATTGATTGGAATCAATTTTAATTTTTTTCTGTAATGATATGAGCACATTTTTATATAATTTTTAAGTACTTAACAATCTTAAAAATTTAGGAAAATATTCTCCATAATCTAATGTTTTACTGAATTTAAAAAAATTTTAGCTTTAGATATAGTTATCGCTTTTATTTTCTTATAATGTCACATATGGTCTACTATATTTACAAAATTGGCACATTTATATACTAATAAAAAAAAATCAAAATTCTTTAAGAAATCTTAGTGCATGATGATTTGTACTAAGATTTTCCATTTATGATTAGTAAACATAGTTTTTACTTAATAATAATATTACCTAATGAGATCAAAGTAATGCAGAAATTTTTGGAGAGAGGTAGAATTGCAGTATTTCTACCCAACCCACACAGGCTAGTGTGTGTAAATAAAATGTTATTTTCATTTTATTTTAGATAAAAGATGAGCATTACTTTTAGAAAATATAGTTAATTAATCCATAAATTCACTAATAGAGTAAATCTCCAGAACAAATATTAAATTTTAAAGAGACTTTTAAATTTATTTATATTTTTCAATAATGTCGGCTGGATGAATGGTGATTAGCAATAAAAAAAAAATGGTAAGAAAAGCCTAGAATTGGGGCCATAATTCTCAAGAGCAAAAATTGAGGGATTCATCAACAATGGCTCTTTGGAGGAATTGAAAAGAAGTTCTGAAGAATTTAATTACTCTGTAGAATTTGTTCTTGATAGATTGAGAAGCAGTCATCCAAAGACATTGAACAAGGTTCTACGATAATCCAATCTCTCCCTCACAGGCGGGATGTGATGAGTCTCTCAATGCTCTATCACTACTACGATAAAAAGTGCTTGAACAAAATGCTTCTCCTGTTTCAACCAGGACTTACCTTTATGGCTAGGATCTGCCATGCCACTTACATAGTAAGAAATTATCCTTATTCCTTCCATATTCCATCCACAAGAAGTAAGTTCCATTCAAAAAGCTTCTCCCTGCAAACCTGCCTATGGAAAAGACTCCCAAGAGGATGTTCCCCCGATTATTACAACCTTAACCTGTAAAGGCTAGAGCCAACCATTATCTTCCCCTCCTATTCATATAAACTACCCCACTCAAAGTAGAAGGTTACATTATGGGGTAGTTTAATGTTACTATGTTATTATGGGGTAGTTCACTGATAAAAAAAATAAAATGTAGTGATGATTGGTCCGCTTATAATGGGCTCTCTAAATGATCAGAGGTAAAAATCACAAAGTTCATGAGAATAAAATTTTTTGTTGATACATTTTTAGTTTTTACACATGAATCTTTTTAGTTCTTTTCATACGCAAACAGTAGTGAATACCTGGCTTCAGCTAAAGAAAGGATTTTCTCAGAGAAAAACTAAAGTAACCAACAAACATCTGCACGAATGGGAATATATTTCGAAAAAATTTATTTGAATACAAAACGAACGATAACTCGCGAATTATGGCCCCTGTTTTATGGACACATTTCTAAAAATTTACCAAAAAAAAAAAAAAAAAAAAAAAAACGGTTTTTCTGTTTTCGATGTGACAGAAAAGGAAACAGTGAAATTGACTAGACATTATCCCCTTTTTTAACCACTTCACGAAAGTCAGAAGATTTATGGCACAATTGCACTAAACCCATTTCGACCTTTTTTAAAATTTAAAAACTATAAACAGTGAAACACACCTATCGCTCAGAAATATTTTTTCCATTGAATCTAAAATATTAGGGAATATTTGTAATAATCTAGTGACGCAGTCACAAAAAAAAAATAATTAAGGATAATCGTACAAGACTACAATGGCGCAAGAAGATCAAAAACGATACGAATGAATAAAGAAGCAATTTTTACCTATTTTTTACTTACTTTTTAAATGTGATCAATTCGGGAAATTTTCTGAACGTTGAATAATAAAGATTTTTTAAAATTATTATTATGACAAACTTTGTTAGTATCAAGCCAATTAAAACAATTGAAACTTCAAGTCTAGACAAGAGAAGTCAATTTTTTTAATGTTGAAAATTGAAAAATGCTTTTTGCTTTGGTTGCAGATCAAGCAGTTAAAAAAATTAAAGTGCTTTGTGATATAGAATTATCTTAATCAGAAATAAAGAAATTTAAATTAAGGTTAAATTAATTTTTTTCCGGAAAATCATACTTTAAATTAAAAAAATAATAATAAAACAAAAAAAAATTCGTCGTAAAATTTACAAATGTACGCGTATAAAATAGTAATTTCTGTTTATTATACTTACGTTTTATATCTTCTTTTATTTTATTTGCTTTCCTCAACATTAGTTGAGAAGAGAAAATAAGATGTTAAAATAAACTAACGATTTTACAGTTAAATTTCCCTAGCATAAGAAGGTAATATCTTTTGTTTTGCTTTTGAAAAGAAAAAAAAATCCACTCATGTGGCCAAGGGAGATAATCTGAATAAAAACTCATTAATGTAAAATTTTCAGTTTTCACCATTATTATTGTATACATTTTTTTTTTTTAATTACCATTAAGCAAAAATATAAAGGCACTCAATTACTAATCCATAAAAAGGTTCGTCTACTCCTCAGGAAATTAGGCACAGCAGAATATACTAAGTTCGTTAATTATATTTTACCTAAGAAAAATAGCAAATATTTAACAAAAATATAAGGCTACAGACAGCTTGATTCGGGTTCAGACTTACTTATCCATAATTAATTATCAAACATGGAAAAAAACTGGTTAAGCCGACTTTGTTAAGAACAAACCGAATAGCTAAAAGTGTAACTGGTGACACTAAGTTTATGGGCGAACTTATAACGAACGTGTCAAAGGTAAAACTTTTAAAACTAAAGGCGTATATTATGAAGAGTACGGGTAAATTTGTTCAGAACTGATTGGTTAGAAGTTCAGTTTCAACTTTGGGATATGCCTATTAACTCATTATACCAAAAAGTCGAAAATTTGACTGACGAAGCAGAAAAGTTCAAGGGTGAACTTAAAAAAAAATTTCCGACGTTTTCAGTAGAGGACTAGGAAAATGTACAAAAATGTCTGCTAAGTTTGAGTTAAAGCCAGTTTTTAAGAAAAAAAACGTAACGTTCCATTTGCCTCGTTAAACCAAATTGGCGAGGAGTTGAATCGACTTGAGGAAATGGGAGTTCTAGCAAAGGTTGAACATAGTGAATGGACATCTCCCACAGTTTATATTAAAAAAAAAAAAGAGCAAAGAAATTCGTGTATGTGCTGACTTCTCTACAGGGCTGAACAGCGCCCTAAAGGATCACCATCATCCCCTTCCAAGTCCAGAAGAAATATTTGCTAAGCTCAGTAGAGGAAAATAATTTTCTAGGATTGACTTAAGCAACGCATATCTACAATTAACCGTGGACGAGGAAGGTTCAAATCTCCTTTGCATAAACACCCACAAGAGTTTATACAAATTTTTAAGACTTCAGTTCAGGGTTAAGGTCACCCCTTCCATTTTTCAACAGGTCATAGTTACGATGTTAAATGGTCTAGATTTTGCGGTGGCCTCTCTTGATGACGTCCTAATGAAAAGCGAGAGCATCAAGAAACACAAAGCACACGTTTGGCAAGTGTTCATGAGAATCCAGGATTGCGGATTCAAATTAAAGTTTTTCTTAGAGAGGATTAAGTACTTGGGGCAAATAATTAACAAAGACGGAAAACGTCCCAACCCAGATAGGGCAACAGCAATAAAGAATATGCCAGCACCAGAAAATGTGTCAGCTCTTCAAAGTTTTTTAGGTCTTGCCAATTATTACAACGTTTTTGTCCCAAAAATGCACAGTTTGAGAGCTCCATTTAAGGAATTATTGAGAAAAGATAAAGAGTAGGAATGGACAACCAAATGCCAGGAAGCATTTGAGAAAATAAAGGAGGTTTTTACAGATCTGTTCCTGACTCATTACGATCCAAAACTTGATATCATTGTAGCCAGCGATGCTAGCTCCTACGGCATTGGGGTGTGCATTTTACACAAGTTAAAGGATGGATCGGTAAAGCCAATCGCCCATGCATCTAAGACGCTATTACCAGCTGAAAGGGGTTACTCGCAAATAGAAAAGGAAGCCTTAGGAATCATTTTTGCAGTGACTAAATTTCATAGATTTATTCATGGAAGGTACTTTTTGTTGCAGACAGAACATCGTCCACTCCTTACTACCTTTGGATCAAAAAAGGATCTGCCAACACATACTGCTAATAGACCGCAAAGATGGGGAACCATTCTCCTCAATTATAACTACAAAATGGAGTTTCTCCCATCCACTAAAATCTGTCATGCGGACGGGTTGTCTAGATTGATACCTAAGTATGCTGAACCCCTGAAAGACACAGTCATTGCTGCCATAAGAACAAAGGTCGAAATAAAAAGTAACTTGTGCAATACTGTCAGGGAGCTTCCTATAACAATTGACGAGATAATAGACAAAGCGTCAGATGATAAATTCATAAAGGAAGTAAAGGACAAACTAAATAGTAAAGACCAGAATATCTCAGAAGTTTACTGACTCTGTAATGACATACTAATATATGGAGACAGAGTAGTAATCCCATCTACACTACAGAAAAAAAAAAACATTAAAGGAATTCCATGTTGGCCATCCGGGAACTTCAAGAATGAAGAGTCTGATGAAGAGTTACGTCTACTAGACCAACATGGACAGGAATATTGAAAACAGTGTAAGATTGTGCAAAGGGTGTGCTTTGGCTGCTAAAGCACCCCCAATAAAATTCAATCTCTGGCTTAAAACCGACCGTCCGTGGTCCCGGATACACATTGATTTTGCTGGCCCACTTGTTGGTTCTTACTACATCGTAGTAGTTGACAGTTATTCAAAGTGGCCAGAAATATTGAAATGTAAGAAGCCGACCGCGGCTGTGACAGTAAAGTTTTTGCACGAGCTATTTTCCCGTTTCGGAGTTGTTGACTGAAACATAACTGACAATACCACACAGTTCACATCCTGTGAATTTAAGGATTTTTGTCAGTCATTCCTGATCGAACATATTACCATGGCGTCATATCACCCAAGAAGTAATGGATAGGCAGAGCGTTTTGTGAGCACTTTCAAGAGAGCACTGAGGAAGGTGAGAGGTACTCCCACCGATACGGCTATATAGCAGTTTTTGCAGATCTATCGTGTAACCCCTAATAGCAGTGCCCCATCTGCCAAGACGCCAGCGGAGGTCATGTTATAGGAATAAAGTGCTTAAAAAGCGCTTTAAAATTGAAAAGTTTTTTTTTTTGTGTATTTGGGAATAATAAAGCTCACTGGGAGATAGGAACAAAAGACAGACAAATTGGTAACATGATTTACATGGTTCAGGGACCGAAGTTTATACACAAACGTCATGTAAACCAAATTAGAAAATGGTATGAAAGCATAGTTGACAGGGATCTCATAAAAGATGACAATATGGACGTCGTCTTAGACATGTTTGGGGTCCAATATCACAATCAGTGCCGCAGCTCAGAAGGCCCAGAAGAAAAAGGAAATTCACAGAACCTTTAGAAATTAACCCAAAAAGAAAGAGATATTGAACATCTTTCATTTCATACCATGTCTACAGAAAATGGAAAAGAATGAGTAAAAAACCCATCTCCTCACTTATGAATTTTGAATTACCAAAGCACAATACACATTGGATTATTGGAAATTATTAACATTATAATTTACCATTAAACTTATCCAATTTTTCATTATTTAGGAATAATGAATAGAGACCTTGATAACAAGGGACTGTTGTTAACACGTAAAATGTTTGTTGTAAAACTAAAAAAAAAAAATGTGAATTTAATTCCTGTATATAGCTTTTTCATAGTGGTTGTTTCTGATCTTTTTTGTGATAAGGGGTTTATTTGGTTGAATAAAAAGTATTGTGTGGTAATTATAAAAAAAAAAAAAAAAAAGACTCTATATGGAGTCAGGCTGAAAAGGTGAGTGTTGTGGTGTCCTCCCTCTAAAGAGTCTCTGTTGGACTCTTCCGCCTACTATAAGATTAGTAAGAGAGAAGGCCTTGGGAGAACAGTCAAATAGATTGAACGCTGGGTCAACAGACACCCACTCTGTAGCCGTGTAATTCTCTTCTGTTGTACTTACTGTTTAATATATGATATATCTGTAACACTTGTTTTGTTATTTCTTTAACCATTTACTTGGTCACAACAGTTAATTATAGGATTGTTTCAGGTATATTTAGCTATCATAGATTAGTTAGTACGAATGAATGTTGCTGGTAATTTGTAATGCTATTTTATTTTGCTGCTGCTGAATATTAAGGGAATCTGTAAGTGACTATAACAAACCCAACTGGTAATGGAACTCAGCTCTTTGATTACCAATTCTGAGCTGTTATCCATTACATCACTCACCCATCCAAGCTTAAAGCACTTAATATTCCCAAGGGGTCACCCACCTAGGTACCAATCAGGCTTGATGTTGCTTAATTTCATTGATTGTATGAAAGCTGGTGTTTCAACATGATATGGTAATAATCTCGTAACTGAAAGTAAATACAAGTAATAGTAAAACACTGACCTGGGAAACGTATCATTAAGGGTGCATAAATAGAGCTACCATATGAAGTGGCCAATCAAGATGACTGGTGTATGTGTGTGTTCAGTAGAGTTGCTAACTTGCTTTTTATATTCAGCAACAGCAACAAAAATAATAGCAGCAACAGTTCCTGATGGCCATATTATGAAGGTGAAGAAATTGAAAAAATTAAATAGTGTAAATAGTAAATGCTTATGTGAAAAAATAAAGATGGGAACTGAAAGACAAAAAAACACATGAAGGTGTTTCTTGGCCATCAACAAAATGGAATTAAATAAGAAACATCAAATTAGCCAGTTATCTTTGATTCAGAAAATATATTTAATCGACATACATATTTCTTATTTGTTTTTGAAGTTACTAGATGTTTAAAAAAAGAAAAAAGGAATCAGAAAGTTTAACTTTAAAATGAAAAATGCATTTTTAAAGAATATCAAAAAAAAAAGACGCCATAATCAGTTTTTTAATTATCCATGAAAGAAAATCTGAAGTATTCTTTTATCTACTTTATCTCAGGAAAATTAATTGCCTACAAAAAATACCTGTAAAAATTTTATGGTTTTCCTATTTAAATTTTCTGATGAATCTTAATGATTGAATAAGCAGCACCATTTCATAATTTTACAGTTGAAATAGCTAGATGTAACTGTAAGTTCTATGCTAACAGTTTCTTATATTGCATTTCTCACTTGTGAAACTCACTTCTGGCTTCTTGCTTCCCAGTCAACTCTGATCTTCAAAATTTTAAATGCAATTTCAATCGTTATCTTGTCCTCTTAATTCTTGGTCTTTTAATGTCCTCTCTCCTTAATAGTATGTTTTCTCATATTTTCTAACATTCAGTAACCCATTGCATCTTACTAGCTATATTGCCTTGCTTGGGGTGAAATGATTAAAAAAAATGTAAATCCAGAGTGTGGGTAGAGTATAGCCTCCTTCTATTGCCCAGGTTTGCACCCTGGAGAGGTTATACCAGTCTTACCATGCAGTAATAGCACAAAAGGACTGACATTTTATTAAACAGGATGCAAACTATTGTCTCGTGGAATAAACATGTGTTTAACACTTTCATTGTAAATTCTAGAGAAAAAGAGAATGCATAAATCCATTTTCATAAGTTTGGATTTCCTTAAAATTCTAAAAATAGCATTTTTAAAGCAATAAAAATTGTCAAAATTGAAATATGTCCTGGAATGTCAAAGATTAGCTGATGTTACATTACTACACAGCCAACACCATAACCCTCAATACACTTTACACTTATAGTGAACCATCTCTCTTTTCTTCTCTCTCCAACTGTGACGTTCACCCACTCTCTATCAACTTGTTGAAGTCAGCAGTTGGACAAACAATTGGGCAGCCAAATGACTGACCCTAGAAACAAAATCAGGTGACATCTAAAAATAGCATGTTACACACATGCAAAATCAAGTGATCTAATATGAAAAGTTGCACAAGAAAAATATCTGAAGAATCAGTTGGACTGCAAAGCTTGAGTGGTTAACACCCTTTTTTAAAGGGAATTGTATAATGAAGAGATTGAAGTCTAGTCCTAATTCACACACACTATGCCGTATGTGGACATATATCTGATTGACCAAATAGGCCTAGACCAAAATGCACTGGTGAATTACTCAACATGTTAATCATGAAAGACAAGAGTAGGTGTGATTCAACCAATTATTGAATTGGAGAAAGCAATGATCAACATGATACTGAATCTTCCTACTGAAAGAGGAATTTTATATTGCTCAAGACATGAAAAAGGGAATGACCATCACTTGGGGTCAAAACTTACAATAGTAAAGAAAGAGAAACAAAATTTAAAAGATATTCCTGCACATTGCAAATATGAAAACCAAGGACTGAACTGAAAGAGAAGGACAAAAAAAAAAAAAAAAAAAAAAAAGATAAATATAAAAAAAGAAAAAAACATTTTATTTCAGACGATGGACAAAAGTTAAGTATTTCTTTTGATATTTTTATATACACCACACACATCTTTACATGCAGACATAATTCTATGTTGTTCTCATGTATAATTAAATCTTGTTAAATCTTATTCTGGTGTTTGTCATTTGTCACTATTGGTTATTTCTCCTTATCCATGCTTATCTGACCCTACAAGAGGACCCACCACTAACAGAGTGGAAACCTTGGCTATATTCTTTGGCAATAAGTCATTTTTTTTACCATTTTCTTGTGTTGCAGCAACTGCTTCATAACACTGCCATCTCTGAAATCAAGTAACATATAACTACATTACTGAGAATAATTCCAGAAAAAAAAGTTCCAAGAATGTTTCCAGCAATGGCACTATCATGTTTTGAAGTGGATGGCATCATAAGGGGAGTACTTTGAAGGCAATAGTATCCAGTAGTGACCAGGTAAACAGACTTTACTTTTACAGGGCTATTCCTAGAATTAAATTGTCAAACTTTGTATTTTGGGATGTAACTCTTTAATGAGGCATGTTTTAAAAATTTGTTCTGGGGTAAATAATAGCATGCATTCATGATAACAGTTTTAGCATTATATGCAGGAAAAATTGTTTTTAACTCTTTTATATAAGTCATGATGGACAAACTGAAAGGAAAAAGTTATTCCCACTGATTCTATAAATCCCTTAATGTTTATATCAGTAGAGGTTGAGATTAATTTAATCATCATGGAACAGCATTTGGCTGCATTTATTTTTTATCATATGCATGAACATCTGTTCACTCCAGACCTCAGTTGGAACTCATATGATTCATCACTAAAGATACTGGGGAAATAGTTGGCTTCTTGTAGAGCTCCAAAAATTACTTGACTTCTTCTACCTTGCTTTATATTTATAAGAGTCAGATTATACCAAAAATGGTGCATTACTGCCATTTCTGGGATTGAGCTGCAAAGTCTTCACTTTCCAGCTTGATTGAGTTCAAAATTAGCTACAGAGTCTTGAGGAAAATGACTTGCTTTCCACTCTACAGCCTCTTTCCTTACAGTCACAATGTTGCAAGCCTATTGCTGCTCTATCACTATTTCTATGGTAAATGTTCAGATGAGCTCCACTCTTTAGACCTTTAGAGCTAGGACTTATTATTCCATGAACACAGTTAATCAACCATATTTCCTTCATATCCCAATGGTAAGAAGAAAAGTTCAGCTCAGTATTTGCCTCCAAGAACTGCTATTCTGTGGAACTGCCATGTGGCAGCTTCCCAAAACACTACAATCTTAACTTCTTCATATCAAGGGATTATCACTATGCTTCTTATCCTCATAATATTCACTTCCTTCTAGCTTCACTCATACATTCAGTAACCATCTACTGCAAGTGATTCTTGAGCCTTGTATTTGGTGTACTTTAGTATGAAAACAAAACTGATCTGCTCTGAAATCATTTTTCTTTGTTTTTCTCTAACTGGATTTCTGAAATTTGACAAATGATAACTGTTGTAACCTAGTGAAAATGACTGAATAGAATAATCAAAAAGTTGGTAATGAATGTTAATACTTAGGACAAGAACAACACATATAAGTTTTGACAGCAGTGTGTAGAAGTCGTCAACTGCTAGAAGCAAGTCAAGTGGATTCCACAATGAATCTCCAACTGCAGACCAACATGCAGTATTTACTACTGTATTTATGTGAATGGGGACATAACCATTATTATCCATAATTATGCTACAACACTAACTGAACCTCTTTTTGTTTTCTAACATTCTTTTGCTATACCAGTGTCATTTGTCAAAATATGCAAATTTTAATTTGATCCTGTCATATATCAAATTACCATTTACATGTTACCTCAGATTTCAAATAAAGAAACATGTTAAACAAGGGATCCCATTCTCATGTAACATAAGTGATTCTATAAATGAAAACACAGACATATAAATTGTTCAATGCATATTATTATTTTCTTTACTGTTATTGGCCCTTTTGTTAGGCTATGTGGCTGGGTGTTTAGCAATTGAGTTGAGTGACAACAGAAAGTGCAACCTGAGAGTTAAATCATTGACACGTAATGAATAACAGCAGTTACAGTTCATGTAAATACAAATCTTTTGATTACAATATCAATCAAAACGAAGTATATTCACAAATGAATAAGGTTTCTCTTCTGGACACACACATCTAATTAAAATACGGAAATAAAGATCAACACAACTTATAAAATATACAGTTTATTTCCAGTACATCTGCATATATTGCTACATGCTGACTTTTAAAAATGTTTGTACACTACACAAAAAATAACTTTTCTCTAGTGTGTTTGAAAATATCTCACTGAAAGTATATGGCTTCAATGCTCAATATGTTTTGATGTAGATTTATATTTTGAAATCTGTTATTAACTTGGATCCACATAATTTGGTACACATGCACTCTCTTTGGTGTGTATTTGCTTATGTATTTTTAATTTGAAACTTGTTAAAAAGGTAAACCCACACACCTCACAAAAATAAGGCTTCTCTCTGGTGTGTCTTTTTATGTGCTTTTTCAAAGTAGAATGTAATGAAAATGCTGATCCACATATTTCACAAGAATATGGTTTCTCTCCAGTATGTGTTCGTACATGTAGTCTTAATTTAGAAGCTGTCAAAAAAGTGGATCCACACACTTCACAAGAATAGGGCTTTTCTCCAGTGTGTGTTCGCATATGTATTTTCAAAATTGAACGTAACGAAAATGAAGAACCACAGATTTCACAATTATATGGCTTCTCGCCAGTGTGTGTTCGCATGTGTGTGTTCAAAATAGAACGTAGTGAAAAGGTTGATTTACACAATTCACAAGAATATGGCTTTTCTCCTGTATGTGTTCGTACGTGAGCTTTCAAAACAGAACAAAGTGAAAATGAAGAGCCACACACTTCACAAGAATGTGGCTTCTCTCCTGTGTGTGTTCGCATGTGTATTTTTAAAATGGAACACAGTGAAAATGCAGATCCACATACCTCACAAGAATATGGCCTTTCTGTAGTATGTGTTTGCATGTGTATTTTAAAGGAAGAGTTATCTGTAAGTGTAGATCCGGATACTTTATAATCATGAGGTTCCTCTTTATGTGTTTGCATGTGTCTTTTTAATAGTGAAGTTGATGAGAATGTAGATGCACATATTTCACAAGAATATGGTTTCTCACCAGTGTGTGTTTGCATATGTGTTTTCAAAATAGAACGTAGTGAAAATGCCGATCCACATACCTCACAAGTATATGGTCTTTCTCCAGTATGTGTTCGCATGTGTGTTTTCAGATTTGAATCACGTGAAAATGCTGCACCACATACTTCACAAGAATATGGTTTTTCTCCAGTGTGTGACTGTATATGTCTTTTCAAGTTAGAACTCTGTGAAAATGCAGATCCACAGAATTCACAAGAATAAGGTTTCTCTCCAATATGTGTTCGCAGATGTGTTTTTAAATTAGAACTCTGTGAAAATGCTGATCCACATACTTTACATATATGAGGTTTCTTTCCTATATGAGCCTGTATATGTCGTTTTAAAGATGAATTCAATGAAAAAGCAGATCCACATAATTCACAAGCATATGGTTTTTCTCCAGTGTGCGTACGCATGTGACTTTTCAAGTTGCAACTCTGCGAAAATGCTGATCCACACACTTCACAAGAATATGGTTTCTCTCCTATGTGAGTTCGCATATGTGTTTTTAAACTAGAAGCCTGTGAAAATGCTGAACCACATACTTTACATGAGTAAGGTTTCTCTCCAGTGTGTATGCGCATGTGTCCTTTCAAGTACGAATTATTGGAAAACACTGATTCACACACTTCACATGTGTAGGATTTCTTGTCTTTTTGTGTTCTAACATGTATTTTTAAATGGGGATTTTTTGAAATTTTGAAATCACAAGACTTAGATGTTTTCTTATTAATACATGTTTCCATGTTCATCTTTAAATAAACAATTCTTTTGAAAACATTTACATTTTACACAGAAAGTTTGTCTTTGGTGTTTAAGTGTTGGTTTTTAAATACTTACACTCTATGATTCAATCAGCACATTTTGCAACAAACAGAGTATAAGAGTTTTTTGTTTATTTTTACAGAATATTTATGTATATCCATTTAATGAAATTTTTCACTGCATCTGAGATCTGTGAATGAAGAAGAATTATTATCAAAGAAAGAACAGACTTTGTCATTATTTGTAAAAATTCATTCAAAAAATAAAAGAAAAAGTTGTTTTATAACCAGTTGTTGATTATTTAGCATTAGAAAGATGGTTGGTTTGTTTGTTTAGCAGCATATCAACACTTCTATGGTTTAATTTAAGAAAATGACTTGAGCACCACTTTCATATAATTTTTAAGTACTCAGCAATCTTAAAAATTTAGGAAAATATTCTCCATAATCTAATGTTTTACTGAATTTTAGAAATTTCAGCTTTAAATTTAATATAGTTATTGCTCTTATTTTCTGACAATCTCACATATGGTCTATAGTACTTACAAAACTGGAACATTTATACACTAATAAAAAAAAAAATTCAAAATTCTTTGAAAAATCTTGGTGTATGATGATTTGTACTACGATTTTCCATTTATGATTAGTAAACATAGTTTTTACTTAATAACATTAGTACCTAATGGGATCAAAGTAATGCAGAAATTTTTGGAGAGTGGTAGAATTGCAGCATTTCTACCCAATCCTCACATTTTATTATTCCTTTCTAGCACATTTTAAATTTGGGTTGAAAATCTTGATTTTTTTTACATCAGAGGTCGCATAATATTTAGCTTTAGTTTTTTAGTGAATTTTTTTAAGTTGAAAAACACATTAATTTGGAAATTCTTGCAAAAATTAAATTGTTGTATTTTAATGAAACTTTCAGAACTTATTCAAAAATGAATGAAATTATTTTAGAAATGTTTGTTTTTTAAAAAGTCATGGCAAAAATTTTTCACATCTGTTACCCCCACCCTTACTTAATTTTATGAAAACTCAAATACTCTAATATATGTACTTTTGTAATTTTTTAATTAAATGTAGAAGACTTAGAAGAAAATAAATCATCAATTGTTTTTTTGTAAATCGAGGAGCATTTCTAACCAAATTTTTGCTCTGAATTTTAAAATACAAAATCCAAGTAAAACATTATTTAATTAAAAAAAAACAAACTTTTAACAGCTTTTATAAATAATATATATTAAGGACATTACTCTCTGAAGCCAAAATATTTTTCGATGAAAAATGAATTTTTACAAGAATTTTCTTTTTTTCAATATTAAATACAAAATGTGATGAAGTTGTTAAATATTTTAAAATTAAGTTTGAATATGTCTATCGCTGGAAATGCTCTTATTGAAAGATCTACTTTTACAGATCTTAAATTTGAAAGCTGCAAAGCGTTTCTATTTTTACAATAATTTTTTAATATTCCAAAAAATGTATTAAAAACGTTTCTGGCAAAACTACAGAGGCACAATTCAGAAATAATGTTACATATTTTAAGGGTTGTTTCTCCTGATAGTGAGGATCCAGCCTCTTAAATTGTGTTAATTTTGTGTCAAATTCTCTGACTGACAGACCACCATCATTGCATTTTAAAAATTAATTTTTATTTTTTTAAATATTTCATTTCGTTCAAATATATCCCTTTCCGGGACATATAAATTTTCTTTTCATTTTGTTAAATATAATCATTTTTTTCTTTTTCAGTGAGAGACATACTACAATTATTAATTTTTTCTTTTTTAGGTTCAATTTTAGGGAT
Organism: Acanthosepion pharaonis; assembly: GCA_903632075.3. NCBI lineage: Eukaryota > Metazoa > Mollusca > Cephalopoda > Sepiida > Sepiidae > Acanthosepion > Acanthosepion pharaonis. The sequence goes on along the minus strand of CAHIKZ030000523.1, from coordinate 55,649 downwards.
GGAAACAGTGCAGGTTCGGACATATCTTCGTTAAAAAAGTACCTACAAAATCAATAAAATATTAGACTTTTGAAAGTATTTAATTTTTAAGTATTACTTCATAGTTAAATAAGCTGGTTTACTTAAAAAATTCAAAAATACTGTCACTTCTACCCTTCTGTCTGATAAATTACCGACATTAGTTACCAATACATTGATGTAAATGTCAATTCACACCTCTAAAACCAATCACCAGGGTTAGACATGTTTGTCTTATTTCCAACTAATTTTTTTATGCTAAAACATTAAGTAATGTTTATTTCCAATATACTTGAAATTTTCTAATTTTCCTAAAATAACTTTTCAAAAAAGTATAATTAAATTTTACAAGATTTTTAAACAAAGAATTTCACTTTTATTTACAAAGTTGTCAAAAATGGCCGACATGATCAATTTTATGTAAATTTTGCTGACTAAAAAAACAAGAATTTTAGCTAAAAACTTGAACGTGCTAGAATGGATCAAAAAATTTTTAATATATTCAAAAAATACTTTTGTCTTTTGTCTTTATAATAACATAAACATTTAGACGATAAAAAATTGTTTTGGGCCTTTTTTTATCAGGGTATGGTCTTTTTTAGCAAAGTATTGAATATGCCTACCCTAACATAATCTTCTACCTCGAGTGGGCCTGTACAAGGTGAAGATGACTGTTAAAAAAAAAAAAAAGTGAAGGTTGGTCCACTTATAATGGGCCCCCTAAATGATTTAGGGTAAAATCACAAAGTTCATGAAAATAAATTTTTTTGTTGATTTACATATTACTATACATGAATCTTTCTAGTTCATATGCATACATAAACATAATGAAGCAATAGATAGCGGCTCAGATTGTGGAATCAGAGAGCCGAGTTCAAATTCCAGCCAAATCCATTGCATTCACTTACATGCTAATACCCTTGGGAAATGTATAACTCCTCTTCTTCTCCCCCAAGTTATGGGTAAATAGCAGGACAGACAAGGTTCTAAAGACTTGGATGGCAACTGGTCTGCTGCAGAAAGAAATGGCAACCTACTGCAAGAAAAAATCTGCCTCGTTAGTCATGTATCAAAAGATACATGATTGCCTAAGCGTGTATCATGCATGGCACATAACTGACTGACTATGAGTAAATAGCAGGACAGCCCAGGTTCTATAGCCTTGGGTGGCAACTGGTCTAACACAGAAAGAAATGGCAACCTACTGTGAGAAAAAAAGTCTGCTTCCTCAGTCATGTATCGAAAGATATATGATCGACTAAACGTGTATCACGCATGGCACATAACTGACTGACTATGGGTAAACAGTAGGACAGACCAGGTTCTATAGCCTTGGATGGCAACTGGTCTACCGCAGAAAGAAATAGCAACCTACTGCGGGAAAAATATCTGTCTCGTCAGTCATGTATCGAAAGAAACATGATCACCAACGCGTGTATCACGCATGGCACATAACTGACCGAGTGAATAGTTGACTACAGCTAAAAAGAAAAGGATTTTCTCAGAGAAAAAGGAACCAATGAATGGCAATATATATTTGATTTGATATTTCGAAAAATAAATAAATTTATAAATTTATTTGAATATATTAAAAACAAAAGATAACTCGTGAATTATGGCCCCTGTTTTATGGACACATTTCTAGACTTTTACCAAAAAAACGGTTTTTCTGTTTTCGATGTGACAGAAAAGGAAACAATGAAATTGACTAGACATTATCCCCTTTTTTAACCACTTCACGAAAGTCAGAAGATTTATGGCGCAATTGCACTACCCATTTCGACCTTTTTTAAAATTTAAAAACTATATTAAACAGTGAAACACACACCTATCGCTCAGAAATATTTTTTCCATTGAATCTAAAATATTAGGGAATATTTGTAATAATCTAGTGACGCAGTCACAAAAAAATAATTAAAGATAATCGTACAAGACTACAATGGCGCAAGAAGATCAAAACAAAAACACATACGATACGAATGAATAAAGAAGCAATTTACCTATTTTTTTACTTACTTTTTTTTTAAATGTAATCAAACATTCGGAAAATTTTCTGAACGTTGAATAATAACGATTTTTTAAAATTATTATTATGACAAACTTTGTTAGTTTCAAGCCAATAAAAACAATTTTATTAAAACTTCAAGTCTAGACAAGAGAAGTCAAATTTTTTAATGTTCAAAAATGCTTTTTGCTTTAGTTGCAGATCAATCAGTTAAAAAAATTAAAGTGTTTTGAGATATAGAATTCTCTTAATCAGAAATAAAGAAATTTAAATTAAAGTTAAATTACCTTTTTTCTGTTTTAAATTGGAAAATTAAACTTAAAAAAATTAATAAAACGAAAACAAAAACATTTCACCGTATAATTTACAAATGTACGCGTATAAAATAAATTAGTAGTTTCTCTTTATACTTACGCTTTACATCTTCTTTTAACTTATTTGCTTTCCTCAAAAATAAAATCATTAGAGAAGAGAAAATAAGATGTTAAATAAACTAACGATTTTACAGTTAAATTTCCTTAGGATAAGAAGGTAAAAATTCTTGATTTTGCAAAGAAAAAAAATGAGTCCAAGGGAGATAATCTGAATAAAAAAACTCGTCGCTCATTCGAATGTCAAATTTTCAGTTTTCTGTTTTCGTTTTCATCATTATTGTTGTATTTATTTTTTTTTCTATTTTAATTATCATTTAACAAAATATGAAGGCACTCGATTACTGCAGGAAAGTTGACTGATTTGAACAAGTAGTGAATCTAATTTGTTTGCATTGTGTTTAACGAACCTTGTGGTCCTTGTTTGCATTTTGGATTGTGGGGAAAAATTCAAAATAACGAAAAAAAAGTCATAAGGTAGAAGACAAGTCATTCGAAGAGAAAATTCATCTTCTGGCTTGTGAATAAGAAAAAGAAAAAAAGTATGTGAAAACGAATATTTTCATTTGAAATAGGTAACATTTCTAATAAAACATCTTTAATAAAATGATAGTCATACTTTAAATTTTAAACTATTTTGTTAAAATGTTACTTTAAATTAAAAAAGAATTAGTTTATTAAATATTATTATTTATTTCATTATCATACATAAACTATGACTTACTTATTGATTCAACTTGAAGCTTCATCAGTATTGACTGGGTCACCATGGAGATGTGGTATTGTTGTAATACGCGAAACTTCTAATCAACTTCGGCTTAAAAAAAATATCACTGATGAGTGATGATGTGTGGTGTGCCAAAGCATAAAAAAAAAACAGATGTATTTCATTAAATTATTTTATAAAGATATATGAAAAATAATTAAAATATTACTTAGTTTATAAAAAAAGAAATTCTTTTCCCCTATTTTAAATGAAAATATTTGTTGTTTTTTTCTCTATGACTTTCCCCATCCACAAGTCGAACCTGTGACTTTCCTTCCACAACAATTTCCCAATTACTTTTCCAGGCGATACGCTAACATTTTAAGTACCACCAAAAAATGAAAATTTATTAATTCAGAAAATTAAAATATATTACAAGATTTTAATTTAATTTTAATGGATACTTTAAAACCTGGGCTAGCTCCAGTCGTAAAAAGCTGATAAATCATATTTTTAAAAGACGAAGAAAAATAAATTTCTCATTCAACTAAATCTGTAAAAAAAAAAAAAAAAATCAGGCATCTGCCACATTTTATCATTTAATTATGCTTGATTACACTGTTTTGTTGTCGTTAAGTTTTCTTTTTTACTTCAATTATAAATAAGAAAAGAAAATAGATCACTTTAAAAAAAATCTCCATATTTTTCTAAATGTAAACTAAACATTGTGATTCTTCCTGAAGTATATGTCCCGCAAACAATGTTTAGTTCCGAAGTTCCCAACTTGGAGTGCATGACCCACAGGTGGCAAATTGATTTTTAATGGGGGAAACTCGAGAATGAGTTCTGGATGAAAACATTTTAATGGTATTCCGCTGATGAAAAAAAAAAAAAATTAAATCAAAAAAACTTTGAATGAGGATGAAAAAAATTAATAAAATAATCAAAAAGTTCTTTGGCCCTTTCTCTTAATAATAACAAACATTTAGACGATAATTATTTTTCATCAAGTTGGGGCCTTTTTTTCATCATGGTATGCTCTTTTTCGGCGAATTAGTGGTGATTTCGTACTACAAAAATGGAGGCGTTTTTTTCTTTTTTTTAATGAAATGAAAGCAAAAAAAAAAAAAAAATACCAAAAATCAGAGAATTATTCGATTAAAGTGAAATTTTTAACTCTTATTCATTAAAAATGAATGAATTGTAAATTGAATAGGTTATTAGAAAACCTTTTGGAAGGTCAGTTACCCTCACTCATTTTAATACATCATGAATACTTTTAAAATTGGGTGGTGATGATAAATATTATTTGTAGTTTTTATAAAGAAAAATTTCAGTAAAAATTTTTGCAATATCAAATCAAAAAATCTTAAATTTGTCCTGAAATCTTAGAGATATAATTCAATAAAACTCAAAAACTCATTTTTTATTGAGAGTTGGTGCTTTTGTGGACTCTTCCAATATCCTCACCTTTTCTAACCTAAAAAGGCACAGTCCACATCGTACGCCTACGTACAAAATAAACTTCAGCCAATAGAAATGGCGAGAATCGAATCAAGCAATTCCATTGGTCAATCGTTTTCTGAAACAGGAATTGCGCCAAAAACGAGTTGAGCCACTTTGGAAACCCAAATATTATATAAAGGAAAAGCAGACAGCCCCATTCAGTGGAAGCGGAGCAGCAGAGTAGCTGTAATTACCAACCTTCAAGATGTAACATTTCACCGACTCGCCTTAGTCATCGCTGACCAGACGATAAAGAAAATTACCAAATCCATTCAGTCAGTCTAGCAAATTCACCGAGCAATTGCCTAAATACTCCGTGACGCTTGGAAACACAATCTTGCCGCTTTTCAAAGAACACTCACTGACTCACTTTGAACATTCAACGAACGACTCTCTAAACTTTCCACTAAATTTCTTATACATATTGATTTATAATCATTACAAAAATAGGGAAATACGAAAATACAATATAAATACAAACACGCTCAAAGGTAGACTACTTTGACAAACTTTGCCAAAAACTTTTAAATCTTATTACTTCAATATTTGATACAAACAAGAAAATAGCAAACATAATTCACACAGAGACATCAAACATTCCAGCAAACAAACACATACAATTTACCCGCATTAATACACATATTGTTCCAGTTTGTAAATGTTTAATTGTATATAAATGCTTTATTATTTGATCTATATATGTCTCGTTTTTCCTTGTTTGAAATCTCACGCTTGTTCGTATATTTGTTTGGGACAAGTTAGACACGCAACCGATAATAACAAAAATCCTTCTGATAAATCAAATGACCCAAAAGTCCCAACAAAAATGGTGAACCCGACGTGCGAACAAAAATGGTCACCCCGACGTCCCAATTAAAAATGGTGACCCAGAACGTGAATTGAACACACTCAACAAAAATAGTGAACCCGACGTGCGAACAAAAATAGTCACCCGACGTACCAACAAAAATGCTGATCCAGAACACCACAACAAAAATGGTGACCCCGACGTGCGAATTAAAATTACTGATACAACCAACAACTCTGCTCGTCTTCCTCCAAATATTGGCTACCCCGACGTGCGACGAACTCGTCATCAACAATATAAATGGCTACCACCGACGTTTGCTTTTCATTATGCTACAAAACAGCATATATTTCTTTCGCCTGCACCAATCTTCATGCGAGTCTCTACAGAAGTCGTCAAACTATTTGACCTCACGTAAAAAAAATAGAGATTTTTTCGACGCCTGCATATCATCCACTTCGCCCAGCTAGAATTTCAGCAGTACAACCATGCGAAACAAGTGACAGCAAAAGCCTGACCACAGCATTATGGCAGCATATATACGCAAGTCTTCGTGCCTTTTTTCCGTTTTTTCCATGTCACGAGAACATTTCATTCAACGACTCACTGTTCTAAACACGATCGCTTCATTCAATAAAAAGTTTTGCTGACAAAGATTCGTAGATAATCACAAACAAAGCAAATCTTTTTCAACTTCGGCGACTTCTTAATTTGTCTATCGCCTCGCATATTCGACTCCCATGAGTAAAACTAGCTACTCAACCAACCGCTCTCCGACTCATCCGGCGAATATATGTTCTCGACACAAACAGGCACATTTTATTCGGACATATCGACCACACGCACACTACGACGTCACATTCATGGTTGAAACACACAATGGCGGGCGATTTTTTTTCAACACACGTGGACAGTATTTTTACATATTAAAATTCTTAGTTCCTGGCGACTTTTAATCTGGGGAGGTATTGTGACTCTTCCAATATCCTCACCTTTTCTAACCTAAAAGGCACAGTCCACATCATACGCCAGACGCATAAAAAATAAAACCTCAGCCAATAGAAATGGCGAGAATCGAATCAAGCAATTCCATTGGTCAATCGTTTTCTGAAACAGGAATTGCGCCAAAAACGAGTTGAGCCACTTTTGGAACCCAAATATTATATAAAGGAAAAGCAGACAGCCCCATTCAGTGGAAGCGGAGCAGCAGAGTAGCTGTAATTACCAACCTTCAAGATGTAACATTTCACCACTCCGTCTTAGTCATCGCTGACCAGACGATAAAGAAAATTACCAAATCCATTCAGTCAGTCTAGCAAATTCACCGAGCAATTGCCCTAAATACTCCACGACGTTTGAAACACAATCTGTCAAGAAGAACACTCACTGACTCACTTTGAACATTCAACGAACGACTCTTGAAACTTTCCACTAAATTTCTTATACATATTGATTTATAATCATTACAAAATAGGAAATACGAAATACAATATAAATACAAACACGTTCAAAGGTAGACTACTTTGACAAACTTTTGCCAAAAAACTTTTAAATTTATTACTTCAATATTTGATACAAACAAGAAAAATAGCAAACATAACAAGAGACATCAAACATTCCAGCAAACAAACACATACAATTTACGCACGATTAATACACATATTGTTCCAGTTTGTAAATGTTTAATTGTATATAAATGCTTTATTATTTTGATCTATATATGTCTCGTTTTTTCCTTGTTTGAAATCTCACGATTGTTCGTATATTTGTTTGGGACACGTTAGACACGCAACCGATAATAACAAAAATCCTTCTGATAAATCAAATGACCCAAAAGTCCCAACAAAATGGTGAACCCGACGTGAAATAGTCACCCACGTCCCAATTAAAAATGGTGACCCAGAACGTGAATTGAACACACTCAACAAAATAGTGAACCCGATTAAACAAAAATAGTCACCTGACGTACCAACAAAAATGCTGATCCAGAACACCACAACAAAATGGTGACCGACGTAGCCAATTAAAATTACTGATACAACCAACAACTCTGCTCGTCTTCCTCCAAATATTGGCTACCCGAAACAAGCGACTACTCATCATCAACAATATAAATGGCTACCACCGACGTTTGCTTTTCATTATGCTACAAAACAGCATATATTTCTTTCGCCTGCACCAATCTTCATTTTTAGTCTCTTTGCAGAAGTCGTCAAACTATTTGACCTCAACTTAAAAAATATAGAGATTTTTTTCGGCGCTCTGCATATCATCCACTTCGCCCCAGCTAGAATTTCAGCAGTACAACCATGCGAGAACAAGTGACAGCAAGCCTGACCACAGCATTATGGCAGCATATACGCAAGTCTTCTTCGTGCCTTTTTCCTCGTTTTTCCATGTCACGAGAACATTTCATTCGAAGAAACTGTTCTAAACATCGTTCGCTTCATTCAACGAAAAGTTTTGCTGACAAAGATTCAGATAATCACAAACAAAGCAAATCTTTTTCAACTTCCCGACAATAGACCTATCGCCTATTGATATTCGAACTCCCATGAGTAAAACTAGCTGATACAACCAACCGTCTCGACTCATCCGGGCGAATATATATTTCTAAATGCAAACAGGCACATTTTATTCGACATATCGACCTTAAGAATTTTACTCACGACGCCACATTCATGGTTGAAACACACAATGGCGGCGATTTTTTTCTCAACACACGTGGACAGTACTTTTACATATTAAAATTCTTAATTCCTGCGACTTTTAATCTGGGGAGGTATTGTGACTTTCCAATATCCTCACCTTTTCTAACCTAAAAAGGCACAGTCCACATCAAAGAAACCAGATGGCTTAAACCTCAGCCAATAGAAATGGCGAGAATCGAATCAAGCAATTCCATTGGTCAATCGTTTTCGAAAACAGGAATTGCGCCAAAAACGAGTTGAGCCACTTTTTTGGAAACCCAAATATTATATAAAGGAAAAGCAGACAGCCCCATTCAGTGAAGCCAAAGCAGCAGAGTAGCTGTAATTACCAACCTTCAAGATGTAACATTTCACCGACTCCGCCTTAGTCATCGCTGACCAGACGATAAAGAAAATTACCAAATCCATTCAGTCAGTCTAGCAAATTCACCGAGCAATTGCCTAAATACTCCACGACGTTTGAAACACAATCTTGCCGCGCTTTTCAAAGAACACTCACTGACTCACTTTGAACATTCAATCTAACGACTCTCGAAACTTTCCACTAAATTTCTTATACATATTGATTTATAATCATTACAAAAATAGGAAATAATGAAATACAATATAAATACAAACACGTTCAAGGTAGACTACTTTGACAAACTTTTGCCAAAACTTTTTAAATCTTATTACTTCAATATTTGATACAAACAAGAAAATAGCAAACATAACGACACAGAGACATCAAACATTCCAGCAAACAAACACATACAATTTATTTAGTTCGCATTAATACACATATTGTTCCAGTTTGTAAATGTTTAATTGTATATAAATGCTTTATTATTTTGATCTATATATGTCTTGTTTTTTTTCCTTGTTTGAAATCTCACGCTTTGTCATAGATATTTGTTTGGGACACGGTTAGACACGTTTGGAACAAAAAAATCCTTCTGATAAATCAAATGACCCAAAAGTCCCAACAAAAATGGTGAACCCGACGTATGAACAAAAATGGTTTTATTCGACGTCCCAATTAAAAAAATGGTGACCCAGAACGTGAATTGAACACACTCAACAAAAATAGTGAACCCGACGTGCGAACAAAAATAGTCACCCGACATCTACCAACAAAATGCTGATCCAGAACACCACAACAAAAAATGGTGAAACCCGACGTGCAATTAAAATTACTGATACAACCAACAACTCTGCTCGTCTTCCTCCAAATATTGGCACCCGACGTTTTAACTCGTCATCAACAATATAAATGGCTACCACCGACGTTTGCTTTTCATTATGCTACAAAACAGCATATATTTCTTTCGCCTGCACCAATCTTCATGCGAGTCTCTACAGAAGTCGTCAAACTATTTGACCTCACGGAAAAAAAAGAGATTTTTTTCGACGCTCTGCATATCATCCACTTCCTAGCTAGAATTTCAGAGCAGTACAACCATGCGAGAACAAGTGACAGCAAGCCTGACCACAGCATTATGGCAGCATATCGCACTTCGTGCCTTTTCTCGTTTTTTCCATGTCAATGAAACATTTCATCTTCGAACGACTCACTGTTCTAAACACGAAATGGCTTCATTCAACGAAAAATTGCTGACAAAGATTCGTATAATCACAAACAAAGCAAATCTTTTCAACCGCACTTTGACTATCGCCCTCCACTCCCTATGAGTAAAACTAGCTACTCAACCAACCGTCTCGACTCATCCGCGAATATATATTTCTCGACAAAACAGGCACATTTTATTCATATCGACCAATAAATTCTACGAATAATACATTCATGGTTGAAACACACAATGGCGGCGATTTTTTCTCAACACGTGGATAGTACTTTTTTACATATTAAAATTCTTAGTTCCTGACTTTTTAATCTGGGGGTGGTAATAGGACTCTTCCAATATCCTCACCTTTTCTAACCTAAAAAGGCACAGTCCACATCATACGCCAACTTGTATAAAATAAACCCAGCCAATAGAAATGGCGAGAATCGAATCAAGCAATTCCATTGGTCAATCGTTTTCTGAAAACAGGAATTGCGCCAAAAACGAGTTGAGCCACTTTGGAAACCCAAATATTATATAAAGGAAAAGCAGACAGCCCCATTCAGTGGAAGCGGAGCAGCAGAGTAGCTGTAATTACCAACCTTCAAGATGTAACATTTTGACGACTCCCGTCTTAGTCGCCGCTGACCAGACGATAAAAGAAAATTACCAAATCCATTCAGTCAGTCTAGCAAATTCACCGAGCAATTGCCTAAATACTCCACACGTTTGGAAACACAATCTTGCCGCGCTTTTCAAAGAACACTCACTGACTCACTTTGAACATTCAACGAACGACTCTCGAAACTTTCCACTAAATTTCTTATACATATTGATTTATAATCATTACAAAAATAGGAAATACGAAATACAATATAAATACAAACACGTTCAAAGGTAGACTACTTTGACAAACTTTTGCCAAAAACTTTTAAATCTTATTACTTCAATATTTGATACAAACAAGAAAATAGCAAACATAACGACACAGAGACATCAAACATTCCAGCAAACAAACACATACAATTTACGCACGCATTAATACACATATTGTTCCAGTTTGTAAATGTTTAATTGTATATAAATGCTTTATTGTTTTGATCTATATATGTCTCGTTTTTTCAAAAGTTTGAAATCTCACGCTTGTTCGTATATTTGTTTGGGACACGGTTAGACACGCAACCGATAATAACAAAAATCCTTCTGATAAATCAAATGACCCAAAAGTCCCAACACTTTCATAATTTAATAAAATACATTATTCTTTCAGATTCTTAAGTGGATACTTAATTTTTTTAAAATTTACTTGTAATTTTTCAGTACAATTTTGAAATTTTTCCAGCTACTAATGACAAAAGAGATCTCTTTTTATTCTATAAATATGTGTTTGAAGAAGTGAAAAATGTAAAGTTTGATGACATTTTTCCATCAGAAATATTTTAAAAAGAATTTTATTTCATTTATTTTCATAACTGTTAGATTATTTTTTCTATGGAAGATCAAAAGATCTAAATCACCTGCCTCTTGGGAGATAATTATTGAGTCCTATCAGTTTCCACTCCACCCTTTTTAAACACTTCAGTTTAATAAATTTGAAAATTTGAATAATTGAAAAAGACCTCAAAAGGTGCAATTAAATATTTTATTACATCAAACAGGTAAGAAAATAATAAAAATATAAAAGCAATGAATTAAACTCAAAAGTATTATTTCACTAGTTTTTAATTCCAGTTACATCGATGTAGTGACAGCTTAGGTCATGCAAAGTTATCAGATGGAAAAACAGAAGTGACATATTTTTTTAATCTTAAGTAAACTAATTTCACAGTAATTTTTAATAATTAACAAATACTTTCAGCAATCTTATATTTTCTTGATTTTTTTTCTTTTTTATGTACTTTAGCTTTATAGCCTTACGTTTGAACATGATTTCTGGAAAAATGAAATTTAAAATACTAACAATAAAATAAATTTAAAATTTCATAATTGAGAGTGAGATTTGTAGAGGTTGTGTTAATGGATTAAATTATATTGATAAAAAATTGTTGAGTAAATTAGGCTGCGTGATGAAATTAACAATTTCCTCTCGCATTAAATTTTAGTATTCAACAAACATAGAATAAGGATAACATGAGAAACAACAGTTTTTGCACAACAATGAATAAAATATTTATATAAACAAGAGATACAAAAACAACTGGAGTAAAGAGGCGGTTTTAAAAAGTTCAGATATCCTTTTATGTTTAGATGAAAGGTTATCAAAGTTCTAGTTTGATAGATTATAATTTGTTGAATGGTCTGTACAATAATGAGAAAGTTTGTTTTGGTATTATAGTAATTTAAGAAAAAATAAACAGTTCAAGTTTGTATTTAAAATAGAGAAATATTGTTTATGACTTACTTTAAGGTTTATGGAATTGTCGCTCTTTGATTTGTTTTCACTTGTTTGAAGAAAATATTCTGTAGTTGAAATAAGTGATTCTTAACAAGCTGTGTTTATGTTAATTGCAATAATTAACGCTGAGCTTGAAAGCGTATGAAAAAGATTCGTGTATTAAGTTGAATGTGGAAAACTTGAGTTGATTGTTTGTCATGATTTCAAAGGATTCCGATCGGTGCACTGTCGAAGATGAAAGAAGTTTCATATTTTATTGCTAACTTTGGTCACATGATAGGCTCACAGAAGCTTGGTAGATTTTGGCAGAATTATCTTTTTGGTCAGGTCAAGAACTAGGTCGATGTTATTAAATATCAAGTGACCAATTAGAAGTTGAGATTTTCTGAAAATATTTACTAAGCTGAATAAGCTCTGTGATCCACTTTTTGTACGGAAATTGATATTGATAAAAAAGGTGGTAGTGGGGTGCTAAAGATTAAATTTCATAGAAGATGTACCTAATTTTTACATATATGTCTTATGAAATTTTATTGTATTATTTTCATTTATTATTAATTTTTATATATATAGTTCTGAAAAAATTTTCACAACTGAAATAATATAAAAATTAGTAATTAAAAATAATATCATAAAATTTCATAAGATAGGTACCTAATAATTATAGGTACCTCTCTGATGAAATGTTATTTTTTAATGTGTTAATTTTTAATTTTCCTTTTTTTTAATATTGTTTTATTTCTGTCCCTAGAATTGAAACTAAAAAAAAAAAATAATTGCAATATGTCTCTCCCTGAAAAATAATAAATTAATTGTATTTAAAAAATTAAATTAAAATATTTATTGAAATAGGACGTAAAAAAAAAGGAACTTTTGAAAATGCGATGATAATGATCAAGTCACTCAGAGAATTCAACATATGTTCAGAGTACGAAAACTAACATTTTCTGTGGTTAGTTTATTGCTGTCAGGAGAAACCATTCTTATAACACGTGACATTAAGGTCACTTACGATCATCCATATATTTGGGAAAAAAAAGTTTCATACAGCCTCAAAAACAGTGTGAAATTCTTTTTTAAAATATGTGTTGCAGGTTGTAATAAGCTTTCAAATTTATGATCTATAAAGATAGATCTACTTAAATAACAGCATTCCCTAAATTGCACATATTGAAACTTAATTTTAAAATATTTAACAACTTTATCACATTTTGCATTTAAAATTGGAGGAAAAAAAGAAAACAATCCTTGTAACAATTCATTTTTCATCGGGAAAATATTTTAGCTTCAGACAATATTGTTCTTAAGATACTTAACTCAACTTTATTAATTTTTTAACAACTCGTGCACATTTGTATTTTAAAAAAGTAATTTTAATTTTTTTAGGATATTAATTTTCAAAAAGCAGTAAAAACAAACCTCATTTTATTTATTTTTTTAAGTTCTTTAATATTCACAGAATTTTTCATGCATTTTTTAAAAGATTCCTCGGTAATAAAAAAAAAAGTTTTTAGCTGCAAAGTAAATACAATACTTTTAAAAAAATGATGTCTTATAGTTTTAATTGTTTTTATAATTTTCTTCTACATGGATTTTGATTTCTGACCGCTTTATAATTTGCTGCAAAAGAATGTATAGAGAATAAATATAAAATATTTAGGTTATAGCGATCATCATCATCTTGCACACACACACATACACCCTTACAAATTCAAATCTTTAACAGCATTCATTCATTGGACAGAAAGCAACACTGCTATCTGAAGTGACAATTTTAAAATCGCTATATTTTCATAGAGTAAATTTTGTGCACTTTTGGGAGAATTGGCTCCCAGAAGTCTCCCCAAAACTCAGGCACTGATTGGTCAGTATCAACCAATCAAATTCTCTGCATGTGGAGAATGATTTTTCCTGCGCAGATTCCTAATTCGATGACTACCTATATAAACAGAACAAAAGAGGACCAACTTCGACTGCTACTGGAATCCACGTCAGTCAAAGACATGCACCCATCTTCTCACTCACTCTCAAATTACATGTTCTATCACACTTACATAATTTTCCTCTTGCACGGCAGAACTGTCTAAAACATTTATAACAGACTAACAACTCTTTCATTTCCTTTTCAGAGAACATTGATAAATTTTTATAGTCAACGAGAGACTACTCTCATCTGACTCATTGCATGCTTCTTTTTCATATATATTCTTTATTGTACGCTTTGTTGAATACAATTTATATATATATTGATACCTTTGCCTTGTCCCTTTTTCTTATATCAGTTTGAGTTCCTAAACAAAAATTAAATAAATATGGTGAGAAGCCTAGACATGCTACATCTCATTGATAACTTCGACGTTCGTTTGGAATTCCACCACAAGGTTTTTTAGGTACCACCATGAAAAAAAAACGGAAAATGGATTTTAAAATTATTTCAATGTCTTTATTTTTTTAGTTAAATTTTGGTTTCATTTGATTAAAAAGCTAATCTCTGTAAAAAGACAAATAAATTTCCATATGGGTAATAGTTCCATATCAAATCAACAAAATTTTTGGAAAATTCACTAGGCACCATCACAAATCTTGCTGAGATTTGAGTTAGTATGTTGTACCCACCTATGAAAAGGTAAAAAAAACTCTAAAATTATAGACACTTGGTTCAGGAGTTATGGCCTCTCGAAATTTGGTGTCAATTTTTGCTGATTTCAAAATTGCACAATTTGTCAAATGTGGCACGTCATAACTTTGCCTTCTAATATACCAAGTTAATATTTGGTAATCCAAATCGCATACTCTAATATCTGTTTATATTTTATTTCTACTTTCTATAGTGTTATAGGTATAGTCTGGAAATATATGGTAACCCATAGAAGCTAAATCATTCCTAATAGAATTTAAAATAAGCTGATTATAATCATCTGATGATTTATGATGTATTTTACAAGAATATTGTCAATCTGCAGAATATGTTCATATGCATATTCTTAATTTGACATCTGTTACAAATTTAGATGCAAATACTTTGATATATTCAGCTTTTTCCAGTGTGTTTGCATATGCATTTTTAAATTAAAACTTATTGAAAATGTATAATCACAAATGTCACAAGAATGTTTTCCTCCAATGTGTGTTCGTATGTGGCTTTTCAAAATGGAATGTAGTGAAAAAGAAGATTCACACACTTCACAAGAATATGGCTTCTCTCCAGTATGTGTTCACATATGTCTTTTTAAATTTCAACTTGTTGAAAATACGCATTCACACACTTCACAAGGATATGGCTTCTATCCAGTGTGTGTTCAAACATGTATTTTCAAAATGAAATGTAGTGTTATTTACATTACTTACAAGTAGACTATTGTCCTCACAACCTTTCAGCAATTGTGCTTTCTAGCCTTCATCATGTGTATGTCAATACAGGTAGCCTATAGGGAATTCTAAACAGAACCCTTTATTAAATCTACAGGTATAGACTGTTCTCATTCCACTGCCAATGTCTAGCGATATGAAAACAGTTTACCCTGATAGATTAAATAAAGGGTTCAGTTCAGAATTCCCTATAGGTTGCCTGGATCAACATACTCCCGATGAAGACTGTGTAAATAATAATTACTCCTCATCCCAGAAATTCAGATAGGAATGTAGTGTAAGTGTTGATCCACATACTTCAGAGTGATATGGTTTCTCTCCAGTAGGTGGCTCTTCTAAAAGCAGTAACAACCAAAATTTCCACATGTTATGATAATTGTCATTATTTGCAGTGGTAGAAAGAAATGGAATGAGTGGAAGGAATTTTTATATCACTAATAAAGAATTAACAAAAAGAGAGAAAATATATTAGTGTGTACATATCTTAAAAGGAAGAATAGACATTGAATTTAGCTGTTAGTAAATGTGTCTGTGCATGTGTGATATGCACGTGTGTATACATAAATGTTTGGTTGCCCAGATGAAGAAGTCTTCTCCAGTGGGAACAAAGGCTTGTGTCAACACTGCTACATCTTGGAGCTAAAGAAAGAAAAAGAGAATGCCTGTATTCTTCTTTTCCTTAAACAACACCACCTGACATTGTCTTGGTAGACCAAATGAGAGTAACCCCCATAAATTATTGTAACAAAGTTCCAGTGGCATTCATTAGTACCAGGTGATCTATCATGCCTAAATGCCCTAACATACTCCTCTCATTAACCAACTGGAAAATATACAACAAAGAGACATACAAGTAATGTTAAAATACTGACCTGGATAAACATGACATGATTGATTTGTTTTGGGTTTTTTTTTTTACAGTTTATCAACCCTTTGTGGATTATTTCAGACCAAAATGTATTTTGGATTGTAAAAATAATTTTTATTTTGCTGGTATTAACAATTTTTTTTTTGAGATAACAGTGATTTTTCCAGACACAAGTCCTACTATTTAACTCATAGCTAGAGGTGAAAGAGATGGGTTCATACTTTTCCCAAGGGTATTTACACATAGGTGAATGTAACAAATTTGACTTGAATTCAAACTCTATTCTCTCTCTGCTATTCATTACACCATCCATACATCCACAACAACACAACATGAGTCTTGGGTATGACGATAAACTACATCCAGCAGCAAGGTCTCTGATCAGGAAATTGAAGATTTTGAGGAGCATGGAACTACCTCTTAATTGCTGTTGTTCCCAGGTCTACCCTGATCTAGTGTGGTAACACCTGTTAGGGTCCTAGCTATGGGCAAATAGTGAACACCCAAACAAAAAGAAAACATTATGTATTTTTGTAGTTAAAATACCAGCAACATATTTTTATATAGTAGGATTATTTATAGTAAAATTATCAAAAATACATATTTATAGCAAAATCACCACCAATAAATTACATTTCTAGTTGAAGGTATAAAATTGTGTTCAAAATATTTAGATTTTGACATTAAATAACCCACAGAGGTTGGTATAGCATATAACAAAATCAATCAAAAACAACAGAACATGAAGGCCATAGAGAAAGTTAGCTGTCATATGAAGCAGCTACAGAAGAAGGATTGGTGAAAAAGTGGGCATGATTTTTGGTTTATGTTCAGCTGCAATGCTAGCTTGCTTTTTATATACAGTAATGTTTTCTTCTATAGCCAAAGGGATTTTTAACATATTAACTACCAGAACTCAATTATGAAATCTAACTTCAAATGCCAGCTTTATAATAGCCAACATAGGCAATGAAAAATTTATGAGTTGATTTATAGCTTCAAACTTGTTTTCATACTCAAAGCATCATCATCTGACTATATCTCTGAGATGAGGTATTGTAATCTATTTACATTATTTGGACTGTTGTTCTCATTTTTATTGCCATATTCATGATGTTTCAGCCATGGTATGATTAGTCACTGGTTGATTGATCCAAAAGTTACATGACCCAAAGAGTTGTGAGTTCAATGATCTGGTCACAGAAGAGAGAAGAAAACCTTGGACAGTTGAGTTATCAAGGAGAATTAACTAAAATGGAGATATCCATAAGCATGGCACAATCTACCCACTTGGATTAAATAAAGGGTTCAGTTTGAAATTCCAACAAATATCCCCTGAAAAAGGCTGGAGCATACAACAGCTGAAATATCATGAATATGGCAATAAACATGAGGACAACAGTATGGATAATTTAAATAGTGTAAATAAAAGTATCACTACAAATAAATTCCTTGGCACCCACAGGGGAAAATGTATCAGAAAATACCAAGCATAAAATAACTTGTAGTTGGCATCAATAAAAACTGCCAGCTATAACTCATCTTGTGATGGTAGTTAGTATGTTAATGAACTATATATTTAGTGCATCAAAGATACAATTTTGGCACAAGGCCAAAACTTTTTGTAAAAAACTGATAGCTTTCTTTAAAATTGCATGCATAAATGCATTAAAAAATTTTTCTTGGCTCTACCCGGCTGAAAAGGGAACACATAAAATATAACCGTACAGTGGTGGATCAGGTCTAAAAATATTGGTTGCTAAAAACAAAGTGGGGTCATCCACAACTACAATGCTATCATTTAATTTTCATAATGAATGAATAAAACTTTCAAAAAATACATATAGATAAAAAAATACAATTAAAATTTTTGTGGAAAAAAAATGTGTATTTCTTAGTAATTATGGTGTATATGTACTGTACATATTTCTAGCAGTAAATACCAAATGTAAATACAGAATGTTATAATTTAATTTTTTATTAATTTTTCTAATTTTAAGTAATTGGTTGATATTTTAACCCTTAAATGGCAGTAAAAGTTTGCACATATCTGTACACTAGAAAGGTAAAAAAACAAAAGTTTATTTTTTTTTATGCTTATTTTCACTAATTATGTACAAAATCTACAAAAATGAAATTTTCAACACTTTTAGATTAGAAAAATAAAGGAAAAGGGAAATAAAATGAATTTTAGGTTCCTAAATTAAATATATTTTTTAAATACTCCTTGTTTTTTAATACTCTTTTAAGCATTCCTTGCACAATGGAGTTGTGTATTCTTTATACCAAATTGTAACCATTTTTTTGCCTCTTTTCTCTTTGAAAAGTATGCATGTATATGAAGCATATGTTTGGCTCATTCTTCCAGGAGTATTTGCTTGCAAATACTCTTGGAATTTTAATGTTTTTAACATTTTTTAGGAAGAGTACATATTTTCAAATTTGTAAGATGTGTGTCTTAAATTGTAACATTTATTTTTACTATTTATTATGTTTTATTACTATAAATATTACTTTTAGTGGGTACACGTATTCAAGTTGTTACTCCCTGAGGTGAAAAAAAGGGGTGCAGCCTTGATTCCTTTTGAAGGCTGAATTTTTCTTTAGTAGGACGTCTCAATTTAGGCTTTTCATTATTAATTCCACTGTTTAATAAAATAAAATAATTAAACAAGGGTAAATACTCAAGCATGTGAACCCACTAAAAATAATGTTTATAGCAATAAGAAATAATGCTGGATAAAAAATCTTTTCAAAAAATTACTATATCTTATGTATAGTCATTTATTTTATATTATTTAACATTTAAACAACTCTTTTGACAATAACAGGATAATGGTCATATCACATTGAAACACCAGTTCTTGTATGACCAATAAAGTTATACAATGTTGAGCCTGGTCAATACTTAGATGGGTAACCACTTGGGAATGCTGGGTGCTGTTAAGGTTGGAGGTGTAGGTGGTGCAAGGAACAATGGCTCACACTTGTTAACTGGAGAGCAGAGTTCTAATTTCAGTTGGGTTTGTTATATTCACTTATGTTCAAATCCCATTGGGAAAAGGTATAAATTCATCTCTTCTTCCTTCAGCTATGTGTTAATTAGTAGGACTTGTAGCAGTAGATCATTATTACCCTCCAAAAATTCTTACAGTCTAAAAATATTTTCTGGCTTTAAATAACCTGTAAAAGGTTGATAAGCTGTAAGAAAAAAATTCAATGAATAACAATAATAATTGGTTTTACAAATATGTGCTGATTATTTTCTATACTATACATTATTTTCTATTATTTATCATCTAAACAGTTGTAATAATAACAATAATAATTGATATATTTGACAATGGTCTATTTATTCCAATGTCCAGTAAAAAAAAAAAAAATCCTTAGTTCATTGCGTCTGGCACCAAACTATGTGGGCACCTCTATATGTAATGGTTCCATGGTTCTAACCAGTGAAGAATTCAGGCTCAAACTGCACAAAGAATTGTCGTACTGACAGTATAATGAGGACTGAGTGGAGGACTTACAGGACTGAAGTCAGCACTGATGGAATCCATGACCAAGGGGCCTGTTATTTGAATAAATTTATTTCCATTTTTTTCATATCTTTTTTAATCCATTGTGTAGATACACACATTCATGAATTTTACATTTTATACTTGCACATGTTCATGTATTTTTTAATTTTGTTTACATGTTCATCGGTAAATGTGATAATTTTTCCAATTGTAAATTTTTCTTCGAATTAGATTTTTTCAATTAGAATTTTTTTTTATATGGTTTGTATTGAAGGAGTTATATTATGTTATATTATTAATTAAATTATAATATTTAATTATCAATTTATGTTATATTAGTAATTAAATTATAATATTTTATGTTGTATTTGTTATATTATATTATTATTAAAGTAACAAAGTAAATATTTGTTAAAATGCCGGCATGGGCCCATTATCTCATTCTTCTTATTTGATAATTTAATTTAGTTATTAAAAGTTAATATTGATAATTTTTCTTCTAAACACAGTCTACAATTCCTATTGTTAATATCACATGTGGTTATTGTTTTATAATTTCCCATTTAATTTTAATAGGTATATTATTTTCTTTTTGACTATATATATTTTGATAATGTACTATTTGTCTATTTTATCTATTTTAAATGACATCTTATGATTATTAAATCTTTCTTTAAAAATGGTTTCAGTTGCTACTATATAAACTTTTTCTTCTGTGTTAATATTATTTGATACAGTTGCTTTATATATCATATTATTAAACATTTATTATTAAGTGGATAGTTGATTTTATTTTGACAATTGTAATTATTATTACTATTTTGCAGATGTGTGTTATTATAATTGCTATTGTTTTTACTTAATAATATTTTATTATGTTTGTTTATTATTTTCTCCATATTATTCATACAATTATAACTGATTTTGACTGTACTTTTGTTAATTATTTTTCATAGTTTACTATTATTAGTGAAAGGTTTTTCAATTAATCTAAAGAATATTTTTCTTATTTTTGTCATTATTATATTATTATTAAGCCAGATTATGTTTCTTTTTCTTTTATTTTTGTATTGTTTTTAGTTATGCATTCTAATTTAGTAGAATAACCACTTTTTCTTAATTCTGATTCATATATTTTTTATTTTCATTAAACATTTTATATTGCTAGAATTAGTTGCAGTTCTTTTAATAGATATTGGTATATTTTAAAATACATTAGGAGCGTGTGATTTGAATTTTTCATATATATATGGGATTATTATTTGCTTTACTATATTGTTTGTATGTATTATTATTTAAATTAAATGTTATGTCTAGAAAATCTATTTTTAGGTTAGATTTTATGACTATTTTAAATCCTAATTTGTTAAATATTTCTATTATTTGTTTTCTGATATTTTCTATTGCTATAATTTCATATAATTATTTGACCATCATCTCTATATAAACCTATATCCACTTTATTAATGATATTTGATGAATTATTTAAGATATAGATACCTTTAATTTTGCTTATTTTTGCACCATCATAACCACCCATTCTTACTTCAAATTTCTAATTATTGTTGTTACTAATGTATTTTTGATCCATATTTTATTGTTTTAGTATAGTAATGATTTTCTGTACTGATTAATCATGTCTAATTCCTCATCTTGAATATTAAAGTGTTGTTTTGCTAAATTTAATACTTTATTTAATATATTCTTAGTAATAGATGGATAAAAGTCTTTTATATCTAACTGTATAAAAGAGCAATTGTTTTTGTTTGTAATACTGTTGAGCAAATTAATAGTTTCTTTGTATTTTTCCATTAGTTTATAATGAGTATTTTTCTTAGTTTCAAACATATATTTTGTACTATTTGTTTGTTTATTTTTCCAATATTAGTTTTTGTAGGATTTAATACATGTTGGTTTATTTAAAATTTGTCCTTTTGGTCTTTTAATTTGATAAATGGTTCTGCATTCATTGTTTAATTCTATTACCTAATTTTAGTTTGGTTGGTATGTTCTTTGCTTCTTTATTTGTTATTTTCTGATTCATTATTGGTAGTTTTTACCTTTTTCAATTAATTTTTTATAATTACTACATTCCATTTTATAGATTGTTCTTGATTTGTTGGCATGAATGAATAGTTTATTTGATTTATTTATTGATTTTGTGTCATTTATTGATTTTGGAATATATTGTTGTTTGTTCTTGTTTCTATTTTATATTTATTTATTAAATCATTTTCAAAATCAATGAGACCTTTTGTTTAGGTGAGCATTTCATTGTTGACAATCCAAATTATATGTGTTATATAAATATTATATAATTATTATATATAAATAAAATAAATATATATATATATATATTTATATAGATATAATATATAAATATATATTATCTAAATATATATTATATAAATATAATATATAAATATATATTATCTAAATATATATTATATAAATATAATATCTAAATATATATTATATAAATATAATATCTAAATATATATCATATAAATATAATATATAAATATATATCATATAAATATAATATATAAATATATATCATATAAATATAATATACAGCCTCTCCTCATTTAACGACCAAGTTCAGTTCCAATGACCAGGTCAATAAATAAATTGGTTGATAAGTGAGCAGCTATACTAATACTAATATTTCACATTTTCATGATATCAAATATATATATCATATAAATATAATATATAAATATATATCATATAAATATAATATATAAATATATATCATATAAATATAATATACAGCCTCTCCTCATTTAACGACCAAGTTCAGTTCCAATGACCAGGTCAATAAATAAATTGGTTGATAAGTGAGCAGCTATACTAATACTAATATTTCACATTTTCATGATATCAAAGAGATCCAACACATTCAATAATTTGGAACAACCACCGCCATTCCTACGCCTCTAATAACATAATAAAGAAAACGTTTAAATGAAACAAAACTCAATAACTTTGTTTTAATTTGCATAATCTTTACATTTTGTTCAAAACAGGAAAATAAAATAAAAATAGAAACTCCAACATGATAACTTTGACAAATAAACAATGATTGGTGATGATTGATAACTTTATATAATCTTTACATACTAATATGGTTCAAAGCATGAATACAATAAGCACAAATTGTGCACAAATATAAACTCTTACATACTGTACTGTGATATTACTAACAATCTAGTCATCAAATCCTTCAAAGCATGGTAGTGGTGCAGGGTCATCAAAGTCATAATCAGTCATATCACCAGGGTAGTCAGAAACAGCTGAGGCCCGGGTAAGGGTGATGACGAAGAGATGTTGGAGGGACCAGTAAGGGTAAATGTCGGGGTTTTGAGTGGAGTTTTTGAGAAGAATTTCATCAGTGTTTTTTGCTTTGTTATCTTCTTTTTTTTCTTTGTAAATTTGCTGCCTACATTGGTGAATCGCTCAACATTTGGATCCATAGCCTCAAGTTCTAAGAGCACGGAATTAATCATCAAGAAGACACTTGCCAATCCCTTTACAGTGAACTTCTTTTGTACATCTTCTGTTCTTTCTCCTTCTTCCAAGTGCTGCTGTGCTTCCATCTTTGTTAAATCTTCATTACTTAGCTTTCCTTCTGCATATTCCAATAATTTTTCAATGTCATTCACTTCCGCTTCTAAATTCAGCATCTTAGCAAGTTGTGCAACCATTCTATTTATATCTCCCACGTGTTCGTCCTCATCAAAGCCTTCAAATTGGTTAAGGATACATTTCAGGTATTTTTCCATATGCCTTAAATACATTTTTCAGTCACTTGTATCCAAGCTGATGAAATCTTCTTGATACACTGTAATTTTTCCAGAAATCATGAAAGATCACTTCACCATTTTCTATTTCAGAACTAGTTTTATAAAATAATCCTGTTTGTATTGGGAAAATTCTTAAGAGAGATTTCAAAATAGTTTTTTCCATATTAATGTAAAGAAATAAATGTAGAAAGGTTCTCTACCATGAAGGGAGCAAAATTTGTGTAGTGATTTTAACATGTTTTTGTTCTAATATCTAAAATAAAATAATAGTAATATATTGCTCTATTTTGTATTGGGCACTTTTTTAAAAAAGTAAATGCTACGAACAGTGGAATTTTACTTCATCAGTTCTTTCCGTCATTTATATATTTTGATCCCTTCACGGTAGAGTACTTTCTACATTTATTTGAGGATTTACTAAGACATATAAGATGAGCCTATTTCTTCCTTTGTGATAACGATTTTTCAGGAGAACCGGATTTTTATGGTTTCAAAAGCTAAAAAAACTGCACCATTCATCAAACGATTATATGGTTTTAAAAATGATTTATTAGGAATCATTAATTTTATCTCTTTTCATAAATATAAAAATGATTTTCAAAAGCATCTGGCCTGTGTTGGAAAAGACATTCATTTGTCCAACAAGTTTTTTGTCAAATCCGACAAAACAGCCAACTTCTACAAGTTTACTCCTAAGGATTATAATATTTTAATGAAAAAAAACTTAAATAAAAATTATAGAAAAGTAGATAATAATATTATTAATTTAGTTGACAAAATTAATACAAGTCGTAAAACCAACAAGCTCAAAATTAGCAACAGAGCAAACTCTACACTAAAGAATCCTATGTCATGATCAAGGATCATAAACATGATTTTAATTAGTCTTCCCACTAGGATTATCAACCCTACCAGGTCTGAAATTGGAAAGATTAACAAGCTCATTCTTGATAGAGTCAACCAGCTGATTAGAAGGTGCCTTGAACTTTTACAGTGGATTAATACCCTGGATGTCATAAACTGGTTCAATGTTATAAACAATAAAAGAAATTGTTCATTTATCCAGTTTGATATTGTGGATTTTTACTGATTTGGAGTTTGCCAGGGAGTATTCAGATGTTTCCAACAATGACCTTGAAATTATTATGAACTGCAGAAAATCTGTTCTCATCCATAACAAAGAACAGTGGATTAAGAATAATTCTGTTGATCAATTTGATATTTCCATGGGATTGTTAGATTCTGCTGAGTCTTCTGAGCTTGTTGGTTTATTTATCTTATATAATCTTACCGCCTACAATGATATTAATATTGATAATATAGAGTTATATAGAGATGATGGCCTTATGTTAGGGAAAAATTCCACAAAAAATTAAAGCTGACAAAATCAAAAAATTAATAACAGAGAATTTAAAAATCTTAATCTTAAAGTTAAGATCAACACTAATTAAAAAAAGTAGATTTCCTTGATGTTACATTAGACCTAGTTAATAATGTATTCCAACTCTACATGAAAACAAATGCCAATCCAATATACATCCAGCCAAATTCTAACCACCCTCCATCCAAAATCAAACACATACCCTCTTCTATATGGTAGAGTAATGAATAGCGGTTTGGATTGAGGAATCAGAGAGCCGAGTTTGAATTCCAGTCGAATCCATTACATTCACTTATGTGCTAATACCCTTGGGAAAGGTATGAATCCTCTTCTTCTCCCACCAGCTATGGGTAAATAGCAGGACAGACTGGATTCTATAGCCTTGGATGGCAACTGGTCTACTGCAGAAAGAAATGGCAACCTACTGCAGGAAAAAATCGGCCTTGTCAGTAAAGCATCCAAAGTTACATGATCGCCTAAGCATGTATCACGCCATGGCACATAACTGAGTGAAGATGTCTTTTACAAGCAGAGTAAAGTTTACAACACTTCCTTAAAAAATTGTGGCTATAAGTGCACTGACATCAAATATATAAAACATAGCAACAACAATCGTAGGAATAAGAATAGAAACAGGAAA
>CAHIKZ030000523.1:0-25000 GCA_903632075.3 Acanthosepion pharaonis | reverse complement strand
TAATTATTTTTTAACAGTATGTATTACATCCACTGACATACATTTGAGAAAATTTCATGATGAAAATTTGCTCTACAGCAGGGTTCGAACCTGCATCCTGTTGATCTACTCCTTTCACAGACACCCAGTCTCAGCTAAACCGCCATCTTGTCCAAGTAAACTACAACAAACAAAGAGGAGATCACTCCAAACAGACTTCCTTTTATCAATAGACAAGAGGAGACAACTCAACAGTCTTGACTCAGATTAACATTGCTGGTGTCTTCTTGTGAAAACTAGAGTTAAAAAAAAACAAAAAACAAAACAAAAAAAAAACAACAAAAGCAATACAAATTTTCATTGCAACAAATCTCTCAGAATTTCAGAAGAGGCTCCCATCTTCATCAGACAATCTGCAACCTGTTCTCGGCCCCTGATCCATTCAGTTTGAATTTCCTTCTTCACCATCATTTCTTTCAATCTGGCCACATCAACTCTCAGATGTCTGTCACTCACAAGATTTGATGA
Source organism: Acanthosepion pharaonis (assembly GCA_903632075.3). Taxonomy (NCBI): domain Eukaryota; kingdom Metazoa; phylum Mollusca; class Cephalopoda; order Sepiida; family Sepiidae; genus Acanthosepion; species Acanthosepion pharaonis. The sequence goes on along the minus strand of CAHIKZ030000523.1, from coordinate 24,493 downwards.
ATTTAAAGTCTCTACCAGAGATGCATTGTCTGTTTTACAAAGAACTTCAGGCAATCTAGGTAGTCTGAATATCTCCTGAAGCATGGCGGCTATCAATATACCAGCATCAGCTGCTTCACCAAGCGCAAGAGTTTCGGTGGCTAATGGACTTTTCATTACACGGTCAAGTTTTTTTGATGACCAGCATATAGGAGCCATTCTGTTCATCTTGCCACAGACAAAGATGATAAAACCACCTTGTGAAGATCCATCCTCTAGCATCGGTGGCATCTGAATAACAAACAATATTCAGATCCGAAGGTTTCCCAAGCTGGGGAAAAGATATGGAACCTGTCCTTGATTTTAACTTTATTAGTGACTTGTTTGCCTCGAAGAGCAACTTCACCTTTGGAGATTTTCCAATATTACTCATTCTACACACATCAAACGATACATCATTTGGCCTGTCAATCTCTTTAGCTCCGTCTTCTCAATTCATCATTTTTCCTTAATGACCTTCCTTTCTTTATGTCTATTGGGGATATAGCTGAAGCATATAGATTTTGATATATTATAATCCCATTTTTTGTTTGCTTAACATTCAATCCCCAAAATTTAAATGTTCCACTTTTATGCTTTCCAAATTTAAATATCTTTTTCAATTCTCCGATCACATTTTTCTGAAATAGATCCTTTCCACAGAATATGAAATCATCTACATGTATTGCCAGAATGCCTATCAAGTCACCAGTGGCATTGTGCCAAAGAAACAGTGCATTGTCGTATGCACTCACCATTCCCTTCAAGTGAGTTAACTCATAGTTAATTCGCTTGTACCATGAACGAGGTGCATCATTTAAACCATAAATGCATCTTTTCAGCTTCCACACCTGTGATTCTGGACACACATCAGATGGTGGTCTAAGGAATACTTCTCTTTCCAACATATTGCCTTACAGAAATGCTGAGGTAAAATCAAGAGTCTCCACCTTCCACATCATAACTGAGGCCGTTAATAATACGAGACGCATGGCCTCACGGCTGCATGTTGAAGAATCTGTTTTTAAGTTATGAGAATCTTCTTCATAACCACATGCAACAAGACGAGCCTTCATTATCTTTTTGTCATTCATAGATGTTTCTGTTATCACCCATCTTGTTGATATACATTTTTGCCCCATGTCAGGCACACATTCATATACTTCATGAACTTTCATATTTTCCAATTCCTTTTTCTTTGCATCAATCACATCTTGTTCTTGTTCAGAAGTAAGCAAAACTGCATGTTCCTGATTACTTATTTCCCTCTGTTACATGAGAAAGTTTTCTCCATTGATCAACATGATCCCAATTGACACAAAGAGGATCTTCATTCTCTGCTTCTGGTTTTATATTTAGCCAATGGCTATATTTTCCCGTTGACTTTGGTTGTGTGCTCATAACCATTCCTTTCTTCCACTCATCACTCCCTCTCAATTTATATTCTACGACTTCGTTTCTACTTGGTTTTATACTGTTATCTTTCACTTCCTTTCTATTGCTATTAGAATTGTTATTATATTGTCCTTCATCTTCCTCCCCCAACGCTTCATTCATCTCATTTGAAGAATTTGTATTTTCTTCATTCCTTGCATTTCACAATTCCTTGTCTACCTTCATCAAGTGACATGGATGCATCCTGAAAAATGCTCCTCCGTGTCTAATCAATACACATTGACCTTCTTTGCCCAGAACTTTAGCAGGTTCACGCCATCTGTTGTAGTTTTGTCTTCTATGGTAGGCACGGTCACCTGTCACAAATCCTTCCTCCGCATAAGTCCTTACATTATATCTCAAGGCTCTCTGAATTCTTTCACTTGATTCGGCTTCCATGAAGCTTTTCCTCGCTGTATGTAGGGCATTTAGATTTATTCTAACCATATCACTGGTTGTTGCAGTTTTCAATGTAGGTAACCGATCATTCAAAACTGATAAGGTGTTAATATTTGACCCAAATACAAGCTCATTTGAACTATATCCAGAATGATTTTGAAGTGCATTTTTGGCACTAACAGCCCAAGCCAAAGCTATTTCTGGCTCACATTTTTCATCAACTAATGTTTTTACATTGCTTCAGCAATTATTAGATTATAACGTTCCACAGTACCATTGCTAAATGGACTTTCTTCAGCTGTCATGCATGTTTCAATATTCAATTTTTCGTTCATCTGTCGGTAGCCCTCATTATTAAACTCTCCTCCATTATCACTTAAAAACCGTTTGGGAGCTCCAAAATAAGATATCCACATTAAAAATATGTTGCGAATAATTTCTTCGCTTTTCTTGGTCTTAATTAATCTGGCAGCAGAGTATCTAGTGGATGTATCAATGAGGTGTAGAATCCAGCATTGGTTATGTTGATATTCCTTTAAATCCAAACAGTGTTATCAAACCTGTTAACAAGAGCCAATCCTACAACTGGTCGAGGAGGGGGTCTTCTAAACCTTTGGCAAACTGAACAAGAATCACAAACATCTTTTATCTGATTCAGAAATTCCTTGTCATGAAATGCCTTACTACCTTTAACCAAAGCTATTAATTTTACTTTAGATGCATGAGCAAACTCTCTATGTAATTTCTCAGCCTTCCTCCTTTTTTCCACTCGAGAACATCCTTTTAAAGTCTCACAATGTAAGACTATGCTTGGTGCATTTTTAACCTCCAAAAGCATATTAGTTAATGGCAGACTATAATGTCCAGAAGTTGTTGTTTGCAATTTAATATGTCTACCAAAAATGTGACAGCTGTCGTTTTTAAAATTTAGTAGTATTCCTGCAGTTTTCATTGATTTATGACTTAATAACAGGGGTATATCATTTTTGACGATGTCAGCCTCAATATAACCTCTGATACCTCTTATACCCACTTAACTGTTTTAATAGTTCTTACCGCCACTCCATCTCCAAAATAAAATATTCTGTTAGATCTAACAGTTTCCACCAACCGCTTATCTCGGTCATTTAATGTATCAAAGAATACATTAAACCAAATTTCTCCAGCAACAGTTTGTGAGCAAGCAGAGTCCAACACTGCCATACCTAATGTCTCTTTCACAAGATTGGACATTTTTACATTGGAATAAGAGTCATTTATCAATGTTCGATAACATGAATCAACATTAAACAAAGTAAAGTTCACCTGGTCTGTATCCACCACAGTGTTGATATTATTTCTAGAATTGAAACTCGTACAATCTCAGGCAAAATGCTTAGTTGAATTACACTTAAAACAACGCATTATCTTACCTTGTCTATCCTTAGGATTTACTTTATATATCCTGTCATGCCTTTGTTCCTTAATACTTCTGTATCTATTGAAATTTACTGTTTCAACTTCTTTGATAGCAGGGATAGTTTTACATTCTGTTGATAAAATATCAGAAAATACTTTCTTCAGTGTATCTTTCATTGTTGCATATGTTAAGCTAGAACATGTGGTTCTTGCTAATTTTTCATTTTCCTCCGATACATTTGCTGCATTCAGAACAAAAAAAACCTGGACTCCTTCTGGTAGAGTAATTCCAAATTTATGTAATTTTTGATAAAGAAATTCATATCGTACCAAAAATTCATTTACATTCCTTTTGTAGGAATAAAATTCCTTAAATAACATGTATGCCATCGTATTTTCGTCCAGCAAGTAAATTTTGTCCAATGTGTCAATATCTAATCCATTTGCTCCACTGATATCCGTTATTGCCAAGTGTCGAACACATTCTCTTATAATTTTGTGTTAATGACAAAAACACAGCAGGGCCTTGTTTCTCCTTAGGTAAGTCTGGGAATATAGACCATATGCCTATATCTTGCTTCCATTCAGCATATGCTTCTTCATTTACCAAACCAGGTGGGTGTTTTGTGAAGGAAGCTATTCTTCTTTTAAATGTGTTTCAGCGTTTGCTGAACCAGACAGCTTCTTATCACACAAAAGAAGTTACGCTCTGCTACCAATGTTGATCTACTCCTTTCACAGACACCCAGTCTCAGCTAAACCGCCATCTTGTCCAAGTCCACTACAACAACCAACAAAGAGGAGATCACTCCAAACAGACTTCCTTTTATCCATAGTCAAGAGGAGACAACTCAACAGTCTTAACTCAGATTAACACACCCCACTTTGTAGGAGAAACGACCGTTTGATCTGGAGTGCTTGGCAAAGTTCTATTTAGTCTTTTAAGGATGGCGACTGACAATATGGAAGAATCTGTTAGTAAACATGATTTGTTTTTCATATTACTCCCATTATTCATCAGCTTGGTACCATAAACTTTCAATTGGTCATCCCATATGCCTAGGCTGTTCAAAAAGTTCCTGCTATAGTCTCCTTTAGAAACATAGTCATTGTCAGTTGTTCAATATGGCTAACATCAGAGTGCAGTCCAGAATAATTGAATCACGTTTGGTTGAGTTTGCATTTGTTAAAATTTGCTGATTGATAGCACTGAAGATAGAAACTGTATAAACTCATTTTGGATGTCTAGGTTGTGTTACGTTGCCAATATAAATTATAATTTCCTTTTTCCTGACCCTTTTCATTATGGCTGAAAATAGAACAGTCCACTGACTGCTTCATGGACATAGTGTTGAGTCACATGATTAAGGATTAAAATTTTTATGGCTAATCAAAATGCTCTATAGACCAACATACTAAATGCTTCTATGATCAATAGCCTAGTGGACTAAAGTGTTGGTTTATGGGTTTGGTGACAATGATTGCGAGTTCAATCCCTGGGCTGGGTGTACCTGGACTACATGGAAACTGGGCTAGCAATAACTGAGCAGTACTAAGAATAAGAAGTATTATTTATTTGATCTATGGGGGTAGACTGTTCTTGTATCCCTAGCCATGGACAGTGGATGGGAACAGTCTATCCCCATAGATTAAATAAAGGGTTCAATTTGGAATTCCTTGTAGATTATACAAATCAACATATACCTGATGAAGGCCGGTGGGCACAATGACTGAAACGTAGTGATGACAAGAACAAAGATAAGGAAAAGTCTGCATGTAAACAGTGTAAATAATGATAGCTCCTCATTCCAGAAATTCAGACAGAAAGCTTCTATGATCAAAAAATGTATAAATGCCCTGAATTCTACATTCAGACAGTTTGTTAAATGAAGTTTGCTTTGTGATTTTTGGTTTTAGTGTCCTGTGGTTTAGCAAAGCTTGATTTTTTTTTTTCTTGTATTGTAGACTTATTTGTGGTAGCCATTTTAGATTGACAATTTCTTATATTTCATGAACCTTAGTCAAAAAACTTCATTTTCAGAAACACTGAAGACATTTCTCAGCTGTGCCAACAAGGTTCCACTTGGACTGGCATGACCAAGTGGTTTTTAAAGCTACTGCTAAGATAAGACATTTTTTCTTCTTTTTGTTCATTTTTATTCTATTTATTATTGTGAATGTTCACTAAACCATCATTTACCAATAGATAATAATCAAAAATTGAATAATTTTTAAAAAATAAAACAAGAAATGCTGCCACAGAAAATAAACAGAACAAGTCAGAACAATTTTACAAGGAAATGAATTTAGTGACTCAGAATTTTGAGAAGAAAAAAAAAAGGTTACACGGACAGCGGTCATTTATTTGCCTAATATTTTTCTGATACATATAAATTGAAATATCATATTCTCCCACATACTAATAAGAACACAATACAAAAATCTCTCATATGTAATATTGTTTACTCAGCTCTGGATCTAGCTTCAAAAGACATAAATTGCTATTGTTAGTATTGGGTGTCAAACAAACTAAGCAAAGTTGCAATTTCAAGTAGATGATTATAAAAGTTCATTGAGAATGATAATATAAAGAAAAATCAGAGAAAGTCTTTTGAATTAAACATTTAAAATGTTAGACATGAGAAATTATTTTTATGAACCAACAATGAAACTTACACTCTAATGGTTTACAGATGGAATTTATTTACACAGTGAAGGATACAAATTAGAAATTGTGACGTTAGATAAAAAGAAATGATCTTAACTCATTTTGCTTCTTTAAAAAGTAACAAAAAACAAACAAACTTTAAATCTACATCATGTAAGGTTTATATATTACAATTCTCATTTTAAATTACATCCAATTGCCTTTAAAATCAAAATAAAAGTTGAAACGTCTGCTGTTGAAACATATGCAACTGGAATGTCCATGACAGAAATGCATGGGCTGAACTCTTTGCAACCAAAAGTGCACATGCCTGTCAAAAGAACTTCTAACAACCAAAGCAACATTACCAAAGCTGTATAGGAAAAAAGGGTACAAAATCTCCTTCTCTTTTGAGCATAGGATGCCTTAGAGATAGGATGTCTTGTTCCTTACTAGGGGACTTTTCAGTCTTTGGCAAACCTCATGTCACACTGTACACAACACAGCATAGTACACGGCATACAAATGCCTTGAGCTTACCTGATTACCCACAGACATATCTAATAATCCTACAAAACCAACAAAAAATCTTCTTTAAATATAAGCCTCTCAGAGGAACACAGGTACATATGAAAAAGGATATCTCTTCATACACACTTTCATTCACCCCACCTGTATTCTTTCTATTTAGTTTGCGAAGACAATAAGTCGTTATTAATTGTATATAATTGTTTGTATATTCATTCATATTTTCTTGTCCATGGAAGTGCCAATGCCTGTCAACAAATTCCTCTCCAAATTGGACCATCCAGCCCATAATAGATCTGATAGGCCACATATGTCTAGTGAAATGCAATGAGAATAATCTACTTCAGTGGATTGAATAAAGGGTTTGGTTCAGAATAACTGGTAAAGTTGCCAAGTACAACAGATATGTGGTGATAAAGGAGAAAACAAAGTCATATCTCGAAAAAAGAATTTGCATTCTCCGTCCTGTCTGTTCAAAAAGAAAATCAACATTGGGTCTACTCTCATAGGCCTTGAAATATGGTCATTTTTTAGCTTGCCTACCAGTTTCAACCAATCACAGCCTCTCTTACCGTGATGAAAGTGTGCTACTTGGTAAAACAAGATCAATTCTGTTCTCTGTGAGTTGTGGATATGGATTTTTGACCCATTTTGATTCATGCTGGTATTTTTTATGTTGGATTAGTGAGACTGATTTATGACCTTTGGAAATAGGATCCCATTGTTATGAATTTTGAATCTGAATCTCCTCACTGCTATTTTCCCACACAATATTACCCAAACAAGGCTGGAGGATACAACGATAAAAAAGTTGGGTGTATAACAACCAAGATAAGAAAATTCAAATAAAAAGGCATATTAAAGTGCTTTTTTTATTTAAAAAAGATCTGTTCTTTTATTTATTAAAATGCACAAATAAGTTTAATGCTGTGTGGTGATTAAATGAACATTTTCAATATCTTAAAAAAAAAAAAAAGAAAAAAAGAAAAGACAAAATACACAAATCCAAGATTCATCACTGAATTTACACGTTTCACTTTAGCAACAAACAGAGGAGGGGTTAGACGACAAGTGCTTTAAGCAAACTTCCAAATCAAACAGAAGAAAAAGTTGTGAAGATTTTTAAAATTTGTTCTGAATATTCACAAAATCATGTCAGAACAGATAGCAGTAACAGAACTTAAGATTAAAACAAATAAATTCTTTTAAAGAATCTCTAAAATAAATTGAGCAAATTTAAATATTCTTCAGAATACATACATATATGGTCAGGTTTACAATGTTATTTTAGGAACAATGTTCTGCCACTGATATTTGTTAGCTATTTCTTGTTTATGAGTATTTCCTTATCGCCCTGTACTCATTCCTTCTCAATTCCTGTGTTCATGCTTTTGTTAACTGGTAAACCAATACCTGCATGGAATATTTGTCCACATAGGTTACATTTGATCATTGAAGTCATTCCTAACTTACCTATTCTAGATTATTATTATTATTATACTTTTCGTATTATTTTTTATCTAATAAAATAACTTATTTTATTCTCCAGCTCACATTAAAATCATGCTGAAAATACCAAAGTTACGCAGTGTTGAACCTAGTCAGTAGTTAGATGGAGGAGCACTGGGTACTGTAAGCAACCATGCAACAGGTCTAGCAAGCCAGCAATGAATACAATCTTGCTGTATTATAACAAAAAACCTCAGAGTTGGGTAAAAATATATTCTCCACTCCAAGAGTGCAAATTTGACAAAAGGTTGATTTAAATGTAAGGTAAAATTAGGAAGTACTCATTGAACATTAATTCCATTAGCTATGGTTTCTTAGTTGGGGTTACTAATCATTACACTATGTGAGTTACCTATTTATCAATTTGTTTAAAAAATTCTAAGTCATAAGGGTAATTAATGTTTGCAATAAATGTGTCTTGCTTGTGATCTAAACTTGTTTATGGAGGTGCCTACTTTTAAATTGATCTTGGCAATCTTAGATTTATTTGTCTAAAAAAAAAAAAAAAAAAAAAAGAAGAGAAAAGAAAAGAATGTGAAAAATACGGTTTTGCCTTTGACAGCTTTATTATCTTAACTAACTTCACTCCTTGGCAATGTTTATGGTCTTAAAAAGCAAGGATTAGAATTTTAATAAACCCAAAGCACATGAAAGTGAATTTATACATTTTCTTTGTTCTTGAGAATTGACAACAAAAATAATAAACACTATTATATTGTTTATTGGAATGGTTGGCAAAACTACAGTTAATTGCCAATCAATATGAACATTATAAAATTGTAAGTAATGATTTTCTTATAGTTGATTCACATATTTTAATAATTTAGTAAGTGTTTACAAATCTATGAATAAAAAATTGTTTTCATATTTATTTCTTTATAAACTGGTAAATGATAAATATTACATTGCATTAGTTTTAATACAATTATATTAGTTTTTAAAATGTTCACTCCTCAGCAAAGTTTGTTTTAAAAACTGATGATTAAAATTACAATAAAACAATCATATGAAAGGGAATTTGTTTTTTTCCTGAGAACTTATAAACAAAAATATAAAACACTATTTTTTTTTGTTAAATTTTATATTTATAATCTCAAAACTAATATAATTAGAACTAAACGTAATGTGATATTTATCATTTACCAAATTATTAAAATATTTGGACCAACTATAAGGGAATCCTTATTATTTAGCATTTTATAAAGTTTGAATCAATTGGCAATATGCTGAAGTTTTTCCAACCATTCTAATCAATAATAGTATAAACAATTTAATAAATAAATTGCATTTATTACTTTTATTATCAAGAAAATGTATAAATTTATTTTCATATGTTTAGGTTTCATTATAATTCTAATCATCAAGTGTTAAAAAATAAACATTGCCAAAGAGTGAAGGTAATTAAAAAAGCTGTATCATGGGAAAAACCATCCTTTTGACACTATTTCTTATTGTGGTCATATTTATCCATGTTTACCAAATATTGACTTATTTGAGGCTCTTTCCAAAATGTGACTTTTGCTCCATACTAGAAGACTGGAATTTATTGTTCCTTAAACAAAAATAAGTAAGATAAACAAAGTTGTTATCATTTTTGGGGGAGTGGGTGTATGTAATATTAACACAAGAAGGATGGATATGCTTTTTGGAAGTAAACTCTTAATGCGTGGATTTGCTTTTGACAGTACAAGCTGCATTCCTGGAGCCATGTGAAAACGAGTTCAATATTTGCTTTCCATATTCTTGAAAACCCTGCTTCACATAGGTATGATGTGGCAAATGAGAACAGGGCTCTTTGTATCAGTTTTAGGTAGATATCACCTTTTGTATTAAACACATACAAATAGTTTTAAGATAACTAGTTCAGTATTTGTTGCTTTACTGATCAAAATTTCAAATGTAAATTGTTCATACATTTAAAATATTACACTTAAAAAAAATAATGTTCAGTTTAACTACAAGAGTCAAAGAAATGACCTCAAAGAGCCACACATTTTGGATTACATTCATTTCCTGTTACTCAGGGAGAAAGAGAAATTGTGTGTGTGTGTGTGTGTGTGTGTTAACTGAACAAATCAAGCATTGTTACATCATGTCCCATACATGCTAAATGAGGAACAGGTTTGGTGATCATGCCAGGAATTGAATCTGTGAATTGTAACAAATACACTTAGAAAGATGGCACTCCCCAGATCTCTGTTGTATATGGAAATTAACTTTAATTAGAATAAAGGCAGAACTTATTCTTCTTACTGAAGATTATAAATAAAGATACCCAGCAAAACTTCCTCTGTTAAGAAATCTACACCTGTAGAAATTCACTCATTTTACTTAACTCATTTATTCTTTTCAAATTTTTCAAGTGATATGTAAATGAAAAAATGTTTTTTACATGTTTAAAATTAAAGAAAAGATCAACAGTTACAAATAAAATTACTGTTAATGTGTAAATAAACAACGTAAAATTTACATAAATTTGAAGAGAGAACAAGAACCAAAGTTGACATCAAAACCAACACCCCTAAAAAGTTCGGCAAAGTTTAGCATACATGAAAAAAAAAAAAAAAAAAAGGGATTAACAGGAGATTTTTTGTTTTTTCTTGACATTGTATTACTGTATACCATCCCAGTAAATTTTATATTATTTTTAAAACCTATTTTTAAAATTTTAATAAAACCCAAACATATAAAACTTGATTTATACATTATCTTTTTTTCTCAAGAATTGAAAACAAAAATATTAAACACTATTTATTAGATTGCTTATTTTCAAGATTATATTGTCCATTTCACAATGAACATATAATAACAGTAAAATGATCCCCACCTCTTGGGAAAATTAAAGGAAGCAATCCAAGATATAAAATAATCTGAAAAGACAACGCATATTGTCTAGAAAATGTATTTCTTTCAAAATCTATTATTACAATTACTTCTCATTATGTGTTCAATTAAATTTTATAATTTTGTGAATATAAAATTATTCTTGCAAATAAGCAATGTAATAGATAGTTTAATATTTTTGTTGTAAAATTCAAGAAAAAGATGTTTGAGTTTTACTAAAATTAAAAAAATAGTTTCTAAAAATGATAATGGTTGCTGAGGGTGCAGCAATAGCAGTGACAAGAGAAAAAAGCTTTTAACACGCCATTTGTTAGCAAGTATGTTTGTTAAACTTTGCTAAAGTTTGATTCAATCAATTACAAGAACCAGTGATTATATACGAAAAATATGCTATTGCATAAAAGTTTCCATTTTAAAAAGGTTCACCATGTGAAAATGCAGGTCTACAAATTACTTATAGTTGATTAAAGATTTTTCTCTCTTGTTCAGCTCAGGGCTCGGATGTATATATGGTTAGCAGCTGAGTGAGCAGAGTTTGATTTTTAATTTATTAGAGATGACATATAATATAGGACAAAGATTTCTGCTATCACATTATTCAGATACAAATATATTTACAGTGTGAAAATACTGTTCTACACACATTATTAGGAGATGGATTCTTGTCATTGTACTTGTATGTTTATCCAAACCTGACATTTTGAAATAAAAGCTCAACACACTATACAAAAATGTAATTTCTCTCCATGTTTCTGCAAATGTCACACTGAAAGGAAGATCCACACATTTCATAAGAATATTGTCATTCTCCGGAATGGGTTTGCATGTTTATTTTTAAAACCTGCCAAATATTAGGATCCAAACTTTTTCACATAGTTGACGTCATCAAATTGTGTTTTTGTACATGCACTTTTAAATTAAAACTTGTTGAAAATGTAGCACTACACATTTCACAAGAATATGGCTTCTCCCCAGTGTGTGTTCGCATGTGTGTTTTCAAAGTGGAACGTAGTGAAAAGCAAGATCCACATATTTCACAAGAATATGGTTTCTCTCCAGTGTGTGTTCGCATGTGTAGTGTTAATTTAGAACTTGTCGAAAATGTAGATCCACACACTTCACAAGAATATGGCTTCTCTCCAGTGTGTGTTCGCATGTGTATTTTCAAAATGGAACGTAGTGAAAAGGAAGATTCGCACACTTCACAAGCATATGGCTTCTCTCCAGTGTGTGTTCGCATGTGTGTTTTCAAAATTGAACATAGGGAAAATGCTGACCCACACACTTCACAAACATATGGCCTCTCTCCAGTGTGTGTTCGCATGTGTTTTTTCAATTTTGAGCCTGTTGCAAATGCTGATCCGCACACTTCACAAGGATAGGGCTTCTCTCCAGTGTGTGACCGCATATGTATTTTTAAAGAGGAGTTATCTGAAAAATTATATCCACACTCTCTACAATAATAAGGTTTCTCCTTTGTATGTGTTTGCATGTGTCTTTTTAATTGTGAATTTGCTGAAAATGCAGATCCACATACCTCACAAGAATATGGCTTTTTACCAGTGTGTGCATTCATGTGTCTTCTCAAGTTACAACTCAGTGAAAAGGCAGATCCACACAGGTCACAAGAAAATGGTTTTCCTCCAATGTGTGTTTGCATGTGTGTTTTTAGATGAGCACTCTGTGTAAATGCTAATCCACATACACTGCATATATGAGGTTTCTCTCCAGTATGTATTCGCACATGTCGTTTCAATGATGAATTCAGTGTAAATGTAGCTCCACATACCTCACATGCAAATGGTCTCTCTCCAGTGTGTTTTCGCATATGCTGTTTTAATGATGAATTCAGTGAAAATGAAGATCCACATACCCCACATGAATATGGTTTCTCTCCAGTGTGTGTACACACATGTGCAGTCAAATGAAAATTATCAGAAAATGCTGATCCACACACTTCACAAATGTAAGGTTTCTTGTTTGTTTGTGCTTGAATATGTATTTCAAAATGTGAACTTTCTGAAGTTGTGAAATCACAAAACTCAGAAGTATATGGTTTAGTATCAATGTATGTCTCCATATTTTCCTTCTCTCAATATATTCCTTGAAACATACACTCTATACAAAAGTTTTATCTTTTTAACAATTATATTCTATCATGTTACAAAAATGTTTTCTTCCTCAATTTGCTTATATTCAAAATTGAATATAAGTCTCCTCATACAATATTTATTTACAGCCATGAAATTAAGTCCGCTATTATCCATTTAATTGACACCTGTGAATGAAGAAAAAGTATTATTATAGAAAAATCACATACATTATTTGGAACAATTAAAAAGGGTTTTAAAACATTTTAAAACAAATTGGTTGATTTCTCAGAAAGAAACTCAGCTATTTTATGTGACCCTAAGAAAAAACAATTTGCTCTTGCAGCAAATTTTGGGAAACGATACACTCTTGTTGACATTCTTAACAAAACTTTACTAAAGTTATGAGAAACTTATTTTAGACAGTAAAACAAATATTTTAGATAAGATTGAAGACCCTTTATAATTCTATTATTAAATTGCTGTGATAATATCTAATTCTTATTAAAGGTCTGTAAGCAAATTTAAAATTTGCATTTATTTTTTATTCACTTTCCTGCAGGATTAAGTACTCCTTGTATTTTATCAAAATATATACAGGAGTTAAACCACAATACATAAGATGATGCCGTTCTGCTTAGTGTATTATTGTTGCAATGTTATAGATATATATTGGGGTCTCTCTTATTTTTGAAGTGCATGCTGAAATTGAATTGTAACCTGTAAATTTGTTCCATTCAATGAAAAATGCCACATATAAAAGGAGATTGCATAATATTTAGAAGGTGCCTTTGCTTGTTAAAACTTAAAAAAGGTGAACAAAAAAACAGACCCTTTTTATTTTACAATTAATCTTTACCACACTAATTTCTTTCTAGAACTGGTCCCCCTGCCTCTGCACTTTTTTGAGGGTACAAAAGCATGAAAACCTACTGTTTTAAAATTGTTATAACTTTGTATTGTGTGTATAGATTTTAATTTTTGTACACTAATAAAAGAATGAATAATATTTTGATGTAATGCATACATGTTCTAACACTGGAAACAAAAAAAAAAAAAAATTGAGACGCAAAATAAAAAAGGGAAATAAGAAACAAATATATTAAAAATACATAAAAATAATTCAACATACTTTAACTTTTATTACTCCTTGTGGAGTTCTGGGGGTACAATAAAAAACAAAATCACTAAGAAGGCTTTCATTTCATGAAAAAAGTGATGTGTTTTCCCTGTGTTTACATACAAGAAGACACTAGCATTTGTTTTCTCTTTTTTTCACCTGACTGACATTTATTTGTCTTGTTGACAAATAGAGTTATTCATTGTTTATAAATAGATAAAATAATTTACCAATAATTCAGGTTATGTATCAGATATATTGATGGTTGCCAGTAGCTTCCATAAAATTAGTCAGGCATGGATGATAGTAGTCGCTAGTGGTCATCATTGCTTCCCTCCACGTCACTAGTGTGGTTATCATCTTTGACCACTTATTTTAATACTTTGCTGTATTTCAAAACTAATTTAAATTGACTGAAAGGAGTTTTTTTTTGCTAAAATAACTGATTAGTGCTCTTTTTAGTTGTCTTTCATTGCAATGTAATTCTCTTTTTAAAAAGTCTTCCAAAAATAAAATATACTTTTCTGTAATTTTATTTGAGGAATATTAGCTGATTTAAAGCATAATTAATCTGATTTGAAATAAATATTATTTAAAATTTCAAATATTGCAGAAATGCTTTTTAACCCAACAGTAGCTGTGTTTTTAATCAGACAGTAGTGTTTTGATAGCCTGATGACAGGTCTGATGTTGTTCTACTGAGATTTTATCTTTAAAACACAAATGAAAAAAATGAATTGAAAACATGAACACCTTTTTCATATAATTTTTAAGTACCTAGTAATTTTAAAAATTTAGGAAAATATTCTCCATAACCTGTTTTGCTGAATTTTAGAAATGTTGACTTTCAATTTACTACAGTTATTGCTCTTATTTTACAACAATGTCATGTATGGTCACCTATACTTAAAAAAAAAAATTTAAAAAAAATCAGCATATTTATACAAAAAAGAAAAAAAAAAAATTCAAACTTTTAAAAAAATATTGGTGTTTGTAAAAATTCATTATTCACTGAAAAAAAAAAAATTTCTGAAGACAATAGTGCCCATATCTTATATATATATATATATATATATATATATATAAGCAATTGAAAGGTTTTCTAATTAAATAATGTTATAGTTTCATTGCATTTTTTATTTTACAATTCAGAGCAGATACTTGGTACATTAGGTTCCTGTTTGACAAAAACAAATTGATGATTTAAATCCTCCAATGAGTCCTGCTTTTAAATAATATAAATATGAAGAGGTTGAAATTTTAATTGTTCAAAATTTCAAAAATTAAGTAAATGGGGATAACAGATATCAAAAAAAAAAAAAAAAAAAAAAAAAAAAAAGACTGTCTTAAAAAATTTCAATAAAATCCAACAATTATTTGTTTTTTATAAAATTTCTAAAATAATAATTTTTTAAACCCAAAAAAGACATTAAAAAAAAGCCTGACCCTAATCTTTGGCTGACCTGCTGATCTAAGAAAAACAAGATTTTTCACAAAAATTTTGAACAAAAGGATTAATAAAATTTAATTCAATAATATAATGAAAAATACTTTGGTCTTTCCTCTTAATAATATCAAGCATTTTGATGATAAAACTTTGGGGCATTTTTTCATCATGGTATGCAATTTTTTTTTAGAAAATATTTGGAGTTACTTAATTTAAGAGATTGCAACATCTATCAGAGAGATGAAATTTAAATTTTTATCAATGCATTATTCCAAAATTTGAACACATCAGCAGATAGTTATTAATGTCAAAAACTGAGCACAAACAGTAATTAATTTAAAACAAATCAGTAATTAATGTATCCGTAATTACATGTACAAGAATGTCATTTCTGATAAAAGTTTAAAACAACAATAAAGACATAAAAAATGCATATAATGTTGAAAATTCCTTTTTTGACAATATAGCTAATTCTGCCAAGTCTTATTAACTAAATGATAATAATTTTTTTTTTAAACATTAGAGTAGGTACCTCCATGAGATAACTGGAAAACGAGCATAGCATGATAAAAACAGCTTTAAACTTGACAAAAGCAAAATTTTGTTGTCAAAATGTTTATGTTACAATTAAGAGGAAAGAACAATGTATTTTTAATTATTTTTTAATTTTCCCATCTTTTTAGAACATTCTAACTTTTGATTAAAAAAACCTTTGTTCCTCTTCATCAGCGGAAGTACTAAATAACATAGCAAATTTTTGTGCATTTTTTTAATGACAGACATTAATTTTGAAAATCTTGCAAAAATAGAAATAATTGTCAGATTTTAATGAAACTTTCAGAAACTTTTCAGGAATGATGGAACTCATTATAAATATGTTATTTTTTTTTAAATGATAAATATATATATATATATATATATATATATATATATATATATATATATATATATATATTACCTCCCCCCCATAAATAATTTTATGAAAACTCTAGAAATTCAATGTTGAAGCACGCAAGTCATTATATTAGCTAAAAGCACAAGGCTTTGAAAAAAGTAAATCATGTTTTTTCTTAAAAATCTGACCTCATTTACGTAAAAATCAGCTCTTAATTGTAAAATACAAAACTGAAGAAAACAAATATATTATTTAATTTCAAATGCTTTCAATTGCTTTTAGTTGTTTTTATGAATATGCATAATATTGTCTGAAGGCAAAAAACTTTTTCGATGAAAAATAAATTTTTAAAAGAATTGTTATTTCTTAAATTATTTTATTATTTTTTACATTAAAGTTGTTAAATATTGTAAAATGAGTTGAAATGACAAATAAATAATTGTTTTTATTAAGTAGATGTATCTGTACAGATTATAAATTGCACAAGCTTTCTACAATCAACGAGCTTCCCACCAGTTAGAAAAATCTTACTGTTCCTTGCCTTTTGTGTCAAAAAAAAAAAAAAAAAAAAGAAAAAAAAGAGCTGTAATTCAAATGTACGGAAGCCCGGAAGAAACATGATACAATAAAAACATCACATGATTTTGTATATAAATGTTGTTCGGCACTGTTAACTGCCTTTACATTTTTACATTTACATTGAGTGAAGCATGAGAAAGTCTGATATCAGTTGCATTGAATTTCTAAACCTCTATTCTTACTTGGTTATGAAAAATAAAATAAGTGTATGTAACTATTAGAAAAAAATGCCTTTTCAATATTGTCATAACTTAAGATTAAAAAAAATTAACAAGAGAAAAAATTTATAGCATTTCAACTTATAAGGTTACTTACAATGTATTATGAAATATAAAAATAAGATTATATAAATTTCATAAGATTGATACCAATACGTGTAGGTATCCTTCTCAGTTGAAATTGAAAAATCAAATTAACACGTTTCACAAAAATAAAGGCCTTAACAGCAGAGAACAATGCTTAACTCAAATAACACGACTTAATTGTATTCTTGCTGGTCTTCCGTACTTTATAATTACAGCTGTATTATGAACACAAAATTACATTTCTTAATTACTGCGGTCTTCTGACTGGTCGAAATGATACAATTTACAATGCGGTAAAAAAAGATCATAACGCCATTTACAAAACTGAATGCAGTTTTCAATAATTTTATAATATTTTAACAATTTAAATGTAAAAATTTTAAATAATTAAAGAAATAACAAATAATTGTATTAAAAATTCATTTTTCATAAAAAAGGTTTTTGGTTTCAGAAAATATTGTCCATATTCATAAAAACAACTAAAAGCAAATAAAAATATTTGAAATTAAATAATATCTTTGTTTTATTGAGTTTTGTATGTTACAATTCAGAGCTGATTTTCAGTGTGTGTGTGTGTGTGTGGGGGTTAGTCCAATTAAAAAAAAATACATGATTTGCTTTTAACTAATATAATCACTGAACTGAAGGCTATTGAATTTCTATAGTTTTCATAAAATTAGTTGGGGGAGGGGGGATAAATATAAAAAACTTTTTTGTCAAGACTTTAAAAAAAGAAAACATTTATAATAATTTCCATCATTTGTGAATAGTTTCTGCAAGATTTTCCAAATTAATGCCTGTCACACACACAAAAAAAAAAAAAACGTGTTTAAAAATTCATGTTATTTACTACTTCCGGTGATACAAAGAGAAACAAGTTTTTTTTAATCAAAATTTAGTGTTCTAAAAAGAAGGAAAAAATTTAAAAAAAAAAATAATTAAAAAGTACTTTGGTAACCAAAGTTTGGTCTTTCCTCTTAAATAACATAAACATTTAGACGATAAAATTTTGTTTTCGTCAAGTTTGACGTCTTTTTCATCATACTATGCACTTATTTAGCAGTCTCATGAAGGTACCTAATTTATAGCAATATTAAAAATAAAAGAAAAAAATCGATATCCGTGATATCGTGAATGCTTATTCGATATAGTAATCTGGGAGTAAAGGGGGAAACATTGAAAAAAATTATAACTTGGAGAGGCTCGTTTCTGTAGATACGCCTTCATTTCTTTCGGATAAATTTAATTTTTGGGAAAATTAAGTTTAAGCGTAAATTGAATGTAAAACTGGACCATGATCTTGTGCCTGTTAAAAACTTAATAAAAAATGTAAGTATGGTTGAGGAAGTGTCAACTGCAATTGTTCAAAGAAAATTAAAAAATTAAATTCCAAAATAAATATCTGTTTTACATTCAGATTGGATGTTTTATTTCTTCATTGTTTCGCACTGGTTTATTGTTTTAAATCTCATTTTTATTACAACTGGACTTTGACAAAATTATTTTGCCTTTCTTTCGCGTCCATATTTGTGTAAACAGGCATAAAAATCAGGGCCCAGTTATGCATTATACTCATATTGTAAACTGAACCTCCACTTTAGAACCATTCCGGTTTATCTTCCTTTTTGAAACTTTCTCAGTAAATGTCATATTCAAACAAAGCAAACTATATAAGAAAAATGCATTTTAATACAAATATCTGTCACCTCAGTTAACGGAACCACATATTAAATTTAATTTCTTTTTAAATTACGCTCGTTGACGTACTAACCGATAATCATTAATGTACAATTAGAAAACCATGAATATTTGAATTTCTCTTTTGTGCGACACTGGCCCTGATTTTCAAAATCTTTAGCTAGAAATATAATTTTTATTATTTTAAAATAAACAGTAAAATCAGTTTTACTCTTTTCGATGGCATATTTAAAAAAATTTATAGTAGTGCTGTTTACAGAAAATTAACCATGAAAATATTCATTTACATTTTATGTCATTTTTTTTAACCACCATACAAAATAGTAGTCGGAAGAACACTTGTAACACAATCGCGCTACCCCCACTTTGACACACTTTGATACTTCTAGAAAGATACACCCATCAATTCAAAAAAAGATTTTTATTTTTATAGTTAAGTTTATAAATCGTTAGATTAAAGGTAATCGTTGCATAATACTGCATTTTAACGACGCAAAATCAAAAATTAAAATAAGAAATACTTTTTTATCACTCACGAGATGTGCAGTCATCCGGAAAATTTTATCCTAGACACTGAAAAAAAAAAAAAAAAAAAACAACAAAAAACGAGGGAATTTCTTTTTACTTTTTTACGATATTTGAGCTATTTTTTGCAAATAAAATTAGAGTTAAAATGCCCAAAGAAGACGTTTTTGTTTGTGATATCAATACTTGAGACTTTCAATTAATTAAAAAAAGAATTTAAAAATGCGTGGAGAATTCAGCATAATTAATTAAAAATTTTATAAAATCAAAAAACAAATATTATAAATGCAAACGAATTATTAATCTAAAACCTGAATCTATGTTTCTACTTTACACTGGAAAAATGAATATAAAGGGCTTCTAAAAAGGGTCGAGCCCCAACAAAATTCCGTCGTAATATTTTTATATATATATACATATATATATAAATTAAAATATGCATGCGGAGTAATATAGAAATTTAAGTGAAGATGATAGAGATACTTACTGTTTTTCTTTCTATTTTGGTTTCATTTGATTTTCTCGAAAGCTAAAGAAAATTGGAAGGAAAGGAAAAAACAATAATATATTAAATAAACTAAAAAATTTTACAATTAGATTTCCTATCATAAACGTACTTGGATAAATTCTTTTGTTTGGCGATAAAGCAAAGATATCCGTTCAAATGGACAAGGGAGATAATCGATAAACTGGATTAAAAAAAGGACAAGGGAGATGATTGATTCTCAAAAGAAAAGATTAGATCTAATATTTATTTACATAAAATTCTTTGATTTTATTTACTAAAATGTGAAGAAACTGAGATTCTACAGTAAAACTGAATGATATAGTGGGCAAGTTGGAATTGTTTCTACTCGTATCATTTAGTTTGGGTCATTCCACATCAAATCCAGTCCTTCTTAGGTCACCCTCACAGAACCCCTGAAAATATTTCCAAGGTTTTCCTATTCCAGAGTGATATGAAAAATCCCAAATATTATACCTGTATCTCTAATAGTTTTGAAATTAAAAATCTTTGAAATTTTACCTATTTTATGCAGTTTGTCAATGACATATACAGTTTGAAACTTTGTGATCAGGGTTGACATTTTTACATATTTTAAAAATGAAACACACACATACAGATATACACAGATATATATGATATACATTTCAAAACCATAACATAGAAAATGATATAAAATTTTATGTGAAAAAATATAACTCTCTACCCCTTCCTGTGGCAGATTTACCATTGTGTTTAAGCACAGTGCCTCATTGACCAGTGGGCTCTCATCTTCCTTCCATGCCTGTGTAGGCATGCTGGGCTTACCTCTTTCAGGGCCCAAGTAAGAGGCCTCATAACTTAACAAACCCAGGGCCTTATTTGTCTTAAATCTGGTGTTGCCCCCTTACCACTATATGACTATGGAATTTAACAAGATTACATGTTTGTGTGTATCTTAGGTGAAGGTGCAAGTTCAATGTGTAAACAAAGAAGATAGAAGCATACAAAAACTTGAATTTCTGCTATGAATGTTTATTCCTTTTTTTGTGACTATAGTAAAAGAAACTTTTCAATGTCTCTTGGTTATGTCTGTTTTCTTTTTTGGTTAAGAAGTAAGGATGACAATGGTTAAAATAGTTGAAATCAAGTCAGCTTTGTGCAGAGTTGGAACAACCAGAGGAAAGTTTCTACTTAACCTACTTTATCACTGGGAGATTTAAACATGGTTATGGGATGTCCATTTTCTTTTTTGTAGTATCATAATCAAATTACATAGACAAGTATAAATAGAGAACAACTTGCGAACACAGGGTGGTTATGCCTAGCAAACCCATTTGCTATTCAGGGCACGAAGAACTGTACTATGACTACTACTATGCAGAGAGATATGCAAAACATAACATTTTTCTTGGTTCAGAAGTCAGTATGTTTGGGTCTGCTGTATAAGATGTATTGAGATAAAAGCGATTTTAATGTCAAGACACTACCCACAGTTGAAAGAATTTATTGATTTCAAGTAAATTAAAATAATAGATATATATTTAAGCAATTGTTATCTTGGCTGAACAATAAACATTATCCAGTGATATATTCAGGGCTGTTTTATCAATGTTGACAATTTGAAACCTGTGACCAGACCCAGGGTATATTCTTTTTATGCTGTGTGTGGGAGACACATCTTGGTTGTCATCAAATAAATTTCAGTTATTTTCCTTGACAGAAGTTCATTTGAGGGTATGTGTTCCTCTATTTTTGGGGCTTGTTCATAGTTTATACCAATTTTTTTCCCCTCACTGGTAGCACGACTCTTGAGTTACATAATTTAAATTTTGATATATATATACCGGATTATCATAATGGTGGTGCAGAATGTTAAAAAAAAAAAATTTTAATTATGTAACTGTCAGCTTTAAATTGCCTGAAAATTGCATTGTGCCTGAAACTTAGTTGTACTAATGGTGAGGAAAAAATGTATATTTATTATAAATATATAATTCATAGCTCTGTTATTTTATATTTAGCACTATTTTATTAACACCAGCACTCAATGTGCGATATTATATATATTGAACTCGCCTCTCCAATTCCTCAATCCAAGCTACTATCCATTACTCCACTGTGCCTTCTAGTTGAATTCATTACATTCACTTACATGTGCTAAAACCCTTGGAAAAAGGTATGAATCCATCTTTTTCCCCCAAATATAGATAAATGGCGGAACAGGCTGGGTCCTATAGCCTTGGGTGGTGAACAGTGTAGCAGAAGGACAACTCTGAATTCAAAATCTGTAGAGAGTCGTTTGAGGACCTTGTAGAATACTGTGCACCAGGTCTCTGTATTCGGCTCTTCCAAATGTGTGGTTGGTTCTGCAAAGCTGTCACCACTATAATCAAATGATATGTGCAGCTAGTCTGAGTGTTGGTTCTAAGAACTGAGCTGCTTGACTTGACACTACATGTTGAAAACAATGGGAGAGTCTCAGTATATATATATATATATATATATATATATATATATATATATATATATATATACTTTGGGGAGAAAAGTGAATTTATAAACAGTGGCTATTACTACTGCTGATGCAAGACTCTTCATTAGCATGAATCGAGTTCTCTTGTCTGTGTGTGTTTGTCTAATAATAAATACATCTAAATTTACCTTCATCCCTAACGTGCCAATAACTTAGTAAAATCTTCAACAGGTTTGATCCCAGCTTGGGACAGTTGGATGCCCTAGCCACACTGATGAGCTGTGAAACAGTGAAACAGTCTGTAGATGACAATATATGGGGCAGCCCTTGAGTTTTATATATATATATATATAATAAACTCAAGGGCTGCCCAAAAGAAAACTTTTGAAATGTGGATTGGAGCCTACTGGACAAAAATATTAAGGAAGTGGCCATCTTGTTTAATTACTATTCCTCCCAATACGATTTGGTAGTTAGAGTCATGTAAGACAGTAGATCTTGTTAATTTCAGCAGTGATTTGAGAAAAAGATGCTGGATATTATTTTCTCTACAATCAGTGGTGGACTAGCCATAGTGTCTGCTTGCCTAATGGCAAGTGGACCCCTGATGGAGTGAGATCTCAATATCAAATAAAAATTCAATAAAGAAACAAGCGCAGACAACTGTTTTAGCAATAAAAAGGAATAAAAACTTTATGAAATCATCCGCACAGTTACTCAAGTCCAATGTGAGAGGACATTTTCAAAGCTAAAGATTATAAAGACATGGTTAAATAATTTGTTGCCTGAGAAGAATTTGAAATGATATAACTTGCAATCCATTGAAAAGGAATTGTTAGATGAATAAGATACAGAAGCAGTTATTGGCAGATTTTAACAATCATTTTGTGAACATAATCGAACTCTCTTAATATAGTGAGCTGCATGTGATGCTCTATTGTGCTTTTCAACTGTAATGTGTAAATTGTGCAATAAACTATTTTTAAAATATCAACAAATTACTTAAAATTAAAAAAATAAAAATTCACTGATACAATTCTGTATTTTACATTTGGTATCTACTGCCAGTAATATGTACAGTAGTACACTGTAATTATGAAGAAATACACATTTTTTTCCCCACAATTTTTTTTTAATTATACCCCTATAATACTCTGCTGAGGCCTTGTTTTTACTTTAGCAACTAATATAATTCCCCACTTTCTTATGAACATTTTAGCTTAATTTTTATTTGGTAGAATATTTTGACAAAGCCTCAACACCCTTCTTCTTTTCACACATAAATATTGTAAATAAACAAATTCTGTTTCAATCTGATATTAAGAGACCTTTCTTTTATTGTAGTGCCTAAAGAAGGTTTAATAGATATATTTTTTTTGATATATGGGAAAAATCCCAATAATGATGCCAATTTGAAAACTTTACCACTCAGTATCTTAAATATATAGTATGTCAGAGTCTTTCCTATCATTTTTTATCATATTAAGTTAATTGTATAAAGTAACTATATTTGTGGGGAATATCAGAGGTCATAGTGACATTGGAAAACTCAGAATACTTCAAAATAAAGGAAGAGAATCAAAAAAATAAATAAAATATTTTATTTGAATGACTTCAATAGACTTTAAATGACTTTATAAATTTGGTTTTGTAGGCTTACTAGTTGTTACAGTGAGTCATACTTTGACAGTAGTCATCATTTAGTTTGACAGCTGTTGAAAATGTGGTTAAGTTGGCAACATGTTGCAGATTATATCAAGCATGAAAAAGGCAGAAAAAACATCTTACCAAACAATCACTTAGATTTTCATGCAAAACATCTGGATGCAAAGTCTAGCTGTCCCTCTTTATTGTCTTTCCACCTGGTCAATTATAACATTTTGAAAGCCACCTGATGACTTTGGCATGAAGTTCATTTTGGCTAAAATCAAAAAATCTACTCCTTTTGATTGGCTAAAATTTTTTTATTTATTTTGTATGCGTTCTTTTCTTTTTTCTTTAGAGTGGAAGTTATGCATGGAGCCTTCCTTGTTTTTGGTTTATTTTTTACTCACAGTAAACTTGACCCTAGACCTGCCTGCGAACTTCCATTTCATG
>CAHIKZ030000522.1:840000-844326 GCA_903632075.3 Acanthosepion pharaonis | reverse complement strand
AAAATAAACCTACAAAATCTTCAGCAAATTATTGTGTTCTTTGGAACGGTTGGCAGAACACTGGCAAATTGCCAAACGATTCAAACTTTATGAAATAGTAAATAATAAGTTTCTTTATAGTTGGTTCACATATTTTTTATGATTTTGTAAATTTTTACAAATTTATGAATTAAAAATGTGTTCATATTTTTTCTTTATAAATTGGTCAATGATAAACATTGCATTTTATTGTATTAGTTTGTTTGCATTTTGACATAATGGAATAACCTGTCATCCCCATGAGTGACTACACTATAGGTAGTAAATACCTATAAGTATCTGTAAGTCAACGGACTACAGAGACTAGCTGGGATCTGTTGAGTACGACTCAGACTTACACGAGAACTATCAACTTTCCAATAGTAGTACTCACTACTGGATTGACTTGTGACGACCTTGTGCATAACTGTACCTTTATTCTTATTGATCTGTTTTTTACAATAAACCTTTACTTATTTTATCCAACTTGTTTTTTCAAGTATATATTCCAATTAGCACGGAATATAACACATTTTTAGAATGTTGTAAATATAAAATTATTTTTGTAAATAAACAATCCAATAATTAAACAGTGTTTAATATTTTTGTTGTAAATTCTCAAAGAGCAAAGGAAATGTATAAATTCCTCTTCATAAGTTTGGTTTTAATTAAAATTCTAATCATCGCTTTTTAAAATAATAAACATTGCCGAGGAAGTGAAGGTAGTACAAAATAATAACAGTGTCAAAAGAGAAACTGTCCTTTTGACATACCATTTTATTGCAGGCACAAAGGTTAAACTTTGCCTGTCATTTTTTTTAAATGCTCCGACTTGTATATAAAGTAGACGAGGCCCAAGAGAATAAAAATAAATAAATAAATATGGAAAGTACAAAACTTGAACAATTGTTTACACAGAATACTCAACATAAAAATGTGCATTGTCAATTTGTTTTGGGTCTCGTAAGCCTCCAATGGAATTTTTTTCTTTTTTTGAAAAAAGAAAAAAAAGAAAAAAAGAAGCAGAACAAGGGTGGAAGGATTGAACATATTTAGTAGTATTTGTTGTGGAATGTGAATCATTTAATGTTTTAAAATTCAGAATATGGAGAGATGGGAACAATATATAAACTAGAAAGAGTTCTTGCCCCCAACATTATGTTCTGGGTAGAAAGAAAAGAAAAGAGAAAGAGAGAAAAAAGAAAAAAGAAAAAAGGGAATAAAAAAAGAAAGAAACAAACAAAAAAGAAAGAGAAAAAAGAAAGAAAGAAACAAAAAAGAAAGAGAAAAAAGAAAGAAAGAGGGTTTCTGAAAGTTCTTGGCCAAGCCATTTGCATAAGTCTGACCAAACAGAAGTTTTTTTGCAAAAAACTTTTCAATATATATATATATATATATATATATATATATATATATATATATATATATATATATACACAATACAGTTCAAAAAAATTTGAGGCCACCCCCTGGTAATTTTTTAAATTAGCCCCAGAAGTAGTTGATTATTATACATGAATAAAAATGTGAGACATGATTTTTTTTTTTATTATGACAAAAAGAACAAAAGCATTTTATGATTAAATTTTGCTCTCATCAAAATATCCTCCTTTAGCCCTGATTACTGCAGCACAAATTTTTGGCATTCATTGCAAAAGTTTCTCAAAGTATAAGTTTGATAATTGATTGTATTCTTTTTTCAATGACTCTAAGAACTCTTTTTCATTTTTATTTTTTTTTTTATTCACTCTTCTGTCTAGTTCCATGCTAATTCTGGGTGTGGTTTCAAACTTTTGAACTGTAGTGTATATTATGTACACGCTAAGAGAATTGAACAATAGCTTTTGGTCCTAATATCAGGTTTTTAGAGATCTATTAAAAAATTGCACAATAAATGAATAAAAATACAAGTATCAGCTGAGAAATTAGTGATGATGACTTTAATATTAATTGACAGGGTAAATTTAAACAAATCAAACATGGTTAAGTAATTATAAAATAGAAATTTTAAATTCTATATAAAAAAATTACAAATGGTCTTCAGATTGTTCAAAGTTGTTAATTACAGTGACAAGATTAAAAAAAAAAAAAAAAAACAAAGAAAAAAAATGAATAAAAATATATTATTGATAAAAATTCATTTATATATTCTCCAAAAAAGCTGGAATTATTAACACAAGGTCCCCAAATACTGACCAAGAATTCAAATAATGATGGAAGCAATATGTTTTAGCTTTCAATATTCCAGTGACAAAAATTTTAAATTGATTTCTTTTGTCCTTAATGCAGTTAAATATTAAAACTTATCGAAGTTATGAACACAGTTACTTTCCTGATTGTTTCTGTAATACTGTGACAAGTTAAAATATTTTTGTTTTGTCACTGAAAATAACTAAGATCTTTCATGACCAATATATTGAAATATTCTAATAATCAGCTTACGTCTCTTAAATTCCGTTTTAAAAAACAAACTGGGTTTTATTGTTTGATAACAATTTTAGTTACTTGACTCTTTACATAATACTGACATTAACATGTCCAAGAATAATAGTCATGTAAAAAAAATAACATAGAATGAACTGGAAACTACAAGGTTGTAAAAAGAAAAAAAAAAAAGAATAATGAAAACAAATCATGGTACAAACTAATAGAATACAACCCTAGAATAACCTAAAACCCAGAAAGCGGACACTCCAATGCACCCCATTAAATCAGGTATTGGTAACATTCTGGTAAAATCCATAACAAAAATTTTAAACCCTCTCCTTGAAATATCATGTTAAAAACTATGGCAACCTGGTTGAAAATTTAAGGAGAATAAATATTACTGACAAATTCATGGCTAGTTTAGATGTTAAAACCTTTTACACCAACATTCCAATTAACAAATGCTTAAATCTTTGAAAAAAAAGCATTGAACATAATGAAAAATGAGTCTAGGTTCACACACCTTCTCCAGTCTCTGGAACAGGAGTAGAAGTTTATCTCTTGTTTCCTGTTTAGGATTGGGTCTCTGGTTCCTTCTAAATTCTTTAATTCTAATATTGCCACCTAAATTCAGAAACTTTATTTACTATGTATTGATTTATTCCCCCACCCCTCGATAGGAGTAGGATAGGTTTGCGTATCATCAAGTTAACACTCCTCCCCTTGTTTCCAGCTTAGTACTGGGTTTCCGGTTCCTTGTAAAGTCATCTCATTCTCTTTCACACCCAGAGAATTCTCCTTCCTTAAAAATCATAAAATCTGCCAACTCATCACAAATCAACATGTGTGTGTGTGTGTGTGTGTTGGGGGGGGATGTGCCCCCACCCCAAAATCTTTTTTTTTTGTGCTTTAAATGAACTGAATACAAACTAATTTGCTCTTGACAATTAAGTATTAATATCACTTCTATGCACCAGTCAATTTTATTTTTATGCTTCTCTTATTATTCTCAATAATAGAGGAATGATTTTTCCAAGATTCAGGAAAGAGTGGAATATTTATTAGGTGCATAGAACATTCAAGAATAATATTCTTAAAAAAAAAAAAAAAAAGGTGGGGGGGTTACATTTAGCAGAATGGAGAATAAGCATAAAATTATTTTGTTTAAAATTTGATAGATTTCTGAGGTGGCAGCACATTAGTAAATAAAAACAGAGTGGACATAGAAATTAACATGATAATTTCTTAAAGGTGTGAAACTGCTAGTTACCACAAAGTATGGATTCCTATCTACAGTATATATATATATATATATATATATATATATATATTAAAGAAAACCAAAACTGTTGATGGAAACAATGAACAACTTCCAAAACCTAAAACCCTTATCCAGATAAAGTCTCAAACAAAAACTACAATACTGAAAAACGAAAACTGCCTAAAGGCAAACTTACCTACTCAGTAAAATGCTCAAAGCCGAGATAGAGCAAAAAATGCTTAACAATGTTAATTCCTAAAAAAGGATGGCTCTCGTCATAACCAGAGTTTCCCATTCAGGCAATATTCAAATTGAATGCCTTATATATATTACATGTATTTAGGCAGCAGTTTTTAATATGAATTGGATTAAAGATGAGAGACAAGCAATTTTTTTTTTTGCATATTAGAGTGCCTATGTTAATGTCAAATAAAAGTAATTTTTACATACATGCTTGTAATTGATCATTAAGCACCAACATCTCCACAAGCATATGGTAAAAACAATATGTTGTATAACATTAACAATATGTATATGTTGTATAACATTAACAATATGTATATTGTTAAATAAGATTAACAGTGGAAAAAAAAGTAAAATTAAAAATCCAGATTCTTGAA
>CAHIKZ030000522.1:557500-835000 GCA_903632075.3 Acanthosepion pharaonis | reverse complement strand
TTTATTTTTTTTAACATATGGCTGACTTCGAAGGCTATATAATAAACGAATTCAAAGTGAACTTTGCAGAGTTATTTCCCTTACAACCAACATACGCGCAAGTTGACCAACTCGGTTTTCAATGTTTTTTTTTTTTGTTGTGTCTTTTTTTTTTTGTTTTGTTTTTTTTATTAATATTTCAGTGCTAAAATATTTAAATACTTCCTGGAAAATACTGGCGGAAAAATTAAATATGCAAAATTTTACAACGACAAGAGTAATTTCATTCATTTTACTTGAGAAAAAACAAAAATTATAATTTAACCAATTTTCTTTTTTCAGGCAAAATTAAAGAACAATTTTATTTGCGCTTTGTGTTAAAAACTGGTTATAACTGTTGAATATTAAAATTATTTTTTAAGGTTTTAATATGATTTTACTGTGTGTGTATTATAACAAATTTTTAATACACACTTAAACTAAACTAACATTTAAAAAATGAAACATCTACTCTGGTACCATGAAATATGCACATGAAATATTCTCCATAAAACAAACAGAACTTAAAAAGTGATACAAACACTAACACCAATATACACATCACATCTACCAATAAAAACAAAACATATAATTTAAAACTTGAAATATAACTGAATCATTCCTGTTGAATCAGCAGTAGTATTGATAAAATTTACAATGGCAACAATGGTAAAAATAAGAAAAACAAAGCAAAATATAAGAAATGAATAACATAATGCAAGGCAAGGCAACTATAAGACAAAAGCAAAATAAAGCAATTATAAGACAATAAAAAAACAAACTGTTTATATGCAAATGGGATCAAGGCAAGAAAGAAACTAGACACTAGATGTGAAATATATTCCACAAACTAAAATGGTCAAAAAAAAAAATTAAGTGTGTAAAATTTACTAACAATTTTGAAATTTTTAATGTATGTAACAATTCTTTAATCCCAATTATAGAAAGGAAAACAGCTTACCTCCTGGAACAAAATGTGCTTGTACATGTCTTGCATGCAAAATACGTAAAAGAAAATATGGCTGATCCAAAAGCTGCAATTTAAGAACAACTTGATTTCGGATCTCAGATTTTGCAAGACAAATTTATGACTTATGCAAATTTCTGAGCCTCTGCTACTTGATAAAATGAGCTTGAGTGAGGGAATATCAGACAGGCAGCAGATGCTGACGAGTCGAGTGGTTTGACTTTGTGTGTGGAGTTTTGTGGTAGTCTCACCAATTGTGATTGAAAAGACAGGGTACAACTGGTACTCCAAACAGATGTACCCTTTTTGCTACACCAGTTGAAGAAAACTATTACTAAGAGGTTACACAACCAAATAATCCAACCAACAATGCGGAAAATAATACCAGTGAGGAAACCTCTACCAGAACATTCCAAACCCAAAATTTCTGATCAAGTTCAATAAATAGTGGAAATATGTTAAATTTATTAAGATTTCCTATTTATTCAATCATTGGAAATTTTCAAAGCATTGTCAGTGGTCAAGAATTCTTACAAAAGGTTAGTGACAATAGAGACATAGTAAAAAGAATAGACATTTTATATGTATTAAATATTTTTTTTAAGTTTGCAAAGAGCATTTTGCAAATGTGGCTGTTGCGGATGCATAAAATAGCCAAAATTTGTGTAGTGTTGAAACTTTCAACTCGCATAAGTCATCATCGGGGGTCTGAGTAAGAAAAGACAAAAAAAATGACACCAAGTGCATTTTAATCAGTACATTATTTTAAAAGTGTCATTTTTTTGTCTGAATCCAATGCAGGAGAACAGGTGTCTACAATAGGTAATGGCGGTGTATAATAGCAATGTATAAAGGTGTATATATATTTTTTTATGTGTATTCAAGAATATGGGATCTTAGACTATAGTTATTTTTATTTACTGACAGTTGCTTATATTATGCACATTCACAAACCCCTGTATGATAATGCAAGTCAAAAACTTAGACACAACAAACCAAATTTTGAAAAACGATCAATAAATATATTAGACATAAAATGTGTGTTATTTTTAATGTGACATGTTTACTATCTTTGATACTCAGAGCCAAAAGAGAAAAAAAGGAAGGAAAAGGAATAGCGAGACAAGAAAAATGATGAAAAGTAGAAATAAACACAACATTTGATGCATACACACGCATACACAAGTACACGCACATACACAAAAAGAAAAAAAAAAAATCAGCTTAACACCAATAATAAGTGCATCTCAACTAGCACATAAATTAATTACATCACTATAAAGATAGAAAATGAGAAAAACAGCAGTCAATTGCTGAAACCTCCTGAAGAGTGGACTGGACAATTACAAAAGAAGTTCATCTATGAAACTCTAGAGTCAGTTAAGTGACAAATTTTATTTGTATTAATCCTCTCTCTTATATATATATATATATATATATACATATATATATATATATAATTTGGGCAGCAACCTTTCTTTTAAACATCTTTCATTAATAAGGCAGATGAGAAAAATTTAATTTTTTTTATTTTTTATTTAGTTTTTCCAGTGTTTTTATGTATTTCTATTTGGTGGGCATAAGGAAATACAAGAATTTTCCATAATTTTCATTACCCCAAGCGGTTTCAGCAACTTTAGCCATTTTCATGGGGTTTTTGATGCCGTTAGTTTTTCTTCATGTTTTTGACTATATAAGTTATATTTTATTTTTGTGTTGGTTTGAATAGGATTGTTTATTCATGTGTTGAGTGTGGCTGGCATTCAAGCGAGCATCTTTCTATTTTTAAAAAATTTTTAACACTCCATTCCCACTGTTAAATAAGGTGAGGTTGATAGTAGGAAAGAAAAGTTTAATATACAAGGCCTCTCCTATAGTGAGATGTTTCTGGTAATGTGATTTATGTAGAATTTTAGTGTTTTCAGCCAGAATTATATATATATATATATATATATATATATATATATATATATATAAAATGTGTATTATATGTAAAAATTCAGATATAAATAAAACATTTGTATAAAGAGAAAAGAAAAACATTTTAATGTGTTTCATCCTCTGATAGACTTTATCAAGGTAAATGTAAGGATTTTATTTTGCAACATGTATTTATAAACAGAAGTAAGAATATTGTTAGGCTTTCAAAATTCTTAAATTTAAGAACACTCAAAATATTCTTGAGGCTAACTGTGAAAGTCAAGGTAAACTATGGTGGATGCTAAGTGGTGTAATTTAATGCCCAAGAAATGAAAGTGAGTAAATGCTGCTATACTTGTTGAACTTATTTTCTTATATATATTTATTTGCCATTTATATTAATGTAATTATTATTTTAGTTTAATTCCATAAATTACTTATGTATTTATTTATTTCAAGTAATAGGTCAGAGGATGAAACATGATGGTAAAGAAATATTTTCATTTTGTCTTTATAAAAGGGGCTGCAAAAATATGTGTCCATTAAGTATTTTACTAGTATTATAATAGTGTTTCTAGGATTCATTAAATACTGAAATTCATTTAATTCATTAAAATCATTTTTAATATTTTTATTGTAATACATTATAGTTTTTATTTTTTTAATAAATAATAATGTTTTGCAGGTAAAGTGGTAATTTAACAATGACTGATAATTTTATGGATGAGAAGTACAAATTGATTTTGAAACAGTACTGGAAGACATTATTACTGATATGTTTATATAATCAATACAATACGTTTTGTGTGCATGTTTGTTTTTTATTACTGTATACCTACTTTTGCACACCATATATATTATTAATACAATAATATCAAAATCCGCTATTGGGAGTATCAGATGAAACTCTTAATAGCAGATTTGATATTATTTTATTAATAATATTATCATATATTTAAGTTCTGTCGATTCTGACATTGAGCCATACTTTATATTATATTTTAAGTTTTTAACTTATACTTTACTATTTGTGCGTATACAGGGTGTGGCAGAAATACTGCCCACATTTTAAACTGTCGCCTGTGTGGTGCTAGTGAACAATGGTGCCTTTATCTAGTTAATGGTTTACCATATCTTTTCAGATACTATTAGTTACTATCATGACTTGGACCAGTGCACACTGTGCATTTGCTCTTGAAACATTTTTTTTAAGACTGGTGAATCTGTCAATTGCAGCATAGATGAGAGCTTTTTGTACTCATTTCATCTTATGTCAGAATGATGCTGTTCTGGATAGAAAATCAACTGTCATGGGTTGAAAATTTCAAGGCCACAGATTCAGAGTTTAAAAAAAAAGCCACCTGGAAGAAAGACCTCAAAGCACTCAAACTTCTTAAGTGATGGAAAACTTTAGAAATCATCTACAATAGTGTATGGCAAAAAGAGACCACCTTTTGGAGGATTTCATTTTTAACACCAAATGAATAAAAACTATAACCCTTTGTTTAAACAACAGTGAAATAAAATTTTTAATAGCAGTTACCTTGGTTTTTTTTGTTAACCTTTAAAATGTGGGAGGTATTTCTGCCATAGCGAATTGAGTCACTGTCAGTCACTGGGCATGTTTCTAAAAATAAATATTCTAAAATCCACCTTCATCCCTACCGTGCCCGACGGCTTAGTGGTTAGAAGTCCGATTCAGTCGGGTTTCGATCCTAGCTAGAGGCAACTTGGATGTCTAGCCACACTGATGAGCTGTAAACAGCGAAACAGTCTGTCTGTGGATGACGTTATATTATATATATATATATATATATATATACACACACACACAATGTACATACATACACATACATATATATACACACAATGTATATACATACACACACATATATATACATACGCACACACACATATATATACATACGCACACACACATATATATACATACATACGCACACATACATATATATATATATATATATATATATATATATATATATATATACACACAATGTATGCACATACATATATATGTATATACACACACACATATATACATACATATGTATAAACACACACACATGTATAATTTGAAACTGGGTAGATGGAACTCTTGTGGCCCGTCAATAGCTGTGCTAGCACAAAACCACAAGTCTTTGAGAATGCTGGCCTTGTTCAAATTGTTGATCACACTAGATAACACACTCTCTCCTAGAAACTGTAACTAAGGTCTGCTCAGCATAGTTGCAGTATAAACCAGTCAGGCTCTGTGGGTGTTGACCAAACATGTTCCTGAGTGTCTGCAATAAGGACTGGCTAGCCACCCTAGTAGACAGGTATCCTCAAATACAAGTGGCCAGCTATTATATATATATATATATATATATATATATATATATATATATATATATATATTAAATGTTATTTTATTGGATACCCATATTTGAGGTAGATGCACTGTTTATTTATTGAACAATTAAGCAGTTGGCCCTGGTTTACTCAGGTGAATTGAGATGCAGAACACTACTGGTCCACGACCTACATCCAACTCAACACATAGCTCCAAGAAGACGCATAGGCATTGCATCGGCCACATCCTGGTCAATGGTATTGGCCTGCTAGCTAAACTGTCAGAAGGGTTTTCCCAACCTGACCAGTGAAGGGAAATACTTCTCCCCAATCCATCTGTGTCAAGCAGTCATTGGCCAGTCGCCAGCTTGGGCACAGGAGTTGTGCCTCAGAGATCAATGGTTTCACCAGTGGGTGGATGAACTTCTGAGGGGAGGGATGGGTTAACATCAACATCCCAGGTGCAAAAGAAACCAGCAAAGCCATTGCGCTATTTTGCATTGAATGTTACCATGAACCACAATTACAACAAGAGGGAGGGAGTGGTGACCACCACCAGCACAAAATGCAGTGAATAAATAAAATTTATCAGATTAATAAATAAAAAATACATCACTTCTTTAGAAATATGTGTGTGTGCGTATATATATATATATATATATATATATATATATATATATATATATTATTAACCCAACAGATTTTTGTCACTTTAAATGTGTTGTGGAATCTCATATTTGAGTAGACGCTCCATTTATTTATTAATTCAGACCCGTATATGAAAATACATACACGGTTTAATAAATAAATGTAACATCTACTCAAATATTAGTATCCCCTAAAAATAATGTTTAAAATGCTAAAAATTTGTTGGATTAACAAATAAAAAATCTATTACTTCTTTAGAAAACCATTTTGTTTATATTTCAATATGAAATTGACCATATATGATAATGTTGAGGAATCTCTGATAAGATGGATTTCACTTAAAAGGCACTGTACAGATCTTGCTTGATCAGCAAAACTTCTTCATGTCATAGTCGATTAAGGCACGTCAGATCTAACAGTTTCCCTTCTACTCTGGGGGATGCTAATTCAAATCCTGGGTGTATATTTTTCTTTAATAAGATTTCTCGAATATTCAGGTCAGTAGACGAAAATAATTT
Organism: Acanthosepion pharaonis; assembly: GCA_903632075.3. Lineage (NCBI taxonomy): Eukaryota > Metazoa > Mollusca > Cephalopoda > Sepiida > Sepiidae > Acanthosepion > Acanthosepion pharaonis. The sequence goes on along the minus strand of CAHIKZ030000522.1, from coordinate 828,577 downwards.
TTTTTTTCTAAAGTGATGGATTTTTTTTTTTTTATTCTAGTTGTTCCAGTTGTCTGAAGACTGTGAAAGCATGAAACTAAAGTCACAACTCAGGCTCTTTTTTGTTAAGTATTGATATTGTGAAGTGTTTTTTGTTCTGTCTAAATAATGTAGGCATTGAGCATTTTACTGAGTAGATAGGCATTTGCCTTTTGGTCTTTCTTTCCTTGTTCAGGATTTTTTTCCTGACTAAAGTTAGGTCTTCTGGCAAGCTGTCTGTTGGTTACACCAACATAGTCAGTTTTTCTTTAGTTTGAGATTTTATATATATATATATACACACACACAGGGTGCCATTGGTAAATTGTCACCAGTTTCTATTTTTAATTTTGCATATGCAGGTTGTTTGTTTTTGATTTTGTCAACTGCACAGTATAGTAGGGTCAGTTGGGCACCATCTGTGAGAAAAAGAGCGCCATGATGGAATTCACTCTGCTAGAAATTTTGGAAACAGCATGCTCTACTGGTTGGCATTCATGTTGGAAGCTCCAATACGAACATTTCAGAGTGTTTGGGTGTCAATCTGAGGGCAGTGCAGAAGATTTGGAAAGAGTTAGATGAGTCTAATTGTGATTACAAAGACGTTTGGAGTGAACACAAGTGATAGCAATGTTATACCTCCAATCATCTTTCCACAGGGCCTCAAACTCAATATGGACACCTACATCAAGAACCTTGAGGAGGTATTGCTGCCCTGGGTTAAGAGGATGGCTGCTGGAAGACCCTATGTCTGGCAACAGGACTCGGCAACATGCCACACAAGCAGGAGAATGTGGTCATGGCTGTCAGACATTTTCTCCAACCACATTACACCTTACATCTGAGCACCTAACTCCCCAGACTGCAACCTCCTTGATTATTATTTGTGGGGTGCAGTTGAGCTAGACACCAACAAAACTCTTTGTAACATCAAAGATGAACTAATGGCAAGGATGTGACACTATTTGACACTGGTGAATGAAAAGAAAGGGGGTTAAATCAAAAACATAACTCAGAACGAGGCAAGAAGGGTTAATAAATAGAATGATGGACAGACTGAGAGAAATAACGGAGATTTCTCTTTTCCAAAAGAGAAATCATATTTTTTTTTTTAAACCAGAAAATAATTACTTGAAGGAAAGTAATATTACCACAAAGAAGCCATGTGGCGACCTTTAAACTGACAGCTGATTAATGAGGAGGTTCAGGAAACATCAGTTACAAAAACACAATATAAGTAGGACGGATAAGATTTGATTCATAAGCAAGTCAAGGGAATAGTGTTTCTTTGTGTAACCTAGGGTATTTAGAGTGCAATGACCCTAGCAAGATTGCAGCAATAATTGACCAGAGGAACCAGCTGGTAAATTTCTGATTTTTAAGCAAAACCAGGCTGGGAAAATTTTGCTTATGCAAAATTTCAAATGATAATTTTAATTAATGACCATAAGTTATGCCACGCCAAGTGGTCGAGAGCCACATTGGTTGGAGGGTAGCCAAGGTGGCAGGCGCAAAATTGAGCATGTAATTAATTTCCCAGGACCAGACAACAATGGGCTCTTGATGGCAATTAGGGGAATCACCAGAAACCCAGGCCAAGTCATACCGCATGCCAGTTTTGGCGAATGTCCATATAAACAGGAGATCAAAATGGCTGAGACAGTTGTTCCAGACACCAGACGAGAGATGACTGCTTCACCAGATCTCATGTGACTTCATGCCTGAAGGAAACCTCCAACATAAGCCTTGTTCAGACTTAGCTAAACCAACTGAATTATTGTGCTGCACTTACAAAGCTGGAAGGGTTGATAATTTATGCATGAAGAACTAATCATTTTTAATATCAAGAATTAACCAAGTCCTATACAAAGTATGTATATATAAAAACATTTTTTTTTGACTTCACTCTGTCTGGACCAAATTGATGCAGTGATTCCTATTGACAATTTTATCTTTGCCAGCCTTATGATCAAGCACAACGTGGAATAGGGCCAGGCTTGGGTCAAAGTGATCAACTCATCGATCAGCCATGGGGATTGGACATCAGATGGACCAGCAAAGAAGGCTACAAGGATTATGGCAGCATTCACCAACTTAAACAAGGAGAATGCCCAGAAGAGATTCCAAAGCCATTTGGAGGCTGTGGTTGAAGCCAATGGCAATTTTATTGAATAAATTTATTCTTTAGTATTTCAAGATATTTTTTTGTGTAATTTTGGTAAATATATCTTAACATGAGTTGTCAGCATTATTTTCCTTTCTGCAGAATTTTGATGACAATTTAACCATTGCACCCTGTATTATTCAGTAATATACAGTATATGATATCCATTAATAATATAATGGATCTAAAGTTTAATTTAATTACAATTTTTAACTATAATTTTTACTTATATAATATAATAATATAAGTCTAATGTTTCATTGTAACTTTAATTCTATTTCTATATTTATTACTTTTCAACTTCAGAGTTCTCAAAATGGCAAAACTGTTAATTGCAAACTCCCTAATCTTTTCAATGGCTATCTAGTATGTACCATGCCAGGGTTTCCTTCTTCATCTATGTGTTGTGCCAATCATGGCTGGAGAGAGACCAACATAAAGTCTTGTAATAACAAAGATGAATTGCAGGCAAGGATTATGGCAGCATTCACCAAATTAAACAAGAAGAACATACAGATGAAACAAGGCCATGGTTGAAGCCAATGGCAATTTTATTGAATAAATTTACTCTTTAATATTTTGTGATATTTTTGTGCAATTTTGGTAAATATATCTGTTAAAATGAGATGTCAGTGTTATTGTGGAACCGCGCGGAGATTCCACCTACTTTTACGTGCGCGTATTGCACCCTTTCCTTTCACATTCGGCTAGATATAGTAGTAAGCAGCCATCTGCTGCCGACGTGAGGAAGTTGCTGGCTGCTGCTAATTCCAGCTAGAACAGAATTTGAAGTTTTCCCACGCATTCTCTGACGTCACTGACGAACGGTGTTTTTCAAATCAGACGCTGCCTGATCTCTGAGCTAAAAGGTCGACTCATTTAATTTGCACCCCTTACCCATACGCAGGCCGAAATATCTTAACTACAAAAAACTTCCTAGTAAACTCCTTGGCTCATCATGCCGAATCTCTTCATGTGGTTGCAACTTTCTGCAAACAACTTGTTTGAACTTTCCTCTATTTTCTACCAGAGAACATAGAGTTTACGACACCGTCGCCATCACACTTTTACAATGACTAATTCCTCGTCCTGACGCGAACAACTTGTTCAAACTTTCCTACATTCACTACCAGGGAACGTAGAGTTTTTCGACACGGATGATTGATAAACTTCACATACACCTTTTGAACTCTAACCTTACGAACCAGTTTAAAAAGAAAGAAAAAAAAAATAACATTACACACACATGACAAAAATCTCACAGTGAGTATTTTCCTTGTTGTGTAGGCATGTACCTTTTGCATAAGAAGACTGTTCCAGAATTTTCCTTCTGAGGGAACCTTTTCCCGCCTTAGCCATTTTGATTTTCGTTTTGGCGCGGAACATTAACATTCTTTTACTGACTACTTGTCACTACCTTATACAACTTGCCTACTTGCTAAGAACTAGCTTTACTTATCTGATAGTCTCCACTGTTTGAGACAAAATACTTTTTATTAAATAAAGTTTTATATTTGTTTTCCACCAGACTTGTTTTTGTCGTTCCTCCTGGCTACCTATTTTTACCTTTTTATGCATGTGTTGAATGACCCTTTTTCCTCACTAAAGAGACTGTAATAATTCTACGGTTAAAAGTTCACACATTTATTATTTTCACTTATTCTTTTTTTACTTTGCTAGTGAATTCGGTAGTCGTGAGTAGTGTCTGGCACAAGGCCACCTTTTCGTAGGCCAGCACTGCTACATTATTTTCATTTCAATTAATCCATCGCACTGTGTGTGTGTGCGTGTGTGTATCACACACACAGAAAAAGCATTAAAGACCAGGAAGAAAGTATTGTCAATGATTACGAATTAATGCATGCAGCTATTATATGTATACAACAAAGAAGTAAGATCATCAAAGATGAAAACTCTACAAGTGTATCAATTCTCTGCTTATTTTGTGAAAGAAAAGAATTGCTCCACAGACAATATGAAAGTTGGAAGTAGCATAATGTTTAGCAACTCTGAAAATGGAATCAGGGAATCAAATTAAAGTTGAAACTTTTGCACTAACACCCTTGGAAAAGGTATGAATCCAAATTTCCTGGTGATCCATTATCATCAGTTTTTTTTTTTTTAATCAGTAACCAACCTAACCTTCCATAGGCAGCAGCAAAATACAGTATCTGGTGGCAGATGAGACTCCACCCAAAATTTATATTTGATATTACAGCATTATAAAGTTAGGCTATGTACAACTATTGATTCATTCATTTCCTACACCTTAACCCTTTGCAGGTTATTTAAAGTGAGAAAATATTTTTACATTGTAAGATTTTTTGTGTGGAAGAAATAATGGTTTAGTGATACAAGTCTTACTAATTAACCCATAGTTGGAAGAAGAGGTAGATTCATACCTTTTGCAAGGTTATTTGCACATAAATGAATATAAATCCAACAGAAATTGGAACTCAGCTCTTTGATTAACAATTCTGAGTCATTATCCATTACACCACCTGCACATCCAAGCTTACAGCACCTGGTATTTCCAAACGGTTACCGATCTAGGTGCTGACCAGGCCCAACATTGCTTAAATTTGGTGATCATATGGATACTGGTGTTCAATGTGATATGGCTGTGGTGTCAAGCTTTCAAAAGATCTTAACTTAAAAACCAGGAGATACATTTTGGAGCTAATGTTTGGTGTGAATGTTATAGGCCATCAAATATGATAAAATAAAATACAAGATAAATAAATCTATTTTTAGGTATAATATAAAAAAAAAAAAAAAACATTTTGTCTGTTGGTGCTAAAATTCTAAAGCTGATTCCCATATCTTTTTCTTAAAGAATAATCACATCAAAAATCCTGAATAATATCTGGTTTGTTTGTGAGAATTTTAATATCACAAAAAAAAAAAAAAAAAAAAAGAAAATTGCTTACCTCATTCCAATTGTTGACTTATTTTGGAAATTTTTATAAAACTGAGGAATTCCTAAGCAAGCCTCTGCAAAGACGGCCAAAAAACCGACAGTCTCCACATAAAACGTACTTTCAAGAAACATGAAGTTCATTAAGGTTAGAAAGGCCACAAAGAAAAGTAAAAATTGAAGATAGCTGGCAAAGTCCGTCCACTTCCAGAAGTAACGTGTGTCGAAATCTAGAAAACCAAAATGAAAGAAAATTAAATTCAGAATTAGTCTTGACGATAATGAAAATATTTTCACATTACACACACACACAAAGAAAAGTTTGTAATGTACTGATAGATAGAAACTGACCAAAATTAAAACATTGTGAAAGCTGTAAATCCTTAAAAAAAAACAAGGGGTACTTGATATTTCTTGCAACAGCTAGAACAACCTTCATATTGAGCACATGTATTTGTAGGTCCCTAATACAAAGGAGGTGATCTTAATAAATGTCCATTGTGGGGAAAGTGTCAAAATTTTCTTCCCAATATGCAGTAAATAGACCAGTCTTAATAAAAGTGTGAATTCATCTAAAATCATCTAAGGGACAAAATTAATAAACAAATAGACTTAAGCTAGGTGGGGTTGGAAAATATCCTATTAGATGTTTATTGAGAACCTAAAAGCATGTGACATAACAACAAAAATGGCTGCCACCATAAAATGGTGAACAAACAGGTGTGTGTAGTGTAATAAGATTTTTAGGTAAACGTGGACCTTCATGCCCACAAAAAAAAAAAAAAAAAAAAAGGGGGACAGTTTTTCCATTCATACCACTATTATTTTTTATTCATAAATTTATAAACATTTACTAAATTAAAATATTTGAACCAACTATACAGAAATCCTTATTTACCATTTTATAAAGTTTTGAATAAATTGGCAATTAGCTGACATTTTGCCAACTATTCCAATAAATAAATAGTGTAAGTAAACAATCTAATAAACAGTGCTTATTTTTGCTGTAAATTCTCAAGAACAAAGAAAATGTATAAATTAACTTTCATATATTTAGGTTTTATTACAATTCTAAATCATTGCTCTTTAAAAGAATAGACATTGCTGAGGAGTAAAGGTCGTTAAAAATAATAGCGGTGTCAACAGAAAAACTGTCCTTTTGACACAATGCTTTTTTTTGTGGCCATTATGGTCCAAGTTTGCTGATTTTTGCAAGGCAAGTGTAAAAAAAAAAAATTTTAACTTAGTCTCAAATTAATTGACTGAAGAGTACAAGTTTCAAGACATAGGCATTGTTTTTTTTTTCACCTTACTCCAAAAACCAAGGTTGCTTTCATAAAGCTTCTCTTGTTACTGAACCTACCAGACATTCAAAATTCAGCAAAGAAATTGTTCTGTGGTGCAAAATGGAAGTTGCCCATGCACCATTTACTAAAACGTTAATAAAGTCAGATGTCATGGAACACTGGACAAATTAAAAGAAGCCATTCATAAAAAAAAATGAGGAAAATTTTGTAAGTGTATCATCCTTCAGCACAACAATGGTGTCCCACACAGCCAACCTTACAAAAATGGCTTCAATATAATTGTGAAATTTTATTGCATCAACTTGACTTGTTCAGATCATTGCCTCCACCCCTCAAATGATATTTACAATGTTTTAGCAGAGGTTACTCTAATCACTTGATGTCACATTTTTTAAGGAAATTAGTGGCAAAAACATGACAACAACAACCAATATGAGAAAACTAGTAAAAACAAATCGGTGTGTAATAAAATTATATAATTTACATCAAAATTTCCAGGAAAAAAAAAAAAAAAAAAAAATTAATAATAACGAAATAAAGTTTTTAACCAACAGCAAATATCAGAAAATAGTCATCTCTTTGATATATATATATATATATATATATATATATATATATATATATTCCTTTTTACCTTGTTATAAGAAGTTGTGTTTTTTAAACATTTCACACCAAGCAAAGGTGATAATGCCACAATAGGTTAAGAGTGAAAGGTAGTGTGAGAACTTTAGTGAAGAGATAGGACAATAAAAGAACAGTTTTCTTGAAGACAGAAGATGGCAATTGGTGTTACATTTAAATTTTTGAGGATTGTAGGTGGCAGGGAAGCAAGAAGCCAGAAGAGAAACTGTAGCATCTAGATCTGTCCAATGCAAATTGCATACAAGCGATTCCTGTTGTTACAATTGGGTGGGAGCTGGTCAGTCCTTACTTTCCAGTCTCAGTAGAGTTCAAAAGTGGCTCAGAGTCCTTGTAGGTGACAAATTATTTTCCACTCTCCAACCTCTCTCTCACAGGCAAAATGTGGTAAGCCTTTCACAGCTCTCACACCACGTCCTTGGAAAGTGTACATTCTTTGGTTCTGCCAGTTCTAACCTTCGTTGCTAGGAACCACCGTGCCATTTACATAGTAACAAACCACCCACATTCCCTCTGTATTCCATTGGTCAGAAGTAAGTTCCATTTGAACAGCTTCTTCCCACAAACCACTGCTCTGTGGAAGCAACTCCCATGAGGATGTTTCCTCAATCATTACAATCTTAACTGGTTCAAGTCTAGGGTTAACTGTTATCTTCCCCTCCTATCCATATAAGCTGCCTTTTAACATAACCCTCTACCTCAAGTGGCCCCCAGGGCCTTGTACAGGATGAAACTTACTGTTTAAAAAAAAAAAAATCAAGTGTCTCTTTTTTGATTTTAAGTATCCTTATAGTTCCAATTTCTTTTTAAAGAAATACCACATCGCTCACAGGTGCTGTCCATATTATTCTCAGCATCTATCTAAAATCACATCTGTTGCTTTGAGTGTCTTCACTGCTGTATAAGAGGATAGATATAATGCAACAGTTCAGCACTGTTTTCTTTGTTTCTAATGAAACCTCAGCATTTTGGGACCTAATCTAGTACTGCTTGTCACATGATGATTGGAGAGGAGATGGGCACTGCCAAGAATATTCATTTGCTCTTTGAGCAAAGATAAAATTAAAATAAATTACAAAAGTTCAGCATGATGCTTTAACAAATTCAAGATTTTTGTAGTAAATCTAGTAATACTTGTTACATAATACTTGGAGAGAGGATATCATGAAGGATTCAGCATGGAATTGAGATTATCAATATCTTAAGGTAAACCAACTAAATGAGCTGATCTGTATATTAACGCACATTTAATAGAAGTCGATAGGTTCCCCTATCACTCAGTTCACGTTCCTCTCTGATCTTTTGAACAAAAGTAGAGGTTTATCCCTTATTTTCTATTTAGGATTGGGTTCCAGGTTCCTTCTAAAGTCTTTTCATTCTCTTTCACTCCCAGTAGCCCCTTGCATCATAGTGGCATTATTGCCTTGCTTGGGGTGAAATGATTAACAAAAACAAACTCTTATAATCAGTCTTGACCTCTTACCTGGGGTAGTTGGATACATCAGATAATGTAGGCATATGGCTATATCACATTGAAACACTAGTTCTCACTCAATCACCAAAGTTAAGCAATGTCAAGCCTAGATGGGTGACTCCTTTGGAATACCAGATGCTGTAAGCTTGAATGTACAGGTTGTGTAATGGATAATGACTCAGAAATTGAAAATCAGGGAGCAGAGTTCCAGTTGGGTTTGTCACTTATGCACAAATACCCTTGGGAAAAGTATGAATCCACCTCTTCTTCCTTCAGCTATGGGTTAATTAGTAGAACTTGTATCAGTAAATGATCATTATCTCCAAAAAAATTCTTAGAATTTAAAAATATTTTCTGGCTTTAAATAACCTGCAAAGGGTTGATAAGCCGTAAAAAACAAATCAATCAATATTCAGATAATGTAATTCTATTTTAGTGATTTTCTTAAAATCAGATATTCTTTATAACTTTTGGATTTTTTTGTCCTTTTTCCAATTTTTAGAATTCTTTACTGAAATATTTGTAATATCTTACATAAAGCATTAAGAATTTTTTTTTTTATACAGGGTGTAGCAGAAATACTCCCACATAATTGTAAGACAGGCAATGGTTTCTTTATCTAGCTAATGTCTTACCGTTATGTGGGAGGTATTTCTGCCACACCCTGTATATAATATATACAAATAAAAACTATCTTTGAATTTTGTGAAATACAATCACTTAATTTACATAGATTGGTAGCTATTTTGAGCATCAGCTGTAGTTATTCTATTGCAGTGTCTCTTCAGTTAATGAGCAATCATGGCTTGCCAGAAATTCCTGTCCTTTGTAGCTCTTAGTGTTTTTTTTTTATCTCTCCTAATCCCTGTTCTGCCAACCAGTTACCCAAGCAGTTGAAGTTAGAGAAAATAAAATACTGAAAGAATTTTTCTATAAATGATAAAAAAAATATTCAGCTTAATCCACTTCCCAAAATCTGACCAAACATCTTTTTGTTTTCTGGAAGACCCCCTCCCCACTTAGGCTTATAACTTTTCAGCACTTTCCTTTATAATGTATACAGACCTTAGTTTCTAATCACAATGTTAGAAATTGCATTAAAGCACTCAATTTATAAAGTTCATATCCTTAGAACATGTCTGTCATCAACAGATGGCAACCTTTGGGATCAAGGTGTTAATCTCTTCCATATTTGTATTGGTCAAGTTCACGTGATACATATAAGTAATCAAATCACTATCTTTCTAATTGAATGTAGATGGGTAATTGAAAAAAAAAAAATAAAAATGGAAAAAATTCTGTATGACATTTCACCCTTGAAAACAACTTCAAGATAAAACAAAGAAAAAAATTCTGGTATTTTGACTTCTTTGTTGCTTGACTTTCATTGGCTAATCATGTTTCACATGCATTCGAATTGTTAAGTAAACAGTAGTATAATTTGTGGCATTCCAAATTCAAGGAGAGATACGATACATCCAACGAAAGTTTCAAGAAATTAATAGATTACAAGCCTAACCCTACCTAAATATTGCTATATGTATATAAGGGTATAATAATTCGATTTTGTCTTTGTCTATGTGTGATTCAAATGATAATGTGTGTGTGTGTATGCCTAGTAGACATTTTGTTGGTTTTTCTATGAACATAAAAAGGATTTATGTTGAGACAACCATGCAATCTCTCTTGTAATACACAGGAATAAAACTGGCCATGACTTTGATTTTAATAATACTACACTAATTAAAAAAAGAACAATTATTTACAAAGAAAATACCTAGAAAACTTAATAACAATATTACCAATTATAAACACACATCAAAAACATATTACATCACCAAATTTCATTGAATCCATTCTTAAAGAATCTAATGTATGTTTAGAAAAAATAAAAAATACTTGGCCAAAGATAAATATTTGATATAGTTTCTTTACAAATTCAGCAGTTCCCGATTAACCCGGCAAAAAAGTAGGTTTCCAAAAAGAGGGAAACTATTTAAGTTTATAAATGCATTTTTGTAAGATTTTTAATATTAATAATCTAGAGATTCTACCCTTTAACACAATTCATTATTTGCTACTTTTCTTTCCACTTCATTGTTTTTCAAGGCTGCTCTACTGCACTACTTAATTTCAGTCATGGTCATTTCCTGCTGCCATAGCAGGGTATACAAAAGTTATCATCAGAGTAGGCAGAGAAAAATGGTGAGTTTCATGGAACCAGTTAGTGTTGTGACATGTTTTTTAAAAAAAATTATAAACTAAGTAGACATTGAGGTCAACACTGTGCAACAACAATCTGTTACATGCTTAAAGGCAATTGGGACATGTGCTGATGATTGAATTTAAGAATGGATGAGTGTCCACTTTTATATTTGCATACACTATCACTGATATTGAACACTATAAATATAGCATAAATATATAATTGCTGGGGTTGGATAGTGAAGGTACATCAATCAATCAATATATATATATATATATATATATATATATATATATATATATATTTTATTTTAAATGTGAATGCATTTATGTAGCAGGTTTGACATGTTAGAAAGTCCTAGAATATCTCTACATATATAGAATATTCTATAATAAAAAAATGTGTATATATATATATATATATATATATATATATATATATATGCATGTGTGTAAACAAATATATGGATATAGATCTGACAGTTTGAACAAAAATATACGGAAAACAAAGATCCTAATATGTAATTATGTCCTGAAGATTGTCTACTAGACAAACGTCCAACGTTGACATTATATTAACATTAAAACAGCATAATTGCATATTAAAATTTTTGTTTGTTTTTTCCATATATTTTTCTTCCTATATATATATATATATATATATATATATATATAATATATACATACACACACACACACACACACACAATTTAATTAAAAAATATATCTTTTTTAAAAAATCCAAATCCAACCCATTACAAAAGACAATACAAAAAACTATGGATCAGAGCTGACAAATGTAAAAACATCTACAAAATTGATCCATCTGAATACCACCATCTCATTCTAAATAAAATCTCTAACTCTTATAAAAAATACAGAAACTGTAAATACTATAATACACAAAGAAACTTCTAAATTCGCTTATAAATATAATATTGCTGAAAGGATGGGTACAACTCACTTAAAACACACCTACCTACTTTTTAAAGATCATAAACCAAACTTTCAAAATAATCTACAATCCAAACTGATGAATCTGTTCAAATCAGAATTAGGCCTAATTTCTAAAAATATCCTTAAAAAAATAAACACATTTATATTAGAAAAATACCCCTTAAACCTTTGAAAAGTTTCCTCGGATGCCATTAATTGGTTCCAGAATATAAAATCTAAGACTAAAGCTTCATTTATTCAGTTAGATATTATTTACTTCTACCCTTCCATTACTAAAAACCTATTAGAAAATAGCTTAGATTTTCCTAAAATTACTGATGATGAAATAAAAATTATAATGGCTTCCAAACAGTCTATACTAATGCTTAATGACTTTACTTGGATTAAAGAAAACAATGAAAATTTCGATGTTCCCATGGGAGCATATGATTCAGCCCAAATAGCAGATTTAGTATGTATATACATACTAGAGAAAAACATAATTAAAGCCTTCAAGATTTGGGATTTAAAATCGACATATCATCCAACTTAAAAATCGTTAATTTCCTAGACGTTACATCTAATCTCTGCAATAACACCTACAAACCCTTCCAAAAGGAAGGCCAAACTCCTACATAGATAAATGTCAATTCAAACCTCCCCAAAGCAATTATAAACCAAATTCCAAACACAGTCAATGCCAGAATAAACAGTCTTCTAGCACAACAATTTTTAATCAAAACAAATCTAGATATAATCAAGCCCTCTTAAAGAGTAACTTCCAACAGACAATAACTTGTATAGATAAACCAACTAATAAGACATCCAATAAGTCCAAAAATAGAAAAAGGAAAGTTCATATGGTTCAACCCTCCATTCTGCAAATTATCAAACATCAATATAGAAAAATACTTCTTAAAGTTAATAGATAAACATTTTAGTAAAGACAAGATACTGAAAAATCTTTTTAATAAAATGAATCTAAAAATGAGTTACTCATGTATATGAAAAAATAGAGTAAATTATAAATTCTCACTATAGTAAGATCATTAGGGATTTTAATACTAACCATTTACACAAAGAGAATTCTACCTGAATTGCAGAGTAAAAACTGAATGTCCAGTGGGCGGAGTTTGCATGACAGAAAACGTGGTATACGAAGCCAGAATCTCCACCAAAGAGAATGTAAAACAAAAAAGATCTCTATTGAAATATCTGCTGGGAATTGGAAACAGCACTTCTATAACCATCACTATTCCTTCACTAATGAATCCTGTAGACACCAAACAGCGCTATTGAAATACTATTGGGATCTGGTGGAAAATGGCTTCACCCCACAGGTGAAATGGAGAAATATCTCTAGAGCTTGAACTAAAAACTTTAGAGACAGATGTGTCCTCTATATTAAAGAGAAAATCCTGATAATCAAGCATAATGATCCTGAAGAATTACTCAACCAACACAATGAGATGATCTTTAAATGCAGACACAGAAATCAACTCAAAATAACTAACTACATTTATTTAAAAAAAAAAAAACCCAAAAAAAACAACCACCTGTCCATGGAAATTCTGAAAGTCTAAATTATCTATATTTGAAATAATACCTAATGTCTATCTAGAAATTTAACCATTTATATTATAGTATATATTCATTTGTATATGGGCATATGTGTGTTGATATATCCTTATAATTAGATTAATATTTAAGTTGTTCATATGGTAATTACAAGCATACACATATGTTGATGTATATATGGGTATGTGTATGTATGTATATGTGGATGTGTGTAAATATGTATGTGTATGTATATATGTGTGTGCGTATGTAAGGTTATGTATGTATGTGTATATGTATGTATATTTATGTAGATATGTATGTGGTGTGTATGTATTCATATATGTATGTGTGTACATATGCATGTGTGTACATATGCATATGTATGTTTGTATGCATGCATATATGTATGTGTGTATGTATATAGATTAAGCGTAAAGATAGTACTTTATTATTACCTTTAAATTTTGTTTCATTTCGAAATAGTTTTCAAATTAGATTTGAAGACTTAGATTTTAACTAGGAAATATTACTCCTTAACTTATTCACAATATTAAAAATATTAATAATAGTAATATTTTTTGTTTATTGATATTATATTCAAATTATATTTATTTCCTAGTTTAATTTGTTGAAAAATTAAAATGCTTAAATTACTATCAAACGTTAATGGAAAAATAAATCTGAGTTTTTCCAAATTATCCGCTATATGCCCACATATATTAATTCTCTTAATTTCCTTTTCCAAATCTTTATTTCTTTCCTAAAACCCTAATTCCACCTCTTATTTCTTGGATATTTACTTCTTTTTTTTCTCCATATCGTTTCATGTGAGATGACCTATTAAATAGGTCAATGTCTGGTCCTTACCCCCACCTTCCTCACTATTAAGTATTGTAATAAAAATAAATCTAAAATCATTCCTACCTCTCTCTTCCCTCTCTAATTTTGACCAATTCTGTCACCATCCCTCCCCACTCTCTATATCACCTTACATCAAATTAATACTACCTCTCAAAAGTGTATAAAAAATATATTTAAATTCATTTTTTCACCCTTGGAAGTGTGGTCTGATGAGCCAGGGAAAAAGAAATTCCCTGGGGAAATAATTTATAACCAATGGACCCTTAAAGTTGTCTGTTTTCATTGAATTAATCACTCCGATTTAACATTGAGCTCTCTGGATTTCATCCTCCTTCGGATTATCCATATGGATTACCAAGATTTTCACTACTTATATATGGAGGAAAAACAGTTTGATATGTGATATAGACTGACTTACCCACAGAGTATGCATCGCCAATCAAGCAAAACTAAATAGTGCCTTATAAACACAAATCCTTCCCAGATTCCCAAAAGTTCATATCTGCTCAGTTTTATATTTGAACATAAACAAAGCAATTTTTAAAGAATTGACTTATTTATTAATCCAACAGGTTTTATCACATTGAATGTTATTTTAGTAGACACTCATATTTATTTATTTTTGTATTTGAGAAATATTATTAAAGAAAAATATACAGGATTCAAAGCTGTGTCTCCCTTTTCAGGAGAAACCGTTGTTACATCTGATGGGCTACAGAGTGCATCACTGATCAAGCAAAGCCAAATAGGGCCTTACATCTTTGTTAATTAAAAAAATGTGAATATTTCCTTTGTCAAAACTTTAATACATGCTTGAAATCTGAGTGTTAATTAAGATGAACAGAAAAAGTGGACTTGGCCAATTGATTTTATTGGATGTAAGTGTGTCAAGTGTGTCTCTTATAATTTTGTTTGTCCCTTCCTTCATTAGTTAATTCCTTAGTTTTCACAACCGTTATGCCATGCCAATACCGCATAAATTATGAACTATTCAGTTTTGGCTGTGAAAACACAGAAATGATATGTCAGAAACACTACTTGGTTTCAAGGATAAAATGAAAGAAATAAAAGGGGAAGATAGAAGTCTCCTGCCAATACCTTATAAATAATGCGCTATTCCGTCTTGATGGTAGAAAAACAAAAATCATACAAATGAAAGAAAGAATGGAAGATAAAAGTGTTTAACATCTGTTTCAGTAAAATAAAAAAGTTGTCAATTTCAAACCTTTTTATTTGTACCGCCTTACTTATAAATAAATTTATTAATAAAAGTGTTTGCAAAACAGGTTTTAAGCTAGTCAATTCTTAATTTGTGAACAATAGCTTTCTTCACTTCAGCTACAGGGAAAATGCTTTGTGTATGATTTACATGTTACACTCAACTGTTTCATAAAACCATACATCCCATAATTGATTTGTATGGATTCCAAGGATCAATAAAATGGTGGGGGGTAGAAAATAAAAGAAATGTTGTTTAATATTTATTTGTACAGCATCAGTAATTGCTGTACAAATAAATAGTAAACAACATTTTTGAAATGCTAGGTGAGGGCTGTCATTAGTGATGTTTTAATAAGAGTCATCAGGAGAGGTGGACAGTTCTTTCAACATCAGGAGACCCAATCTTAATTGACCTTGATTTACTGCCCACTATTAGATACCATTTTTTTTTTTGTAAACTTGTGATGACCATCACCAGTTAAAAAAAAAATCTTTCTTTTATAAGCACAAATTAAACTGAGAAAAATGGAAACAAAGGTGTATAAAATGGTATCTAATAGTGAGAGGTGGATCAAGGTCTAATCAGCCAAAATTGGGTCTACTGGGGAAGGGAGTTTGATGCTGAAAGACCTGCCCACCTTTCCTGTTGATACTGATTAAAACATCACTGATGACAGCTCTCACACCTCCCCAGTCTTTTAAGCAGGAGTAGAGGTTTATCCCTTGCTTCCTGTTTAGGATTGGTTTCCGGTTCCTTCTAAAGTATGTATTTCCAAAAATTCACTAAAACAGAGCATATCCTGTTGAAAAAAGGCCCAAAACTTGATAAAAAACAAAGTTTTGTTATAAAAATGTTTGTTATTATTAAGAGGAAAGACCAAAGTAATATTTGATTATTTTATTAAATTTTTCAACCTTTTCTAGAACATTCAAAATTTTGGTTAAAAATCTTGTTTTTCTTGCATCAGCAGGTAGGACAAAGATTATTATAGGAAATTTAGTGTATTTTGTGGTAAAAAAAAAAAAAAAAAAAAAAAACTGTTTTAGAAATTCTTGCAAAAAATCAAATAATTGTCAGATTTTAATGAAACTGTCAGGACTTATTCACAAATGAATTAATTTATTTTTGAAATTATTATTTATAGAAAATCTTGGTAAAAATATATTTTAATACATGCTATCTCACACTTAATTTTATGAAATTTCAGCAAATTAAAATTCCAGCTTCTTCATAAATATAAAGATCCTGGAATTTTTAGTTAAAAGCAAGACTCCTTGTAGAATTTAAATCATCAATTTGTTTTTGTCAAACAGAAACACCATTTACTGAAAATTTGCTCTGAATCATAAAATAAAATAATACAATAAAACTATGACATTATTTAATTAAAAAAGTTTTTAAGAAAAGTTTTCAATGAATAATAAATTTTTACAAGAACTGTTTTCATTTTTTTAAAATTTTAATCAGAAAAATGTACTAAGTTTTAAATCTATTAAAATTCTGTATTAATTTCAGCCTTTTAGATGATATTGTTATTAAGTAAAAACTATATTTACTAATCATAAATGGAAAAGTTTAATACAAATCATCAAACACCAATATTTTTAAAAGAATGAAAAAATTTTTTTGTACATGTATAAATGAGCTGAGTTTTGTAAGTACAAGTGACTATATTAATAGTATAATTAAAGCCAAAATTTCTAAAATTCTATAAAACATTAGATTACAGAGAATATTTTTGGAAATTTTGAAGATTACTGAGTAATTAAAAATCATATATAAAAAAAAAAGGTTCTCACATCATTTTCTTCAATTATGTTTTACAGATAAAGTCTCCATAGAACAACATTCGATCTGTCATTATGTCAACATAGCTACTGTCGGCTTAAAAATACAGCTGCAATACGATCTTTACTTCTCCACTACTTAACCTTCTGTCAGACTATTCTAAACTTGGTAAATGCATAAAAGAAACTATTTCTTTTCCCTCTCATTAATCAAACACTTATAATCAAAAACAAAAATAAAAAAAATCAGATTTGGAGCAAGTGGTTTCTGTTGAAGGTTGATGCTGTGCTTTGTTCATTTAGAACCAATCAGAGAAGAACTGTAGAAATAAATAGGCTTTGGCTTAGTCAGGACTTTATAGTTATGTGTAGACAAGTTAAAGAGTCTCTGATTATCTCCCTTTGCTGCCAAATGCTAAGACATAAGCTTCTTTAGAATAAATACAGTTCAAGGCAGGGATTTTATGTCAAGTAATCAGTCTTAAGTCGGGAATTGATCGCAGTTCTTGTTAATGGTGTTGTTATTTGGATGTAAGTGTATATGCTACACATGCATATGTATGCAAGAATTTAAGTGAGCAAACATTTCTTAGTAAATGTGTGTATCAATTATTCACACTTTTCCTTTTTGCAAAGGTACATCTAAATGCTTACACACAGACACAAACATTATACATATATATATATATATATATATATATATATGTATGAGAGGGATAAATATAAGAGAGTGGTGAAAGTTGTCTGCTTGATGCACTTTCTAAAATTTGACAATTTTTTTTTCTTTTTCTTAAATTCTTTCTTTGGTGAGCTAAGAACTTTTCAACCCCCACATATAAATGCACCCTAAAAGAATTGGAAAGAATTTGTTAATCCCTTGGCCATGTTAAGAACTTTGTGCATTTCAATTATTTTGTTATACTTTGATTCCTATTTTCAACTTTAATTTTATCTTAGTACACAAGCAAAGTGCATATACATTTCTGCATACAGGAAGTCTGAAGGACATTTATCTATAGAAGTGGGATGAGAATCCCAAGGAATGGTAAATATTTAAGACAATTTGGAAGAGTTCTACACCAATGAACCAGCATAACGAATAAAATTTTATTTCACACAAACAAAATCTGCATTATTGTTAAATAATAGTTCAGCAGACTATTATCTTTAGGGGGAATTGTATCTCAACTGCAACTTCTGGAGGTTGACCTTCAAGGTCAGATGCAGGCCAAAATAAGGTAGTTGATTTTGATTGGTTGAGCTAGTGTGGGAAAGAAGATAGGAGAAAGGTTTCCGAGAGTCAAGTTTTAACCATCAAACAATATAGACAGGTTTTCTTTTGTGTTTTGAATGACCCCCACTGGATAGATAGAATATGTTGACATGAACATTAATAAATAAGTTAAGTTAAAATTTCCTGTGTTGAAGTTCTTTTATCTCTGGACTCAAAACAACTAGTGATCACTGGCTGCAAGAGAAGAATGCAACTTTATTATTATTATTGACGCCATCACCCAAGATATCCAGCATGAGAGGCTATACAATATTAAGATAAAACGTGTTTTACATTAAGCAGCTAAATGGTCAATTTTTACTTTAACTTATTAAATTTTAACAAATTTTGACAGATTATTTATTTTTTAATGTTTATGTATTCTACATTACTAGCCTAGAAGGCCACCATTTGGGTGGACTTTAGGCTAGCTACTGTGGAGGGCTTTTGGTCCTTGAACCTTTTACCTTCATCATCTTATGTACATAAAAATTATAAGAATTTAGAAATAATAAAAATTAATTTGGCATAATCTTTCTTTGTATATGCAACTGATCTCTGTAGTTTGTTTATATTTATTTTGTGTGCAATTTTTATTTTATTTTCAAATCACCATTCTTTATGATCCTTTCATATACAGTCACTCTTAAAAGACATTAGGGAACCTGAACTATGTAATATTTTGAATATGTCACAGTATGTGTGCTAGAAAAAACAAAGAAAAACATGAGCAACATACCATGTCCTGCTTAAGTTTTAATTATGGTTCAGTTAGACGATATTAATTGCAATTGTGATGAAAAGCAAAATTAAAGTTAAACCTTTAATAAAGAATGGTCTTTTATGCTTTTCACTCTTTCCAATATTTAACTTCAGTAGTTACTTGTTACTTATGATTGTTTATAATTTACCAAGATCAAAAAAAGGACAGACATATACACGGTGTTCTATTTATATAGAAGAACAGGGTATAAACTGAAATAGCCTTATATACAGGATGTGATGGATATATTGTTGTCTAAATTACACAAAAATGAAAATAAACACTGACATCTCATTTTAACAGATATATTTACCAAAATTACATAAAAACATCTTGAAATACTAAATTTATTCAATAAAATCACCATTTGCTTCAACCATGGCCTCTAGACAATTCCAGAATCTCCTGCAACTCTTCTGGACAGACTTCTAGTTTAAGTTGGTGAATGTTGCAGTTCATCTTTGGTGTTACAAGGAGTTTTGCTGGGCTCAAAAATAATAATAAAGGGGGTTGCAGCCTGGGGAGTTAGGCAGATTTTCCTGCTTGTGTGGCATGATGCAGAGTCCTGTTGCCAGATATAGGGTCTTCCAGCAAGACACTTGATGTAGGCCTCAATGTTGTTTGAGGCCCCATGGGAAGATCAATGGAGGCATAATGTCACCATCAGTAGTGATCACTCTAAACACGATGATGTTGACTGGATATATCATCCAACACTTTCTGAATCCTCCAAACTGTCCTCAGATTTACACCCAAACACTCTTAAATGTTCTTATTGAAGCTTCCAGCACAAATACCAAGCAGTACAGTATGGTATTTCCAAATTTCTGGTGGAGTGAATTGCATCATGGTGCTCTTTTTCTCTCAGATGGTGCCCAACTGACCCTACTATACTGTGCAGTCAGCAAAATCAAAAAATATAAAATGATGACAATTTACTCATCACACCCCATATATATATATATATATATATATATATATATATATATATATATGTGTGTGTGTGTGTGGAAATTAAAAAAAAAAAAAAAGATCCAACTATAAACTGTAAAATTTTAAAAAAGCAAAATCCTACAACAACCATAATATCTGCAACCTCTGCCAATAAGAAAAGTTAGCAATAATGCATTTTCAGATCAAAAAAACCTTTTGAATCAAAGGTCTGAAGTTATGAACTGTTGCCTCCATACAAGAAAGATTCCTCTTAATTTCATATGAGGCTGGATGGAAAATATGTACATTTCAATTAATCCCTCCACTGATATATTTACAATACCCTTTCTTTCCTTCTCCTCCCTTCCTATCATACCCAACGTTGTGTTTGTTTATTTAAAGTGTTCATTAATAATCTTTTTTTTTTTTTTAAATAAAGCATTAGGAAATCAATTGATACCATTCACCTGACAATACCGAAAGGTTGAAACCAAGGTAGTGCAATTGACTGATCTAATTTTTTTAATTTAAAAGCTCTACATGCTTTTTTATTTTTCACATGGGTATTGATCACTTTTTAATACTACTGTTTCCTGGTTTTATACAACTTTGACCATTAACCTTTTCAGCATTATATATATATATATATATATATATATATATATATATATTTCATTTCACCCCATGCAAGACAGAGTCACTAAAACACAGGGGGTTACTGAGTATGAAAGAATTTACAAAAAACATTAAGGAGTGATAATAATAAAAGATCAGATTTTAAGACAGGTAATAACGATTGACATTGCATTGAAATTTTTAAAGACTTGCCTGGAAAATAAGCCAAGGGAGAGATTTCTACAAGCAAGAAAAGAAACTGTTAGCATAGAATTTATGCTTACATTTAGCCATTTCAACCGTAAAATATTGAGATCTTACCACCAATCTAGTAATGTGCCTAAATTCATAGAGTCTAGGTACCATAGAGGAGAAGATTTACCATGAAAGTAATAGAAAAGGTATAAGAAAGCTACATTACATCAGTGTGAAAGTGACTGAAGTTGAGATGCCAGGTCAGAACCAATAATATTGAAGACATTTCTTTGGATTTTATCAAGGAACTGTGTGTGTGTGGGATATAGTAGGCCAATGAAAGAAATTCAAGAGATAAAAACAAGCAACAATAATAACATTGATAATAAGACTAATAATATTTATTGTATATTATTAAGCCTTTATACCAAATGGAAGCATGATGAGTAAAGATGTTAAAAATCAATTTTAGTTCACATCTGTATCCTTTCTCAATGAAATGCAAAATACAAATTAAATGGGACTTTCCCTTCATGGGGATTTCTTTTTCCCTGCATATGCTATGTTACTGAACAGATCTAACAGTATTGGGTTAGTGGTTTGCCATAATTAAGGTTGTAGAGGATTTATAGAAGGCTTTTTGTGAAAACTATTTTGTGCAGGTCTAAATTCCTATTTAAAACTAGAATTTAATTTATAAATTTATTTTAACTTGTTGGCATGTAAATAAAGACACTAAAACACATACATATATATATATATATATATATATATATATATATATATATAAAAAAACAAACAAAAATATTAAATGTATATATAGTGTTTATTAAACCTTTTTCAAGACAATATTCATCAAAATATTCAGTTCAATATGACATATATTATTCAAACTGAAAATTTTTAAAATGATCAGCCTTCCGTCTAACATGGTCACGCTATATATGTATGTATATAGTGTATTGGGGCAGCAGATCATTATTTAAACATATATTATTAAATATGACAAACAATGAATGTCTATTATGTCTGATTATAAGCCGTTCAAATGTTTGCTTTAATTTTGGGTGAAAATAAAGACAAAAATTGTGCAACATTTGGATATTTTTTTTTATTAAATTGGTCCTAAGCTTTCAGCTCACATATTGTCATTTTATTGTCGTCATATAGCAATTTTCTAAATCAAAATAACAAAATATCATCATTGTCGTCACATCGCAATTTTCTATGTCATAATAACAAAATACCATCTTTGACAGTGGACATTTTTGTTTCATGTCTATATAACCACTCTGAGGGTGGCTCATGTAAGCCAAAAACTTAGGACCAACTTAAAAAAAATATCCAAATGTTGGACAATTTTTGAATTTATTTTCACCCAAAAGTAAAGCAAACATTCAAAGGGCTCATGATCAAACATAATAAATATTCACTCTTTTATATTTAATTATATATATATATATATATATATATATATATATATATATATATATATAACAATATGTAATTTTGTATAATTTTATATATCAACAAACAGTATTTAGAAAAATATGACAAACGGAAAAGTTTTTGTGACACATTTCATCCAAATGGGTTTCGTTGAGGTTGCTATGTCTACACATGCACACAAAATGAGAGACACAGCTAGTTTCAAAATTTTTGAAAGAATTTTTTTTCTCCCAATATAGCCAAATTCATCTCTATTCTTTTACTTTTTCTCTCCATCAACTTTGTCCCTAACTATCCCACACTGTGACAATATAAAAATCTACCAAGAATGGTGCCTGGATGCCAATTTATCATGGCTGAACTAGCTATCAAGACACTTTGAACATTTGTGAAGCTCTGTTATAAAATCTATATCCCTTTGAATATCTTGTTTGAATTTTGCTAAATAAATATTTTATTGTTCAACATGAAGCCTATTAAATTCTGTTTGCCTGGGACGTATATTTACTGAAATATTCACATTTTAAATGCTGTCAAATTTTTTTTTTGGGGGGGGGACACCCAGTATCTTATAACAAAAATTGTTTTGCCAAAAAATTGTCAACCGGTTTGTTTTTGGAAGATAATGCTTTCAAGGGAGGTTTATTATTAAGATTGAGTGTTTGATTTGTTTTATGGCTTATCAACCTTTCCAGGTTTATTTAAAGCCGAAACATATTTTGAATTATAAGAATATTTCTTTTCTGTGTGTGAACATTGAATTAACATCTTTTGTTTTGTTACCTGAGGGTGACAATAAACAAACAAAAAGAAAAGGCTGAAATTTATCTTCCAGATGTAGCAAATTTTAGCATTCACATGGGCTTCCGTAACATTCTCCAGCATCTCAGTGATACTGTTTCATACCTTCTAGGCTTGTAGGAACAAAGGGGATATAGACCTGTCCTTTCAAATATTCCCAATGAAAAAAAATCGCATGATATCAAGGTGAACGTGGTGGCCATTTCAACAGCACATTGTCATTATTGCTAGCACATTCAATCCATCTTCCTGGTAGATTCTCATCTTATCTCAAAGTCCGTACTGAGGTGATAGAGAATGTTATGCAAGACATGCTACAACGTGTTTGGCAGGAGCTGGACTACCAACTTGACATGAATTACAGAGTGCGCATATTGAACATTTGGGAAGCTTTGTGAAATTGATTCCCTTTGAATATCTTGTTCACACTTTGATAAATAAATCTTTATATAGTTCAACACGAAGCCTATTTAATTTTGTTTGCCTGGAAAATGCAGTTACTCAGATATTCACATTTTAAATGATACAGTTTTTTTGTGGGGGTGGGGCACCCAGTATATCTCCAAGCATATCAAATGCATGACACTATGAATCTATTTTTATTATTAATTTTAGGTTTTTCAAAAAATTAATTATCTTAAATATTTTAGATTTCTACCAGTATTATTATTGTAATCTAACAGCAAGAGAGAAGAAAATGATTTCTTGAAGGTTACCCCATTTCTATTTTAATATATGTAATCTGATTATAGAATGATAACTTAATCAGATAAACAAGTGATAAATCACAGAATGGAGGACGTAAGTACAACTTTAAATTCAGTTCATTATTTCTAACTGACATATGCCAAATTGATTGCTTTTATGGCCAACATTTACAAGAAACCTGAAACACAGATACAATTTGTTGCAACCTGTATCCCACAGATGAAATATTGCCAGCCTTGCACTACTTTATTGCACTTGCTATGGCAGGTTTTTGGAGGAGTTGCATTTCTTAGTTTCACCAGCTCAGATCTTCAGAGCTGGGACCCAGTCTACCATGTCCAGGTGTTAAACCATCTACATTCCCTTAATAATTCTTAGATAAAAAAGAAAATTCTACTCAGACAGCTTCTCCAGAACTGTTGCTTTGTGGAAAAAAGTCCCGAGATATTTAATATCTATCCTACTTGTCCTCATAACACTCTCTTCCTTCCCCTCCTTTACAACAATTTCGCTTAGTAACCCTCTACCTTGAGTGGCCCTTAGGCATTGTATTGAGTTAAAAAAAAGAAAAAAGACCTTTCTCAAGATTAGTCCTTGCTGATAACAATTCATCAATGTTTGATGACAAATCAACTCTTTATTCCTTAATTTTTTTTTAAATGATTTATTAATGTTTTATTAATAAATCATTTAAAAAAATATTAAGGTGGTCAATGTGTCCTTGTCAAGAATAATCTCTTTGTGGGTGGGGAACATATACTATAGAGCATGCAGTCAGCAAGACTGTATCAAGGCTATATTCTATATCAGAGAATGAAAATAAAACTGACCAAAACAAAGAAAAATTTGGCAATGTTTAACATATTTACCCACACAAAAAAAAAGTGTCAAAAGTATGTTTTCTCTTGACACTGCTATTACTGTATACCTCTTCCCTCAGCAATTTTTATTGTCTTAAAATGCTATAGTTAGAATTTTAATAACAGAAATATTACATACTATTTAGTAGTTAAAATTGTTTATTTATATTTACAAGATTATAAAATTATGTGAATATTTGAATTGATTGGCAATTAACTGATGTTTTGCCAATCAATCAACAATTTGTCAAATTCGTCAATTTCTTTATAAAATAATAATTATTGCATTGTAGTTGGTTCACATATTTTTTATTTATATTTCAACGTTTATTTACCTGATTTTAGATAGAAAAGATCCCAGATATTTTGTTGAAACAATTATGATTTAAGAGTTAATAAATCATGTTCAAATGATAATGTGAAAAAAAAAAAAAAAAAAAAAAACAAGACCTAACATTTTTGAAAAATCCAAATTAAAATACTTTTGTTTCAGAAATGAAAAATATTCCACAAGTAAATGAATGTTCAAAATTACAGAACCTACTATTTTGGCTGCTTCTTTCTATGGTTTTTTTCAGGTGTCAAATAGTCTGAACAACAAATGGAATGATTATGGCTCTTCTCATAGTTATAAAAAGGTGTATGTAATTTGGATTATTTCAAGGAACAGGCAAGGATAATTGTTTAAAATAAAAGTTTTAGCAACAAATAAACTTGAAACTTTTTGTATCTATTTTGTTTTTTTTTTATTTGCTGGACATTTTGGAAGAGTTGAGAGAATTTTTCATTGTTTCAATTTGTGCAAGATTAAAAAAAAAAAAAAAAAAAAAAAAAAAAAATCAAGAAGGCAACTTGAGTAAAAGAGAAAAACAGTCAGAATTTTTAAAATGGGTTTCATTAAAAGACACTGAAAATCTTGAATCTTGAAGTTTATTCTAAAGAAAAGGAAATGTCATAACAACATTTATATGGAATATGAACCAAAATGAATTATTGAGTGAATCTTGAATATACACATCAAGCTTTGGGGTGAAATGAGACAGAAAAAAATAAAAGGAAAAAGAAGCAATCAATGATAACAGCATCTAAGACTTCCATCACTCCTCCCTCCATTAATTGCAATCCAAACAAGTTTTAAGTATATTATCAGGTTTCTATTAACCAAGTACGATCAGGTTATATTAAATATTAAACATTTACAGACATGAAGGAACCATTTTCTACATTCAGTCTGAATTTCTCTTTGTTAATTACATGTAATTAACATGGTCGCTAATTGAAAATACATTACGTGTAAACCTTTTCCTGTCAGTTTTTATTGTCGGTGACAAGTAAAAATAAAATAAAAACATAATTAAAATTGCTTTTCAAGCTTCATTCTAAATGGGGGGGTATTTAGACATAATCTAAATGTGGGGGAATGGACATAATTGATTAAAAGAAACAAATTGAATAGCAAAATTTATTTAAATTCATCAGTTCACTTAAATATGAGAAGGTGACAGAAAGTTCTTGGTCCCCACCCACATCCTAAAATCTCACCAAATATCTGATTATTTTCTTTTTTTTTTCTTTTTGAAAGGGCAGCTTTTGGTTGATCCAAGAACTTTTCAGCACCCCCTTTATAACAAAATACTTTAAAAACTAAAACAATTCATTAAACATACAAACCACTTTAATCATTTTTTCTTTCATAAAAGCTCTTAAGAAAAAATCTTAAGTTTCATCTAACAAAAATGATTAGATTTATAAAAATAAACTCTAGAAGTATTGCAAACCAAACAAAAAAATTGTAAAATTACTAAAACTGATTATAAGACCAATTCATACCAAGTTAATTACCAACCTAACCTGAACTAAATTTTTAAATTTACGATGGAATATTACTTTTGAGAAAATATAAAAACAAGGCTCTTCAAAAACCAAAATGTTTTTTTTTTTAGCTTTGTATTTATTTGTTACCCCATCATAGCAAAATTTAACAAAATTGATTTACCAAGTGGAATCCATACTTCCATTAGACAGAACATTACACTAAGTAACTTTTATATGGGATTTCCACAAAAAACATGGTTGTCTAAGATCTTTGCTGCAGATATCAAAGTATAAAACTTACCCTATTATATTAGTATAATAGGATGGGGTTCTCTAGGAGATCAAGCTGGAATTTTTTTTGTGTGATGTAAAATTCCTATTAAATTTAAAGGATTTTTATTATTAAATAAATTATACTGTTTAGATTTAGTCAAAGCCTTGGATTTTCTTGTCTTAAGAAAAGGAATTTATAGTCTAGCAAAAAAAAACAAAAAAAAACAAATCACTGGAAATGTCATATTCCCCACATCTTCAGTAATAAATAAAGTCTCACTGTTTCTGTATGAATTTCCGGGATGAGGTTTTATCATTATTTACACTATTTATATCTAGGCTATTGTCCTCATCTTGTTATTACAAGATTTCGGGCATTGTACCATCCAGCTTTCCACAGGTTTATATCAATCTGGGTAACCTACAGGGAATTCTGAACTGAACCTTTTAATCTATAGGGGTAGACTGTTCTCATTCCACTCCTCATCTCTAGGGATATCATCATTACACAATAGTGTAATTAAAAACTTGTATATAAAAAATATTTTTCAATTGTAAAAGTGAATGCTTTAAAAACCATTAACAAGATTTGAGAGGCACTACTGTATAAGTAAAGATGACCTTATCAGTGAGATTCTGTTGCAGACATCAAAACAGGGGCATATTAGAATTAGTCACCTATTCAAAACTTTTCTTTTTTTTAACTAATACTCACCGAATAAAACCCCAAGAGCCACTCAAAGTAGAGGATTACTGTGTGGATTTGCATAAGAAAGGACAAGCATTAGGAGTACAGAGCTGAAGTAAATTTTAGAAGGAACTAGAACCCCAGTCCTAAACAGGAAACAAGGAATAAACCTCTACTCCTGTTCAAAAAAACTGAGGAAGATATATCCAGTAAATATGTGAAAACACAGAATGCCAACCTGAAGACCTACCAGGTGCGATGGAAAACTAGAGAG
Organism: Acanthosepion pharaonis; assembly: GCA_903632075.3. Classification (NCBI taxonomy): domain Eukaryota; kingdom Metazoa; phylum Mollusca; class Cephalopoda; order Sepiida; family Sepiidae; genus Acanthosepion; species Acanthosepion pharaonis. Next base: position 800,840 of record CAHIKZ030000522.1, on the reverse strand, counting down.
AAATATTTGTGAAGATCCATACAATCGGTACATCCTGATGATAAAGTTTAAAATAATAATAAAAAAAACTTTCTTGCATACAAAGAAATGCTTTAAGCTTTTCATATTTAAGTATTACAACATTCACATTATTAAAAAGGAAGGAAAAATAGAGTTACTGTTCTAAAAAGAAAACAGTAAGCAAAAAAACTTGGAAGATTTAAGAATAAAAAAGACTAAGAATAAAAATGATGTTTTGACAGATGACGTTTTTTTTTTTATTTATTAATCCGAAAGATTTTTATTTGGTCAAGTTAGCTCTGACATTCATGAGCCTATCACGCCAAGCTATTCACCAACAAACTCTAGAAACAAAGAAAAGGTGACACATTTCTATCAATGCCTCTCTTCTCTTGTCAGACTAGTTCTAAACCATAGATTCCTGATTTTTATTATTTAAACATTATCTTTAGTGGATACTCATATTTGAGTAGACATTGTTTATTTATTAAACAGTAAAAATAAACAAAATGTCTACTCAAATATGATACCCACTAAAAATAACATTTAAGTAATAAAAATAGACAATATCATAATAAATTTCTTAATATTTTTCTTTAAATTTTTTTTTTTTTTTTTTTTTTTTTAAATCAGCATATTAGACAAAAATTAATCATAAAAATTTTAAAAACACGTATCAAGTTTCAATAATGGAGATTATTAATGAATAGAAATATATTTTTGACTGATTTGTTTTTATGGCTTATCAACCTTATGCAGGTTATTTAAAGACATAAAATATCTTTAAATTGTAAGAATTTGAAGATAATTACTTACTGATACAAGTCCAACTAATTAATCCATAGCTTGGGGGAGAAGAGGCGGATTCATACCTTCCCCAAGAGTATCTGTTCCTAAGTGAATATAATGTACCTGACTGGAATTGGAACTCTGCTGTCCAATTCCCAATTCTGAGCTGTTAACCATTACGTCACCTGAACATCCAAACATACAGCACCTGGTATTTCTAAGTGGTCACCCATCTAGGTACTGACCAGGCTTGACATTGCTTAATTTTGGTGATTATAAGAGAACTGGTGTTTCAACATGGTATGGTCGTAAGCCTATATTTTTGGTAAGACAAAACATATAAAGAACCAAGAGAGGCTGAAAATTTCTTTAGAATTTTAGGAAAAAAAAAAAAAAAAAATGAAATCCTCTTAAGTCATCTACTTCTTAGTGAATGCTTATGAAAGAAGATTGTTGACAGAAGTAACAAACATCAAATGAAATAAAATATTCGAAAAGCAGGCCTGCAACCAGAGTGCTTTTAGTTGGTGGGAGGGGCAGCCTTTAGAATCATTGGTACAGTGAACAAGAATTTGCATACTAAAATTTGTTCACATCATTTTTACATTTTTTTTTTCTGAAGGCAGTTGCATTCACTGCATTGTACACAATTAGGAAATTTAATTTATGACAAATTTTAGAACAGTGAATTTTTGATAGGATAAAACTCACAGAGCAAAAAGCAGAGACAGGTAGAAAATTTCTTTGGAAATAATTCCAAGTTCTCTTAAGCTGACTAACCACGGCAAACATACATCAGAAGAGGCCTCGGATCGCATGTGGATATGTTTGCCAACACCAGTTATAACTGGGTTTTTCTCCATCAGCAGCAGGACAGTCTAGCTAGATACAGGCCACTCTGCAACTGATTGAGATCCAGGTCTTTGTAAGATGTCTCATGCCAATAAAAACTGAGAGCAGTTGACAAGACACAGTATCTTGTGAAGTCAGTCACATGGGCATTATGGTTCCTCAAGTTTCTGTGGTTTCCAAGGCAGTGTTATTTTTTGTTACCTCCTGTGTCTTTCTCCTCTCCCTATTATCCCCATAGTTGGTGGGAAATCAATGGGTTAGGTGTTTACCCACAATCTCAACAGACACTTAGCTTACATAAGATTGCAACACTAATTTTCGGTCAATGCTTATTAAAGAGGATCGCTGACAGATGTAAAGAATATCAAACACTAAAACATTCTTCTTTTATATACCATGTTCTTTCAGGACATAAGCGATCATGGCTCTCCACAGTTTCCTGTCTTTTGCAGCTCAGTAAATTTTATGTTTTTGCTATCTCTCCTAATCCCTGTTAACAATTTACACAAGCTCATTAGGTAAGTTATGGCTGCTTGTTAGCAACCCTGTAGAGACCTATCAAAGGGTGAAAGAACTCTTGATAACTAGGTGGTGCCTCAATAAAATCGCCATGGAGAACTACTTCACAATCAATCCCAAGAACATTCATGATTCTAGACAACTAAAATGTTACTACAAATAAAAATATTATAAAGGGATTTTCTCTTTCCTCTCTTTTTTGCAATGAGAGGTGAAGAAAAAAAAAATGAAATTGCTAGATGAAATACACAGTTGCCCCCCAAAAAAGAGAAAAGGAGGAGAAAGTCTTTTAGAATATTTTTTATAACATTTCTAATTATAATAACATTTTAAAATTTGGCATTAAAAGTAGTCAACTGAAGAGGACTTTTTTTTTTTTTTTTTTTACTAAAACAAATCTTCAATGTGTTTCTTTATACTATATGAATAGAAATATGTAAACCTGCAAGAAAAAAAACAATTCCCACAAAAAGAGACAATACAACAAACAGGGTGGTCTGAAAGTTTTGTCACTCCTACATAATATAATTTTCTATTTCAGATGGCAGACACTAGCTACTACACGAAAATGATGGTGTTCATACAGATCTTCTCAATGTGTGACAGCATCAATAAAAGTGAATAAACTGAGTCCAGTACATGTGCTTTGTATCACTGAATTACTTGTTCTATTATTCTCATTACTTTTTTTATAGGGAGTGACAAGACTTTCGCACCACCTTGTATATTAAATTTCAACAATGTTTATAATTTTAAACTTTAGCTTTGATAATTTTCTTTAAAATGATGAATTCTGGAATTATAAAAGTTAAAAAAAAATGTCATCATCCAATAAATAAACATTAAATGCATTAAAACAGAAAGAGAATATGGAATTTATCACAACATGCAGTAAAGACAATCATTAACACAGAAACATGCAGAATCAAAAGAAAAGCTGCTTTTTTGCACATTTGTACAAAGATTGATTTCAGCATAAACATTATGGCTTCTTTTATAAGCACTATACATGCCATTCATCATCCATATTGTTAATAAGAATTATGGGCTACTTTCATCTTGTTTTTCCACTTTTTTCAGATTCTATGTCCTAATAACACAAATATGTATGGCAATCGCTTCTAATATTTTTTTTTGATCAAGTTGCTCAATATAAAATTGCTGATTTTCTTATAAATTTGACATATCTACCATTTTGTTTTTAACAATATTTTCAAATATACCATCTTCTGTATGTATCTATTATAAAAAATGGTAATCTGCTTTTGAATATAAAACCCTTTATTATCTATGTTCACTTTAAAATCATTAACTTTTTTTGTTTGTTTTATCAACAGTAAATATTATAAACAGGCATTGCTTTTATGGAAAGATGTTATCACTTTTAGGGTCTTAGCAACAGAACAAAAATAGAATTTATGACGAGTGTATAGCCATAAAGTATGGAGCAATAATTTTTTTCCAGTTTAATTGCAATCATAAATGTCCCCAATACAAAAAAATTGGAGTGTACCATATATACTCATGGATAGGTCACCCCCCCCCACACACACACCAGATAGGTTGCACCATAATCTGGGGCGTTACACAGTCCTTTTTAAACATAAGTATTATCAGATATCTACCTTTATTTCAAAATTTACAATTATTAATACACTTTTGCAGTTAAAATACATTTCATCAATCATCATGTAAACAAAAGAAAGTAACTCTTGTATTAGTATTTTTATTTTTACCGCATATTATTTTTATATCGGGTCAACTCAACAAAAAAAATGAAATAACTACAGAAGAAAATGTTACGGTACATTTAGAAAAAGTGTTTATCTATTTATATATCAAGTTACAGTTTTAAAATTCATTCAGAACTGAATCCACAGATTTAGTGTTTATGGGTATAATTTCCGATTTCTCAGAAATCATGATGACAAGGTAGAGTTGTTTTATATTTATCTCGAACGGATAAATCACACCGCCTAATATTTTGTGAAATTTTTGGTAAAAAAAGTGTGACCTATCTGCAAGTATATACAAGTGTCAATTATATAACTAATTTAAAGTGTTAATATCTTGCCATCTCTGTCCCATAATAATTGTTACATTTACTGTATGAAATGTATATGCAAATGTAACAACCATTATGGAACAAATTGTTTTTACAAAATCTATCCCATAATAGATGCTATATTTAGTATATGCAAATTTATGTTTTACATGGTGAATTTCAGTGGCAAATCAATAATTTCAGAATTAATAATTTTGAAAAAGATTTAAATAATTTGATTTTCATTTAATTCTTCTTTTTGTAATTGTAGTTTAAATTCTCTTGAAGTGAGAGTTATTGTGTTGAGCATCAAGTTTCCATTTTTCAAATATTGAAACAAATACTCAAACAAATACTGAACACAGTATTTTCAGTATTGTCATTTCAAGTTTCACCATTTGCATTCTTAAATTACAGTGACTGACTCTCTTTGATCAAATATATAAACACAGTAATTTTAAAGATATCAAGTTTTGCTTTTACACTTTAAGACATCACATTTTTTTAATGACCAGACTTAAATGCAACATGTAGTTATTACTAAAACAATCTTTAATAAAAGCCAGTAAGAAGATGCAAATGTTACAAATATTATGGGTTAGTAGTAGCAATAATAGAGTTGATGAAGAATTTAAAAGCCACAAGATTATGATCTGATAAAACCATCTCACTTCTAGTCATAAAATAAAGAGCAAATTTTTTGTTCTTAAATTGGTCCCAATTATTTTTTTTATTGAAAGAAAGCATCCACTAATATCAATGACTCTCCACCCTCAACAAAATGATCAAAATAACTTTGTATATCTAAGTAGGCAATAAATATTGGAGTAAGAAACTATGGCTAATTTTGTTAAGATTTTAAATGTTTATTCACATCGAATCTCAACTATTCCTTCTTTTTTCTTCTTCTTTTGAGTATGATATCAATATATGTAATATTGATATCGATATATATAATGCTAAGTAGATCATGGTGGACACAAATTGCAGGGCATGAGAAAATAGTCAGGTATTTTTTTTTTGCTTCAAATGCATAGTGTGTCGTTGAAGAGTTAGATATAAATCAATATTTCTCTTGGTTGGTTGCTATTTTCTTAAAATAATTATTTTAAGTAACAATCAGTTGACAAAATTTGAGAAAAGGTTATTCAAAATACCACACTAGAAGTAGACTAATTTTAGTTAAAATGAAATCCTTAAAAGTTTACCTTTCAGAAAATATATGCTTTATATTTCTCTTGTGACATGACAAACTGCAGAGCATTGAAATTTAAAAGACAAGAGAAAGGGTGAAGAGGATCACTGACATAACAGAAAACCATTTGTAGCCTTTTAGATTCTTTTTGGATATTTATCCATTGTCTTCATTTACTTAGAAAAAGAAACATAGAAAAAGCTATTCAGTGTTTTGCTCAGGCACATAATCCTTTCAAAAGGTTAGTGTCTATGTCATCTCTGTAGTGCCACATTCACTTGCTCTTTGTTTTAATACTGACATTTAAGAGATATTTGGCAAATTGGCAATTTAAGACTAAGATTTCTTCATTTTCATTGTATTTTTGTTAATTCATATTTTTCTACATTTTTTTTTCTCATAAAAGAATCAGCCAATTGAAGGCAGTTTTTTTCCTTGATGGTCAATGACTGCGTGTAAGGAATTTTTTTGTGCCTTTCTACACAAAAAGGATTCAAAATTTTTTTTTGCTACATCCAATTTAAGTTCACCTATGTATTGAGTTGGCCATGAAGTTTGTTCAGTTCATTAAATAAATTTTGTACTTAATAGCCAAATAAACTTTTTGATCAACTCAACTTTAAAAAAAAAAAAAAAAAAAAAAAACCCCAGTAAAATCAGTCTTACTGATCCTAATTTCTGAGACAATATAGTGTATAGGTAACAACAAAGACAATATTGCTTGCAGGTGTACAGAATATTAACTAATATACAATCATGCTGTGAATAAATAAAAGAAAATGTTTCTAATAAACAGATCACAGGTTTGAGCTGAATTCACATCCCAGCTATAATGCCAGACTTCAAGATTGTTTCATATGAAATGATTATATTGTTCATTTTTTTGTTTCTTTGATTTGCTATTATCTGTTAGTTACATAATGTTTCTCATCTTATATTTTAAATAAACAATCCTTAAAATTTTTAAGAGCTTTAATTTCTTAGTTAAAATGTTTTTTTTTTTGAAAAGTGACCAAATTAAAATATTTTTTTAATTTCATAAAGACAAAGTTTGTGCCTATCAAAAACAATTCCGTCTCATCACCTATTTCCTCTCTTTCAGAAATTTAATTCAAGTGCAAATATACAGAGATTTGTATTTATTATCACAAAATCATAGATAAAGAAATATTTTAAATAAATAAATAAATATGTATATAGTATTTTTATTATAAGAGATTATAATAAAAACATTTTTGAAAACGCTACACAAAAGCTTTCATGTTTCAATAGTATGATTGTACTTGTTCAGGTGATGGTAAATAACTGGCTATTAAATGATTTTTAAGGAAATTTAAAAACAAAGTGTTACCTCTATTCCGAAAGTTAACAGGAGGGTGTATAAGGTCAGAATTAAAAATAGACGTGTAGGTAGGTCATGATTAACTAATTAAATGTCAGATCTATGCTAATTTGAAAAGTAAGCTCAGAGGATGGAGGTGGGTGAGTTATTTTTTCATGTCATAACTAACTTTTGAAAAAGAGGTAACACTTCTTTTTTTTTTTTAAATTTCCTTAAAAATCTTTTAATCACCAGTCACTTACCATCACCTGAACCAGTACAATCATAATATTGAAACAAACTTTTTGTGTTGCGATTCAAAAATGTTTTTATTATAATCTCTTATAACAAAAATATAATAATAATATATTGCTTTACTTTGTATTAAGCACGTTTTTTTAAAAAGTAAATGCTATGAACAGTAGATTTTTACTCCATCTGTTCTTTCTCTCATTTGGAGAGAGAGAGTGTGTGTGTGTATATATATATATATATATATATATATATATATATATATATAAAACAATTTCTACTCAGACCTTATTTCTGTTTTTCAAGAGACAATGGAGTAAAATGTTTGAACCTGTCTAAACTTTGCCTATTGTCATTAGTAGAATACTAGGGTATTGGATATTATTTCTTAAAATAATATTAAAACAGGATTGTTTTTTAGAATTATTTTCTTATAAAGCTAAGAATTACTAATGTTGCTAAAAGATTTTAAGTCTCATTATGATATATAAGACAGACAGCCTTTATTTTGAATTTTTTACAAAATAATAAAACTTATTTTTAAATTGATAAAGGGAGTTAATCTAACAAATTTTAGACAATTTTATTGCAAATTATCATTAAAATTTTGGTATGAATATCACTCAAAGGCCAATTGCTATTATTAATATTAATATAAATAAGAATAATATTAATAATATTAATATAAATAAGAATAATATTAATATAAATAAGAATAATATTAATAATATTAATATAAATAAGAATAATATTAATAATATTAATATAAATAAGAATAATAATAATAATATAAATAATATAAATAAAATAATAATAATATAAATAAGAATAATATTATTAATATAAATAATATTAATATAAATAATATTAATATAAATAAGAATAATATTAATAAGAATAATATTAATACAGTTAAGAGAAGAGCACGATTTAAGAAGAGATAAAAGAAAAAACAGTATTTGTCAATGTCAAATAATATTTCAATAATTTGAAATTTTTTTTCAATTGTCATTAATGTATAATTCTGTCAGAATCAGATTTCCCAAATTCTTAATATATTTTGGAGAATATGCATGGATAAAAACGAACTCTTTCATTTTCTACCCATTCTGATGGATTTCTATCTCTAAACTCGGACACTTAAAGCAAAGAATATAAAATGTTAAGACTTTTTTCTTTTTTTTAAAAAAAAGTCACAAGCAATACCAGCTTAGAAATTATTTCATTATTTTAAATAAACACAAATAGATACACATAGTTCACTATATAAATCTGTACTCAGTTTCATGGATTTTTACATCTAATTACTGCCATATTTTTTGCTGACTTAAGTTTATCACAGACTATATTCTTTTGTTATATATATATATATATATATATATATATATATATTATTTATACACACACACACAGTGTGCTATGGATAAACAATCGTCTAAATTACACAAAAATGAGACTAACACTGACATTTCATTTTAAGATATATTTACCAAAATTACACAAATATCTTGAAATACTAAAGAATAAATTCATTCAATAAAATCACTATTGGCTTCAACCAACAACTTCAGAATCTCCTGTAACTCTTCTGGATGGTCTCCTTGTTTAAGTTCATCAATGCTGCCATAATCCTTGCCTTCAGTTAATCTTTGGTGTTACAAGGAGTTTTGTTGGTCTCTTGCTCAACTGACAACCATGACTGGGTTCTCCTGTTTGTGTGGCATGGTGCAGAGTCCTGTTGCCAGACATAGGGTCTTCCATCAGCTAGACCTCTTGGCCCAGGGCATCACCACCACCTCAGGGCACTGTGTTGAGTCAGAGGCCCCACGGAAAGATGAATGAGGGCATAACCTCACCGCAACTAGTAATCACTCCAAACACCATGATGTTGACTGTATATATCATCCAACACTTTCTGAATCCTCTGCACTGTCCTCGGATTGACATCCAAACACTCTGAAATGTTCGTATTGGAGCTTTCGGCACAAATGCCAAGCAGTACAGTATGCCATTCCCAAAATTCTGGCAGAGTGAATTGCATCATGGGCCTCTTTCTCACAGATGATACCCAACTGACCTGACTATACTGTCAGGTCAACAAAATCAAAAACAAATAATGCACATGCTTGAAATTAAAAATATAAAATGGCAACAATTTACCCATCGTGCCATATATATATATATATATAAATAAGCCAGCAAAAAATTTGTCAGGGATTAGATGTAAAAATCCATGAAAGTTGATAATCAAGTAGCATTCATTTTTATCCATATCTCATTCTCCGATGAAGGTTCAATAAAATTTTCCTATTTTTTTTTTTATCCTTTCATTCTATTACATTCCAATCTGTATTTGATTCCAATTCCTATATATATATATATATATATATATATATATATATATAAAAACGGAAATTTAAGTATTGCTCTTTATATATTGTATTTGGTAATAGTGGTTTGTGTGCCTTTTTTGCACACACAAATTTTTCTATATACACATAGTTGAGCTTAATTTTAATTTATAAAGTAGACAAAAGAAAATGGTAATGACTAATCATGAAATTGATTTAATTATATATGACGGATTCATTTTTAATATGCATTTTAGCAATCTCAGCAGATGAGTTTTTTCACCTTTCCTTACCAAGTTAATTATTTTCACCTTTTTATTTAAACAAAAAAAAGAAAAAGATACTTTGTGCCCATTTGAGTTGTCAACTTTGTGAGACTTGTAAAATTAAACTGATGAATTGTTTGTATTTCTGGGTTCAACAAGAATTAACTGAAGCTGCAAATGAGCTGAGGAGGACATTTAAGAGATTATTCAGCTCAAATGAATGCATTCTTGAGTATAAATTTGCAGATAACAGAAATAAATTTGTACCAACATGTTTTTTAATAAATTATCCTCCTAATTGAAAATCCAGTGCGCTTTCCATTGCTAAATAGCCACAGCCATTTCAAGATCCTGTGATCCTTTAGGATATTTAATCAAAAGGTAACAAAAATGGTGAAAATGGAGTGGATTTTCTGCTTATACCCACACAAGATAAAGGCATGTTCGAGATTACTAAAGTAGTTGTCTAATATTTCTTATAACTTACTGAAAAGTGCATGTCATGATTTCTCTGGCTTTAATGTGCCAAGACAATGATGGTGCTGATACTGTAGTTCAGGGGGTTCTCAGTGGGGATGGGGAGCTAGCAATATTTGAGGGGAGGCCCATTTTATTTTTTCTTGTTTTTTATTTACAGAATTGAATTACAATACCCTGGCATTCTACTTGTTTATTGAAGTATGTTTCAGTTTATTTATTTAATAATTAGTTATGAGCTAAAACTAATTACTGTACATGTATTCAATTTTAAAAATCCATCATCATTTTCTATTGCTATTAAATTGGTAAATTTGTATTAAAAAATAGTCCATGTAAAAATATGCAATAATATGGAAAAGAATGAAGATTTTCAATAAGATATACATATTATTTTGAATTAAATTTTTGAGTTGGACAATCTTGTAAAATGTGTGGCGATTGTGACTTATGGCAAAAAGGGTGCAAATCACTATCATAGTTGGTAATATTTTTTTTTCTTTTTTAAAAATCAAACAATTTTATATTTTGATCAACTTTATCGAACCAAAATTAATCTATATCCCTATAGATTAATAATTTGGCTAAATTAGCAAGAATACAAGAGTTTAGAGAAATTGAACAGTCTGGAATACGAGCTGGACTAAAGAGGGGAAGACTTTTTTTGTGAGTAAAATTAGGGGTGAGCGAGAAGCGTTTCAACATTCCAAGTAGAGTGTATGGTATAGTGAGGTGTTTTGTAGTCATAGTAACAAGGGATGCTGCACAAATATTTTCAGTGCATACAACTTTACATACCAAGAAAAGTTCGTCCGGGCACTGTGGTTGCATGGCAACAAGAGGTTGCATGCGAGGAGTAACAGTCTTCTGTTTTGAGGCATTTTTTCCCATCTGACCGCAACATGAACAAAAAGAGACAGAAAAAGAAAGGAGAGAAAAAGAAAAAGAAAATGTTACATTAAATACAACCTGTCAGCCATTGGAGAGAAAGATGTGGAAGAAGAGGGTTAAGCAACAGTCATTCAGAGAGAGGAAAAAAAGACACACATTTTAAACATCTTTAAAAAAAAAAAAAAATACAAAAATGTACAATTTTAATAAAGCTTAACTCAGTTTGGTTCAAAACTTGTTCACTTTGAAAAAAAAAAAAAAAAAAAAAAAAAATCAACATTTATTTTTGGTCAATGCCCAATTTCAAACACTGATCAGAAGGAAAAAAGAATTATAACTTTTGTCCACAATTAATGTCACATTCAGTATCGAAGGCTCCATGTATACACTACATGCCTTAGATTTTTTTTTTTTTACAGGATAAATAATTTTTGTGTAATAAAATTTTGTTTAATAACATTAACACTTTATTTAATAATGAAAGTTAATTTTCTTGAGAGCTTTGGTAATTTTTTCTTTTTACTAATAAAATGTATTACTGGAAATTATCATTTGATTTTTTACTATTAAAATCTATTGTTGAAAATTATTTTTTTTTACTACTAAAATTTATTGCTAGTAATTTTACTATGAAAATGTATTTTTATACTTTCATAGTGTTTTGATCCCAGTTTGGAGGATTCACTATTTGCTCATAGTGCTACCATTATAGGTTTGGGTGAACCTGGGAACAACATCAATTAAGATGGGGTTCCATGCTCCTCAACCCCTGCCCCTGATTAGAGGCTTTGCTGCTGGATGTAGTTTATCATCATACCAAGGATGGGTGTAATAAAAGAATTTAATTACTGATAACTTTTACTATACTTGTATATTTGATATTTTTAAAAAATTTCCTATTCCTTTATTTCTTAGTATAAACTGTGAGCAAGCAACATTTGTAATGTAGTGTAAACAGAGAATGCCCCTGCTTCCATAGACCACTCCTAGTTCTATATACAGAGAATGTGGGAAAAATGAAAGGTTGATGGAGTTGAATGGGAAAGAAATGTAAGAAAAAAAAATTAACATCTACACATCAGCCAAATTTCCCCAAATAAAGAATTTTAGAAAGATAAATATAAATTACTTATATCAAAGATAAATAAATTAAATATGTTTAAAGCATAACCAGATATCACTCCAGTAAAAGGAGATATAAAAATGTCAACAACAACCTTAGTGATATCATCATATAATTGTCTAATTCCAGAATATCTACAAATTTCATCCTTAATTTATATCAGACAGATACTCAAAGATTATTTCAGTATGCAAAATGAAAAAGCAAATTTTAAGGACCGTATTTTCTAAACAATAATTAAAATATAAAAAGAATAAGAAAAATTTTTACAATACAGAAATTAATTTATTTACAAATACACACTGCTTCCACCTTTTTAAATTTATTACAATAGTATATAATTAATAATCCAAAATTTTTGCATGTTAAAAGTAATATTAGCTGTTTCCTTATAAGGAAACATTCGGGATTCATTGACCAAGTATTTAGACTTGATGTCAGTTAAAATTTATAGAATCTTTCTCTTAAAACAAATTTCCAGAAAAATAGGTTTCTCGAGTCCAGTCAGTGTTAATGCCCTTTCCAGTACTGATAGGGTTTCCTTTCTTATCCTTTGTTTGGGGTAGTGTGGAATATCATTCTTAAAAAATTATACCATAAAGTCAAAGAAACCAAGAAAAAAAAATACTAAATTAAAAGATAAACAATTTACATGAGTTACTTCATAAGAATTCTTAAAAACTATTTTACCTGTGTCATCAGAAAGATATTTTGTTAAATCCTTACTTCTGCCTATGATCAGTGTAGTATCTGTGCACTGTGTCTCAATTAGTACTTGCTAGTTAATTTTACCATGCTGCTCAAACAGAATAACATTGGCAGAGTGGAGATGTCACTTGGTTGGATATCTTTAGGTTGGAGTTCAAATCAAAGCAGGATTCATTTATTTTATGTACATTTTAATACAGTAAAAGTTACAGACAAGAAATATATGAATATACTTGTGTTATAGTAGATTTTAAGTTGAGTTATGAATAATTTTCATTTTTTCTTTTTTAAAATCAACTTTATTCTTCAAAATATTACAATTGTTTGTTTTTTCACACTAGGCAAGTCAATAAATCCACTAAATTGTAATGGGTTACTGAGAAAAGAAAGTAGGAAAAAGTTACTGAGGAGAAAGGACAATAAAAAAAGAATGGATTCACGGGGACAGAAAATGACTATTGTTATAGTCTTTAAATTTTTGAAGTTTTTAGTTAACAGAAAAACAAGAAGCTGAAAGAGAGTTCCACAGGTGGGAAGTGCGATAGAAGAAACTATTAGCATAGAACTTAGGGTTACATCTAGCATTTTCAACTGCAACATGATGAAGCCTAATTGCCAATCTAACAGAAATTACTTATGACTGTTATAAAATAAAATAAGACATATCTTGGCTGATTTACAGGCAAATACTCAAGAGCGAGTACCGGATGTGAACGGGAAAAAGCCCCGTCACAAAATGACCATTATCCTTCTTTACAAATGTTCCCCACACACGTGTTCCGGTCGAAAAATAAAATATTTAAAGTGCTCTATTTTTCGTCCAATAAAAATACTTCCCTCCTAATTATACTCGCTTCGTTTTTCGAGCCTGTTAAGCCATAAAAAATGCTATAAAAGGAGTCACACGGAAGTTCAACAGGCAGTCCACAGGTGCCCAGAGTAGAGACCTGTCACGGTCAGCTGCTGACAGCAGGGGAGCATCAACCACCGTCAACATGTGTGAACTACTATGAGAGATCGACCTAGATTCGAAGCCGGCTTATGAACTTTACCACAAAGTAGCTGTCCCAAACCCACAAGTTCCTGTTGAAATAAACCACGTAAATCTATTTCTGCTGTTGTCGTATTTCTTTCTTGCAACCATACGCTTGTCTATAACACAACCTAATAGATAACTGAACTAATGTATAATCTGATTATTCAAGATTATACCCAAGGTTTTGCTCAACTTTTTCAAATGCTTGCTTTCTTTTTACACATTGGGCATAAAATCTCTGGTGAGAATTTAAAGAGTTTCATATTTTTCAACTTTAATTTGGAATACTTAAAGGGACAAAAATTAAATATCTTGTACAAAAGAAAACTAAATTAAGTTATTAGCATCAAAATGTGTTCATGAATATTTTTAATATACATGAACAGATTTTCCAGCATTTGAGAGATGCTTTATGCTTCCCACAAATTCAATTTTAAAGACAAAACCGAACCTATACAAACACAAAAAGATTTCAAATCATTTAAAATACTAGTTTTGTGTGCGGGTGTGTGTGATATACCTCTGATTTCATTAGCTATACAGGTATAAGGCTAAAAAGCAAAAAAAAAAAAAAAATAAAATCCTAATCCTTGTTCCAAAATCAAGTACCATCTGATGATTGACCATGAGTTAACTCCAGGCACCATCATGCTGCCCTAGTGCAATCACATGATCAGACCCTACTGAGGGTTGCTTGGATCTTTGGTCATCCCACAACCACCTCATGATTTGCATCCCATCCTCCTAAGTACCTGGTCAAGGTCAAAGGGAAACCTATATAACAAACCTTGAGGAGAGCAAAAATCTAAAAAAAAGAAGGCAGTTTCCTCCGATTCTTAATGGACTGCCCACCAGAATAAAGAAAACAACAAAGGCTACTATATACCTAAGCCGAATTGACCAATGAACGCCTGTATGATTCACTGTGAATCCCATGCCATTGTTAAAGAAAGACTCCAGTGAAATTGCCGGCTGATGAAATATTGTTTTCACATAAGGACTCTTGCTTCAGTGAATCAGAACCATGTGGAAATATCAACTCGACTGACCCATCAAGACAGATAAGTTGATTTCTTGGCTTGATCTTGTTATATATATGTATTTGCTCATACCTTCTGTTCTTTTATAATCCCTTTCCCCTTGGTTAGACAAATTTTTCTTTTTATCTGTTTTTGTAAATTTTTAAATCCTTCATCTTGTCTGTTTTTTGCTGACTCCTTTGTGTCACTTCCATCCCTGAGTGAACACTGAGAAAGGATCCCACCTTTTCCTTGAACTTGTGGTTCACCTATATGCTACAACTCTGTAACTATATATCGCCAAACAAGTTTTATTAAATTCCATCAACACGCTCTGTCTATCCAACCAACTTTTTATTATATCTTCCCAATTTCCAAATGAGACAATAACTGTGATAGTTAAAAGCACTTTAATATAACAGGGGAAAAAAAAACAAAAAACAAAAAAAAAACATTCACTTTGGATAATGTAAGGGAGAATTGGGTCATCCTGACAAGAGACCCAGAGTTGGTTGCGTGTTGTGCAGTAAACAACCAGGATTTGCGTCCTCTTTCATAATTGACTGTTGAAAGAAGACCTACTTACAGTAGATGGCATTGACAAAATTTGCATACAAATGATGCTGGGCAGATATTAGCCAATAGTCAGCATGGATCTGGAACTGAGAGAGTTATATAACACCAGCTTTTTCTTAGTCAGGGAAAAAAGTGCTCTTGACACGTGGAAAACAAGACAAGATGAACACAAGCTATTTTGGCAATTGATGGATGATGACAGATACCAAATTTGACTTAAAATTAATTCCAGAGTTTAACAGATCAGTGTCTGGTCTTCCAGTGATTGAATGGATGGAGAAGCTGGAATTCGTGCAGGCTATGTGGAGTGAATTCTCTGAAGCATGTGATCCCTTTGAGACTGATGGGTGGAGCATTGGCAGTATTACCAGCAGCTGGATAACGAACATTGACCGGATAAAGTCTGCCTTAGTTACAGCCTTTGCTAGGGATTTGTTCATGGCATACAAATAACTCATCGAGTGCCAACTGTGATACGGTGAATCTGTGGATGTATACCTGGCTGAATCAAGGAAATTCATGTTCTTGTTGGGCAGAAAACCAGACAAGATGAACGCAGATAATTTATTTATAACTTCAATCTTGATGTACAAAATCTCATTCAGAAATTGGAAAGAGCTTTAATCAGATCATCCACAGTAAATTTATGTCCAGGTTCTTACAGTCCACTTCTCTTGGCAAATCTTCTATATAATGTGTGATATTTATCTGTCTATATTTCTGAGATGAGGGATTATGTACACTATTTACATTATTCGGACTATTTTCCTCATCTTTGTCGCCATATTCCCCTTTGAATGTGTGCATCAGTAGTTGCATGAAGTCCTAAGGGATGAAACATATCACACAAAATCTTTCCATTTTGTCATAGAAAAATTGTTCTTGATATATATTTCAATTAAAAGGTGCAATTATAATTTATAAATTCATGAATCATTCATACAAAAAACAAATATAGAGGTTAATGATTTAAATGGCGAGAATACATCATTGCAAACAATATAAATAAGATACATCAATCCTGAACCTGTATATGAATGATATGATCCCTGTTTACAAATTCCAGTTGCATAAGGTCTTTAATTTTTTACAAGCTTTCGTCTGTTCCTACAGACATCATCAGGTATGGAAATAGATTTTGTTCTTGTTTTTACTTTTCGGTAATAAGAGGACAACGAAAATAGAGATGTAATCAAAAAAAATGCTATGAGAAATGTGTTATTGTTTTGGAACGTGCAGTCGCAACGCTGAGTTTGAATTTAAATTTTAAGGTTGTGCGTTTTTGTACAAATATAGCAATAAGAGAATTCTTTTTTACTGGTAGATTTGTTTTTTGTATGAATGATTTATGAATTTATATATATATATATATATATATATATATATATATATATATATTAGTGACATGAGGAAGAAGGCCATGGACATTAAGAGGTGAAAAGATGTCACCAACAATCACTCATCCTGGAGACATGATTTGCACCGAAAGCTAGAGAGAGGAGAGAAGAAATGGAGGTTTGCTGCCAAGGTGAAGCATACATGATGGAAAGAAAACAACACGGTGACATCAAAGAAGAGTGTCTTAACATGCATTTATTACAACAGAGACTGTCACTCCTGTGTGGGCCTGTACAGCTATAACAGATGCTGTGCCACAAACAGCAGCTGAGGCATAAGTTTTTTTGGTGCAGATCCATGGCCTTTTGAGTCTGACAGATGCCACACATACTTTCCCATTGCCATAAGGTTACCTCCCTGTGCCTTTTCTATAAATACTTTTATGGTAATTATTCTGATGAGCTCTTCACTATGGTGCTTAGACTTTTTGAATTTAAGTGCAGTAAAGTGCTGGCAACAAGGTCTTATCAATTTACAGCTGAGTTGGCTAGATGTAACCATAAATTTTATGATAACAGTTTCTTTAGTATCTGTCTATATTTCTGAGATGAGGTATTATGTACACTATTTACATTATTTGGACTATTGTCTTCATCTTTGTCATCATATTTATTACAACGTCAATGATACATGGCACAGTTGATTAGATCCAGTAACAGAACCCAAAGAGCATGAGTTCAATAGCCAGTTAAGGCAGTGGAGAACTGGGAGAGGGGAATTAACAGGAGATAACTGACAACTGACATCCATTAAACATGGCACATGGAACTAGAACAGTCTACCCCACTAGGCGAAATAAAGGGTTCAGTTCGACATTTCAACCACCTGAAGAAAGCCGGAGCGTACAACGGCCGAAACGTTGTAATAAATATGGCGACAAAGATGAGGACAATAGCCCGAATAATGTAAATAGTGAACAGTTTCTTTTCTTGCATTTCTTGCTTGTGGAATTCTGTTCTGGCTCTATGCTTTCCCGATCACTTTAATCTTCAAAAATTTAACTTCAAAGTCAATCACAGTCTACTCTCCTTCTGATTACTCTTATGTTCTTACTCTTTCATAATGTTTCTGCTTCTAACTCTCCTATACTCAGTAACCCTTGGTGTCTTAGTACCTTAGTACTGTTAAATGTTATATTGATATGATTTGTTTATGGTGGTCTTCAATTGTTACTACAAAAAAAAGTGTCATCAGATTATTATTAATTTATTTGAATTTCCAGTATGTCAAAGGTTAGGTAGCAATGATTGTTTCAATACTTTAATAAGGCTTACTTAAAAATAAGTATCTCAAAAAAAAAAAAAAAAAAAAACTAAATAAAATAAATAAATAAATAAAAAATAAAAGTAAAAATAAAATAAAAAATAAGATACCTAAGGTTTTAAAAATGAATTTCAAAATATTAAAAATCTTTCTTGAACCTTTTATTTTAGTTTTCATTTGAAGTTAATAGATTAAATTTAATATTTCCAATATGCAAAATATTTTGCAAAAACTAATTTAAATTGACTGGAAGACTTTTTCTTTTGGCTAAAGTAGCTGATTATTGCCCTATTTTATTTGTTTTTCATTGCAATGTAATTTTCTTAAAAAAAAAAAAAAAAAAAATCTTTCAAAAAAAATAAAATATACTTTTCTGAAACTTTATTTGAGGAATATTAGCTGATTTAAAGTACAATTAATCTGATCTGAAACAACTATTCTTTACTTTAAGTTTAAAATATCACACAAATGCATTTTTTAACCTGACTAGGTGTTTATTTTTAAGGCTTTTGTGAGTTTTACAGGTTGAGGACTGATATTTATCTAATGTTGTTCTATGGGGACATTAGATTTGAAAAAATAGCTGAATTAATGTGAGCATCTTTTATATATAATTTTTAAGCACTCAGTAATCTTAAAAATTCAAGAAAATATTCTCTGTAATCTAATATTTTATTGAATCTTAAATATTTTCAGCTGCAAATTTACTATAGTTATCACTCTTACTTTCTGATAACGTCATGTATGGTTGACTGTATATAGAAAAATAGCATATTTATATACATAAAAAAAATTCAAAATTCTTTTAAAAAATATGGGTGCTTGAGATTTTGCATTAAGATTTTCTATTTATGATTGGTAAATATAATTTTAACTTTATATCTAAAAAGGTTAAATCAATACAGAATTTTTAAAGAACTAAAAATATTTAAAAATTAAGTTATTCTACTTAAAATGTAAAAAAAAAAAAAAAAAAAAAAAAAAAAAAAAAAAAAATCTTGTAAAAATTCATTATTCATCAAAAAAAAAAATTTTCCAAAGACAATAGTGACCTTAATATATTTTATTTATAAATAATATAGTTTGATAGCATTTTTTATTTTATGATTTAGGGCAGATTTTTGGAAAATGAGTCCTGCTTTTAACTAATATAAATATTAAGAGGGACAAAATTTTATTTCTGGAAATTTCATTAAGTGGGTAATTTTTTTTTTCTTCTATCTATATGGAAAAAAAAAAAAATTAAAAAAAATATTTTTACCAAGATAAAAGTTTCTAAAAGTTTCACTCATTTGTTAATAAGTACTGAAAGTTTCATTAAAATCTGATAATTATTTGATTTTTTTAAGAATTTTCAAATCAGTGTGTTTTTTTACCACAAAAAGACACTAAAATTTCCTATACTAATCTTTGCAGCTTTCACTGACACAAGAAAAACAAGATTTTTAACCAAAATTTGGAACATGCTAGAAAGGATTAAAAAATTGAATAAAATAATAAAAAATACTTAGGTCTTTCTTTTTAATAATAACAAACATTTTGGCAATAAAACTGTTTTTGTATTGTGCTTCTTTCAACAGGAATCACAATTGCAATACATGGAGCATGAATAATTAATTTCTATATACTGTGATCCTGAGAATAATGATAAAAAAATTGATTTTTTTTAAGACAAGGAAACTTGGTAACCTTTCAAAATGCTTCCTTTTTTCTTAAGTCATTTTTTCTTTCTATTTCATCTCTTATTGAAGAATTAAATTTTTATTCATATAAAACTTTTGATATTATTGCCTGAAACATTTTTTTTCAAATAGGCAAATTAAAATTAGCAATTAATAATTAACCCCTTTTTAGACTGACATTTTCAAATCCAATAAGATTTCAGCTGGACAATTTGCAGTTACCTTGCTCATCATAAAACAAAAGAAAGTGACAAAAATTAATGTATACTTTGAGTTTGTATATTTAATAAGAAAATCCTGATTTTAGTGCAAAGAAATTAATTTAGGTCATTATCATTTATAAACCATTTCATTTTTTATACATTATGAATAGAAAAAAATGCAAAGATGTTTTTGTCACACTTTACAATCTAGACAAAAATATGCAATATTGCTAACTCATCCACATGCAAATTCATAAAAATTATTTCATGGCTAATTTTGAAATTTGTCTCGGAGGACAAAAGAATGAAAGGTTAATAAATGTAAAGATAGAGGTAGCACTTTTATTTTAACCAAAAACATGGAAACTGATCTAAAATCAAGGTAAGGTACCCTCCTTCTAACGGTCAGTCTAGTACTTGAAAATCATTTGTGGATTCTATTACTCTGTCTTCAATCTTTGCATTCTTTTTCCTTCAGACTCATCAATTCAATTAAGTGATTTTTTTTTCGCTAGTAACGAGCATTTTTAACCAATCAAGTTTTATTCTATTCTTGTAGAGTACCATTTTGGTCATGGTTCCATAATCGATATTGACTTTTTAAAAACCTGCCACATTGTCTAATAAGATTTTATATAAAGGGAAGAAAAATGACATTTAAGAATGAGTAATACATTCTTCAAAGTTGTTCATTGTCAATGTACCCTGATGGTCAGACAGAAAGCTGTGGAAAGACGATGGAAGAAAGAAAAACAGAAATAGAGCATGGACGAATATAGAAAAATAATAGAGAATGAGTTGGAAGAAAAGATGGTATGAATGAAAAAGGACAAAAAAGTTGCTATTTTAAGAGAACCAATCAGATATCAATAACAAGGAGACAGCTCCATAAATATATGCTTTTCTCAAAAGGTTCTTCTCTGGTGAGGCCAGTAATAACCAAAGCCAATCACTTGAAGACAATAAGAATATGAGCATGAACACTATCAGTCTTTTTGGTTTATCTTTCAAAAGACAGAATATGACACTAAAGAAATATTAAGTATGATAGCCTAAAAGGAGAAAAATGTCACTTGTGTTAGAAATTAAAAATAAAATAATTATCATAACAAACATATCTTTGTCCCTCCATACTGTAATCAAAGGATAGGTAAAGAGAAGACAGAAAGAAAGCAGATACAAGAGAGTAAAGTAAAGAAAAATAGGGACATGAATGATGCAACATGAGGTGCTTTGAAAGCATACTTGTTTGAGACATGAGGTGCTTTGAAAGCATACTTGTTTGAGACATGAGGTGCTTTGAAAGCATACTTGTTTGAGACATGAGGTGCTTTGAAAGCATACTTGTTTGAGACATGAGGTGCTTTGAAAGCATACTTGTTTGAGACATGAGGTGCTTTGAAAGCATACTTGTTTGAGACATGAGGTGCTTTGAAAGCATACTTATTTGAGACATGAGGTGCTTTGAAAGCATACTTGTTTGAGACATGAGGTGCTTTGAAAGCATACTTGTTTGAGACATGAGGTGCTTTGAAAGCATACTTGTTTGAGACATGAGGTGCTTTGAAAGCATACTTGTTTGAGACATGAGGTGCTTTGAAAGCATACTTGTTTATTGCTCTAGATACAAACACTGGATTGTATAAGATACCATATTAAGTAAATGACAGGGAGAAGTTGAGAAAATAAAAGCTACAGAAATTTAGATCTATAGAGGAGGAGCTCAATAATAAATCTGTCGGTTTGGCTACATTATATAAAGAGTAGGAATTAGACCGATGCAGAATCAGCACTATAATTTTCTGAACTGAGCATGTGTATATTACAGTTCATCAGGTCAGAGTCAATCTGTTTGTATACCACTGATAAGAATTTAAAGAAACCACCTGAAGGCAACAAGTGACCAACCATTGGTTGATTCACTGAGAAATAATCAACACATTGATGGAATTTTTCCTTTTTAGCTCCAGTCATGTGATCACTGTTAATGTCAAAAGTTTGCCAACAAGTTAACAATTCTAATTTCTTGACTTTAGCTGGAAACAAAGCAATGGGACAAGATGTTTGGCTTCTGCCACTACTGACACGGCCAATATTGAACATGACAGCAGAGTTCACAGAGATTCAGAAAAGAGATTATGTGTAAACTATATTTACCAATCTATAGACTGATTTCTTCTTTTAAGGCTTGTCAACCTTTTGCAGGTTATTTAAAGCCAGAAAATATTTTTAGATTGTGAAAAATTTTTTTGAGATAATGATTTACTGATACAAGGTCTACTAATTAACCCATAGCTGGGGATGGTAAGAAAAGGTGGATTCATACATTTCCCAATGGTATTTGCATGAATATAATGAACCTGATTGTAATTGGAACTATCTAATTCTCAATTCTGAACCATAATCCATTACACCACCCACAATATCTTGTATTCCCAAAATCTAGGTACTGGTCAGGTTCAGCATTGCTTAAATTCAGTGATCATATGAGAACTGGTGTTTCAACATGATATGGTTGTAACCTACTAACCTATAAAACACTGGCTCATGGCCAAGTGGCTAGAACAGTAGTATTCTGATTATTAGACTCAAGTTCAAATCTAACCAGGGTAGATTTGTGAAGAAGGAAATTTCTGGATAATCCCAGCCTGGAGTACAGGACCCCAGTGTACAGGACCAGTGGGAAATGTGTGGAAATTAAAAACTGCCTTGTAAGTAAAACTGGATAGACAAAACTGTTTGGAAGCCATTGATTAAGCACAAAGTCCTAAGTTTTCACCACAAGAGCAGATAGAATTTCTCTAGCCACAATTGTGAATCAATCTAGAGATGGTGTCTCAATAAAAGTAACTATCCACTGGCAATCAGGTCAATGGGCCTAAAAATCAACAATAACTGAAATTCTTAAGAGAATTATGTCATGAGGGTTCGCAATCTATCACCGAAGCTCCTGCTATATATTTAAAGATTTTTTATTAAAATACAGGGAAGAATCTGCAATGATGTTGATCTCGACATAGCTTCCCTGTGCCTTTTTTATAAATATTTTCATGGTAATTGTTTTCACGAACTTTCCTCTATGGTACCTAGACATTATGAATTTAAGCAGAATACTAATTTGGTGGTAATGTTTCATCATTTTATATTTGAAATGGTTAGATTTAACTAAGTTCCATGCTAACAGTTTCTTCTCTTACACTTCTCACTTATGGAACTCTTCCAGCTTCTTGCTTTCCAGTCATTTATGTTCCTCAAAAATTTAGATGTAATGTCAATCGTTATCTTCCATTTTCTTAATTCCTGTTCTTTTATTGTTCTCCCTCTTTAATAATGCTTTTTTCTTTTATATCTTATATTCTTTTACACTCATTAAACCCTTTGCATCTTAGTGGTTTTATTGCTTTACTTGGGTGAAATGAAAAAAAAAAATGGGTGAAATGGAAAAAAAAAAAAAATTACCCCCACCTCCTACCCACTCTCCCTCAAAACAGTATCTAAATATCAGATTACCTCCCCAGCACCAGTATAATAAATGCGAACCCAAGTGACAATTAAAATTGTATATCTGGGGCAAAGAATATTAGTTTTGAACAATGGTTAAACTAATTTTTTTTTTAAATGAACTTGTAAAACATGCCTTGTCAGACAGTAAATGTCCTATAAATTAAAAATGAAATTTTCTTTTTTTTTTTTTTAAATTACTAAACAAATTATTATTGTACTAAACAAAATTGTAAATTAGTTTCTATATGGTTGGAAGGAAATTTCTCAGAGTTTAGAAACATAATAATTAAATAATTAAAAGAATACATAAAAGTATCAAACTGTTTGCTACTGATGTTCAGTTCATATAGTCAGATGATATTTACATTATTTATTTTTTTAAACAGACTAATATCCTTATCTTTGTTATGATGGCAATATTTCAGCTATTGTTCACACCAGCCTTCTTCTGTTGATACAGGTGCCCTTCATGGAATTTCGAAATTAAACACTTTATTCAATCTGCAAGTAGACTGAAGGAAGATGAAAACAATCTACACCCTACCTCATAGATTGAATAAATATTTCCTTGATTCTAACAACAAAGATGAGGATATTAGTTTAACTGTTAATAATGTTAATTCCTCATCCCAGAAATTCAAATTGAAACCAAATGTAATATTTCATCATTATCATCATTCCCTGTGGAAACAAAAAAAAAAAAATGGGAAAATTGATTAAATTGCTACTAGGGTTTATCATCTCCTGCAACATCTACTTCCAAAGGAAGTAACATATTTCTATAGATCACAATCTCAATTTTTCAACACTTCAAGCTGTGAAAAATGCTCTTAATTTTAAGAATTAAACATAATTTTTTGAATCTCCAATTCCATGCTCAGTTACTAAAAAATGTTAATCATTGTTTAATACCAGATGCCGTAAGTTTGGATGTGCACATGGTATAATAGATAATGGCTCAGAATTGTTAATTAGAAAGTTGAGTTCCAATTCCCATTGGGTTTGTTATATTCACTTATATGCAGATACCCTTGGGAAAGATATTAATATACCTCTTCTCCCCTCAGCTATGGGTTAATTAGTAAGACTTGTATTATCTCAAAAATTCTTACAATCTAAAAATATTTTCTGACTTTAAATAACCTGCAACAGCTTGATAAGCCATAGAAAACAAATCATATTGTTTAAAAAAAGATAGGAAAAGGTTGCCTTGTTTTTAAATCAGTCAGTTAAGTGCCATACATATTTGAGTGATCATGTCATTCAATATATGACTAAGTAGGCAAAAGAGCTTCCTGTCGTAGGTTGCTGTTTTTTTCTGTGGTAGACTGGTTGACAACCAAGGCTATAGGACCGAGTCTGTCCTGCTATTCAACCCATAGTTACGGGGAGAAGAGATGGATTCATTCTTTTTCCAAGGGTATTTGCATGTAAGTGAATGTAACAACCCAACTGGAATTTGAACTTAGCTCTCAGATTTCTCATGCTGAGTCATTATTAATTACACCACACTGCACATATTTTCTTTAATTCATCACAAGCATTTTTAGAGTTACACAATTGCATGCTATTTTTTTTTTATTTCTTTTTTTAAATAGATGAAGTAACAGGCTTCATTTTATTGATACCACATATTGAACTTATCGTCTATAGGAAAAACAGGGATGACAGTAAATAATTAAGTAGATTTTTTTCTTTTTACAGTCTTGTACTGTTTAAATGTCAAAAGAACCTTTGTACTTGCTAACACAAGTGCCTATCGACATTTCCTAAATGAGCCAATCCATAATGGTTATGCTAATAAACACTCATAATCGGCTGTATCAAAGCCTTTCCTCCAATGCTTATTTCATGTACATATCTGAAAGCCTTCACTCAAATTGAATATTACTATTGAAGGATATTTATCAACTGAATATACTTATATCTATTATATACAAGGTGCATTCCAGAAGTTTGGAGATTTTTTTTTTTTTTTTAGGTGAGGCAGTTTTAACTATTCTAGGTTATTGTAATTTTAACATATCATTACTATATATCTAATAAGCTGACCTGCCAACTTTTTTCATTCCAGATTGAAGGGGACAGCTGTAACATCTCTTTTGAACACACCCTACTAAACAACGATGATTAGTCAGCCGAATGCAGTCAGGATACGAAAGCAATTTGGAAGCTCTCTATGAAATAAAGTTTCATGTTAAACTGGGCAAAAATGCTACAGAAACTTATGAAAGGCGCTAGACTGCTTATGGATTAACCTGTATGAGCCAAGCATCCATTTTTTTACTGTCACAAGAGGTTCAAGGATGGTAGAGACGAAGTTGAGAGACAAAAGATATAGGAAGGAGAGGGACTTTTGGTTGTTCCCAAAGCTGAAATCAAACCTCAGGGGTTGTTTGTTTTAATCCCTAACTTTTACAGAGTTATTAGCTTTAGGCTAAGTCACTTAGCTGTTATTTATAAATGTCAAGTTTAAAAATGTGCTAACATTGCTATCTTCATATTTTTTTTAAACTTTCTAGATTTGTTAAACTTTTTTTTTCTTTAGATATTTTTTTAAATCATTTTTATTTTCAGAAGCAAACATTTAAGGTTCATAATTATTTCTCTTAAAGAATAAGCTTTTAAAATTTTTTTAATTTATGTAAATTTTTGTACTTAAAAATGTATATCTCCATTTGTTCCTTATTCCTCAAAACCTCACCTTACAAAAAGTGTTTCTTTATGCAAAATGGCTAAGCCAATAACTCTGTAAAAGTCAAGAATCGATTTGATACTGTATTGATCTTATAAACAGGACCCCCCCTTCAAAATTGATAACAAATCAATCTTTTTTATTCTGGCAACTGCCCCAACCTAAGATCTAAAGCAGCATTTTTTAAACTATTTTTTTTTCTGTGACCCACAGCATGAACCACACTTTGCATTGCGACCCATTATACCTACATGTAATAAATCAAAGACAAACTGTTCACTTATTATTACTTTTAGAAAAACAAATTTAAAAACAAATTCTGACACAAAGGGAAAATAAATAATATTTGGAAAAAAAAAAAAAAAAAAAAAAAAGAAAAGAAAAAAGTCATTTAATGAGACTTCAGATCCAACTGAATTATTCAACAATCTTAATGGCTTTCACCAGCTATGAAGATGAACATACTGCACACCTTTATAGCTAAGTTTTGGCACGAGGCTTTTTTTTAAACAGAGATCTGACATCATTTAGTCTGTAATGAATTTGACAAACAAGATACATATATTCAATGAGAAGGGATGACATTTAAAAAAAAATAAATAAATAATATAAGCTTACCTCGGTAAAAAACTAGCAAAGATTTATGAGTGCTGTGCAAAATTCAGAGTTGTATATATTGTGCACTTTACTCTCATTTAGGTACTTTTTTTCTTTCTTTTTGTTGCAACCCATTTTATTTATCTCCGAACTCACTGAAGGGTCAGAATCCACAGTTTGAAAAGAAACTTAATCTACAAAAATTATTTTTTTTTTAAATTGTTTTTTCTATTTTTAGAGTGAACCCATCTATTTTATTAGTGCCGGCAGTTTTAAGCATTAAATTTCTGGTAATATTTTAAAGCATTATTTTAAAGTAGACCTGAAAGCCAAAACGAAATAATATCTGACTGTACATTTTTTTTTTTTTTTACATGTTTAAAAATCATTTCACCCCGACCAAAATGGGAATGCCACTAATACACTGGGGGTTACAGAGAATGAAAGTGAGAGAAAAAAAATGAGTATATGGAGAGTTGAGGAACAGACAAAACATGAACAGGATTCAAGAAGATAAAAGGTGGCGATTGATGTTGCATTTAAATTTTTGAAAATTGTAGATATCAGGGAAGCAAGTAAATGAAAGGGAGCTCAACAGGCAAGAACTGCGAGAAAAGAAACTGTTGGAGTGGCAGTTGCATTTAAGTATTTCAATAGTAAACAGATGGGACCTAGATGCCAATCTAGTAGCACACTTAAATTCATGTAGTCAGGACAGCAGGGAAAAAAAGCTCATTAGAGCAGTTGCCATGAAAATATTTGTAGAAAGGACAGAGGAAAGCCATGGCATGTCAGTGAGAAAGTGATTGAAGTTGAGATGGCAAGTCAGGATTGATTACATTACAGATCTTTCTTTGGATTTCGTAAAGAACCTCGGGATGAATAGCAGGACCACCAGACCAGATATGGCAGCAAATGGTATTCAAAACTGTCCAAAACTGGATTGAGCATTTTAAGGATGGTAAGCTGTTCCTCAAAATAAATGCCAGAAGTGAATGATCAGCAACTATCAAATATGGTGCCAAAAACGCAGGGTAAAAAAGAACCTAGATAAAAGCACTGAATATCTTTTAGAATAGCTCAGAATCATTGAAGGAGTTCCTTAAGTACACCATTCCAGAAGCTTAAAAAACAAAACAAAAAAAAACTCAATTACATTAAAAGATAATTATTTTTATCAAAGAAGAAATGCTTTGCTTTTTCTATCTTCCATAGAATTATTAACATAATTGTTATCAACACAAAGCAGTATCAGGAAGTTCAAATATTGGCCTTGGCTGTTCACTTTTTCACTAAAGCCCTTGGGAAAGGGAATGAATCTGTTTCTTCTCCCTCAGATATGGATTAAATACCAAGATAGCTTTCTAGGCTGAAGCCACCCAAGGCTGGTGGTGTCAGTCTAACTGAATTCCTTTGTGGAGAAGGCAACATGAAACCACTCATCTCAGAAATTCAGACAGATTTTTGGCATATCTATCTTGCAGCCTTCCTTAGGTGTAAGATTAGTATGGAAAGAGGAGAGTTTCTCCCCCTCCCCCTTTCCTCAGAAATCCAAACCAGTATTTCTTTACTACCTCATATAATGACTCTCCCCACTTTTTTTTGGTATTTGTAAATTTACATGCACAGTCAATTCAAGGTCACAATGTAAGATCTTCAGTCCCCAGATCTCCAGTATTTTTAGTCTATCTCATTTGAAGACAGACTAAGAGGGTCAGATGGTAGTCTGGATGAGAGATAAAAAACTGATAGTACATATACTGAGTAGTTCAAGTTACACAGCTAGGTGTTCATTATGAATTATGAGTATACTTTATATGCAGGGTTACTTTTTAATTCCTTTGTTACAAAGCAAACAAATCCATGCACAAATCATTTGAATTTTTTACTAGGCTAATACCAGCAGTTTCTTTCAATTTCCTCAGTCTTCAGTAATACTCCTTATCTATTAAAATATAAAATCACCTGCAATGTGTGCACGGCTATGAAGCAGGCAGGGGGAAAATGACAAAACAGAACTTTACTATGCCATTTTTTTTTTTAATTTCTTTTTTTTACAGATATTGTACACCTGAAGGTAATCATGCAATGGATTTGCAAAAAACAAAACATTATGGTAGCAATAAAAGCAGGAGTAATACTTAATATCCCAAATATTCTTGGAATGATAATGACATCACTCAAATAGAAAGTATGTCAACTCCTGAAATGCAATCAGCAAAAACAGTTCTGGTTCTAAACTATACTAATGCCCTTCTCCAGTGCCCTCTCCTACTGTCACTCATGTTGAAGATGGACTTATCACCAATATGCCATGATGGTAAACAGTTTGCAGTCATATTGGAAATTTTTCTTGAGACTGTATCACTTGGAATAATACAGGGAAAGGATATAAGCACTTAAGCCGTGAAGGACAAGATATACAATCCTAATCTCTCCAATAGTTTCCTGATATAACATTAAGACATTAATAACCTTAGATGATTTGCAAATCTCATTTGAGAGGTACTAAAACTATTTTCCATGAATGAAGTGAATTTAAAACCTGTACTAATTTTGATTTAGGTTATTAAATGTGGTATAACACCATGCAAACTTTGTAGCCTAAATGAGGGAAATAAAAAAAAAAAAAAAAAAAAAAAAAAAAATAAATAAATAAAAAAAAAATGAAATATTCTACTTTCAATGCAGCAAGATTATAAATAGCAGATTATTGTTCTAATGCATCATTCAAATAAAACAATTATTTACCCTAGTCTTTTGCAAGGGACAGATTGTCAAAGTCTCAGTAATTTTTAAGAGAATTTATCTTGAATCTCATCAGACACATACACAAAAAAAAAAAAGTCACTTCATAGATTCAATATAGATTGAGATGCTAAAAATGAACTTGGATTCAGCCACAATATTAAGTTTGGATTTTCATCCCATGCTTCCAAATATTATAGCTGACCGATTGCATAATAGAAAATTGAATAAAATTCAGACACTAAGGTTTCCTCAGATACTGTACAAAAGTGGACACTAAGAACTTTCATATCAAACTAAAACAACAATGGCTGCCCAGTCTTCACTTGCCTGTCTTGATAGAGATCAAAAGCCTGTATGTGGACCTGTGGGCAATGAATTATTTTCTACCCTACAATTCTTTTCCCACAGACAAAACTTTATGAATGATCTCACTACTCTGATATTTCCATGGCATGTATTCTAACAAGCTACATTCCTTGGTCCCATCAGCTCTGATCATTGCAACTGGGTCCCATCATTTCCTTCATATTCTATTGGTAAGAACTAAGTTCCACTCGGACAGCTTCTTCCCAAGAACTGCTGTTTTGTGGAACAGACTCCCAGCCGGATATTTACCCCAATCACTACAATCTTGACTTCTTCAAGTCTAGAGAAGTTATCTTTCCTGCATAGGCCTATGAATTTCACTTCATGACCTTTCTTTTTCTTATAACACAACACACTGATCCTCTATCTTGAGTGGCTCTTGGGCTTGTATTGGGTGAACATTAGTAAAATAAAAATAAAATAAAATCAAAAAGCATTAAAAAGCTGAATGAAGTTGGCTAGATTATGCCTCTAGATACATTGGATGCCAAACATTTAAAGTAGGTACCGCCACAGATTTGTGATACCTAAGGTTTAAAATGAAAAATCTTTCTTTAAGCGTTTATTTTAGTTGTAATTTCAAGGTAATAGATAATGATTAAATTTAATATTTTCAATAAACAAAATATTTTGCTGTATTTTCAAAACTAATTTAAATTAACTGGAAAGAGTTTTCATTATCAAATTGCTCAACATTATAGATTTTAGTGCCATTTTTAAACATCTTTCATCACAATGTAATTCTCTTTATTAAAAAAAGAATCTTTCAAAAATAAAATATACACAGTAAACTTAAAAATATAGGAAAATATTTTCCATAATCTAATGTTTTGTTGAATTTTAGATACTTTGGCTTTTAATTTACTATAATTATTGTACTTATTTTATCAATGTCGTATATGGACGTCTTTATTTATAAAAACCAGCATATTTATAGAGACAAAAAAAAATTCAAAATTCTTTTTAAAATATTGGGAGTCAAGAAATTATACCAAGTTTTTCCATTTATGATTAGGAAATATAGATTTTACTTAATAACTATCATCTAACCTCTACAAAGACAGAATATTAAGATTTAAAACTTCATAAATTATTATAATTTTTAAAAAATGAACCTTATAAAAATTCATTATTTTTTCTTAAGACAATAGCATCCATAATATATCTTGATAAAAGCAATTAAAAGATTTTCAAATTAAATAATGTCTTAGCTTTATGTCACTTCTTATTTTATGATTCAGAGCAGATTTTCTTTAACTGGGTGTTCCGTTTTACAAAAAGAAATTGACAATTTAAATTCTCCAAGTTCTACTTTTAATTAATATAAACATTGAGCTCTACAAAATTTAATTTCTTGAAATTTCATAAAATTAAATAAGTGGGAATTGAAAGAGGTAAAAAAAAATTTTTTAGCAAGATTTACTACAAAGAAAATTTCTAAAATATTTTTCTTCATTTGTGAATAAGTCTTGAAATTATCATTAAAATCCAACAATTATTTGATTTTTGCAAGAATTTCCAAATCAATGTATTTTTCACTGCAAAAAGGATGCTAAAATTTCCTATATTAATTTTGGATCACCACATTGACAAACAAAAATCAAAACAAGCATTTTAACCAAAATTTCAGATTTTCTAAAAAAAGGATCAAAAATATAATTTAATAATGAAAAAATCCTTTGGTCTTTTAGTAATAGCAAAGATTTTGATGATAAAACTTTGTTTTTATGTTTCAGGCATTTTTTTCATTAACGTATGCTAATTTTTTTTTAGCAGATTAGTGGTGGTACTTAATTTAAAGCTTAATGTCTCTGTATATTCAATGTTTCTTAATGTAAACATTCTAATTATATTGTTTCTTGCCCCACCCTATATAAGACTATTGATAAAAGCATAATTGGTTTGAAGAAGTCCTTTTGAGAAAAAAAACAAACAAAAAAAAAAAACATGTAACATAGGTTTTTTTTTTCTCCCACCACTCACTTATGGACTATCAAACTAATACAATAAAATGTAATTTTGATGAACATTCAAAACATCTACCAAGATCAAAAGCCGATGATGGTTCACATGCCTAGTCCACCATTTGCAATTTGGAAAATGCACATACACAGACTGACATGCTTGATATAATTAGTGAGAGACAGCTATGTAAATTCTAGACATATATAAAGGCTTTGAATTTGTCAAAATTTGTTTGTGGGCAGGATTTGACTGGTGTAGCGGTAACTCTGCAAGAAGAATGGAGGCAGACAGGAAACAGAGAGAGACTTGTTCTTTTCAGTATCTTGCCAGAGCAGAAAAAAAAAAAAAAAAAAAAAAACAGGTTCAGAAAAGAATTACTGGTGTAAAAAAAAAAAAAAAAAAAATATTTCACCTGTTCTGATGTCAAACTTTTGTTTTGTTCTCTTTTCCCTTCTTGCACAAACCTCAAACATTAAGTCATTTCTCAAGAAAAATCTTATAAAAACATGTCTTGTTCAGACATGTCCCTTATAGGCTGAAAAGTGCCATGATTAAAATGTACTTGCTACTTCCACGTATAGTTCTCAAAGATTTATCGAATGATCCAAATTGGTAACAACAAGATAAAAATTTCTTGCCATCAACAATATCACCAAGTCACAACTTGTCAATCCATCAGTGGCCATTTAGATAATGTATAATTGAGTCAGAAGAGCATTGGCATCCATCTAGAATATTCAGTGGCTTGTCAATCTATTGTGTGGTCAACAAGGCCTTTGTGATCAATAAAGGGAGATTTTTTTTTTATGTAAACTTGTTGCCACATGTTGAATCAGCTAGAATTATTGTTTTGGTAGATAAACAAGTATTTACACTTTCATAAAATAAAGAGATAAAAAGTATAAACTTGTAACAACACAAAGAAAATATTAATATGCATAACCACTTGATAGTAAACATTATAGATGCTTGCAAATAACATCAATATAATTAAAAAGGCTTTAATAAGCAAAGCAAGAAAGTTATATATTATAAACCCCAAATGAAAAATGATGGTTGAAGGACTTAAATTTAGATATTTGTATTATCTCTGTTAACTATATTGACTCTTGTGGTTTTACCTAGAACTGAACTCACCATCCTTGGCTAACACATTTCTGAAGATGTTAGACTACCACTCTTCAGCTTAATGGATGCATTCTAAACAGTAACAGTAGCTTGTATTGCTTCCTGCCAAATTGAAATTAACCTCATCATTATTTAAGTTTACTGAAATTTCTGCAGAGAACATTTTTCTAGTTGTCTGGTATAGTGCTGTCACTAAATTTATTGAGCAAGCTCCTGTTTTAAAAATCTCTAAACGTGAAAAACATTAGGATCTGATTCTTTTAATTTTACTTTAATAAACCAAGTAAGTAATTTCATATTTTTTCTGTCAATGTTTGGTTAAAATTCTTGAATGAACTATTGACAAAACATTTTTGTTGTTTTCTGCTTACAATAAACTAAATTGAAAATACAAGGGAGAATTTCAAAATTGATAAACAAAATTTAGTCAACATAAGGGAAGTAATTGTAAATTAAATTCTTTGATAAAAATTAAAAACATTTTTTATTGTGAATAATTGGAATGCACTAATATTCTTTATACAGAAAAAGAATGCAAAGAACAGAATTCTTAAAGGATGATGAAATTTACTCTGAAAAGGGAAAATTAAGAATATTTCTGTGTAAAATTATTCAAGATTTCACCAAAATATCTAAATAAAAATAAAGACGAGATTTTTATAAAAGCTCCTGTAAAATTTAACTCGTTTGTTTTTGTATTTATTCATTTTTAAAAATAAATTAGTATTTCAAATTTTTTTGTTATGGTCAGTTAAGTGCCATACGTGATACACACTTGGGCAATCATGTTTCTTTCAATCCATGACTGACTAGGCAGAAGATTTTCCCTGCAGTAGGTTGCCATTTCTTTCTGCAGTAGACTGGTTGCCAACCAAGGCTAAAGAACCCAGTCTGTCCTGCTATTCAACCAATAGCTGGATGGAGAAGAGACAGATTCATACCTTTCCCAAAAGTATTTGCACTTAAGTGAATGTAATAAACTCGACTAGAATTCAAACTCGGCTCTCTGATTTCTCATCCCAAGCCTGTTATCCATTATACCACAGTACAAATTTTGTACTACTTCAATTAAAAACAAATTTTGGAAATTCTGCCAATAAGTTTTAAATCCAATTTTTTTTTTTATCTTTTATGCAATTCTAATAAAGAGTTCTTGTAAGATTTATGATAAGCATTTCATTTCAGAGGCAGTGCCTCTGGTTTTAAATATTAACTGCCTCCTGCAAATTTCTGTTCAAGACACTCCTGCTCAGCAATATGACCCAGAGAAAGCAGTGACCAAGTAATGGCTGCAGAGTATGGAAGATTACATTTTAATGACTCAAAATAAATATTTATTTCCTAAACATTTTAACAATCTTAACCTGTTCATGTTTAGGATCAACTGTTATCTTCCCCACATATCTCTATAAACATTTCCTCTTATTCTGTAACTCTCTAGCTTGAGTAGCTCTTGGGTCTTGTACAGGATGTAAAAAGAAATTTTTAAAAAAATTGTCCATATTCTTATTTACATTATTTATTGTTGCAGCATACTTACGGGTGATAATGGGTATGCATCCATTCCAACATACAGTAGTGAATACTGTATGTTGGTCTGCATTCTGCAGTTGGAGATTCAATGTGGAATTCACTTGACTCTAGCAGTTGACTACTACTTCTATGCACCACTGGTGAATCTTGTGTGTTGTTCTTGTCCTAAGTATTATCATTCATTATCAACCTTTGCATGATTATTCTATTCAGTAACCTTCCCTAGGTTGCAACATTTATATTCACACTATTGTCCTTTCTTTGTTGTTATGAACACATTTCAGCCATCGTGTTTTCCGGCCTTCATCAGGTGCATAATGATCTGGTTACCCAAAATAGTCCAAATATAAATAGTGTAAATAATAAACCCTCATCCCAGAAATTCAGGCAGCAATTGTCTGTGTTCTGTTCAAAATCTTTCAGATATCACAATTTTTTTTTTTTTAATGTTTAAAAGCTACATTACAGGATGTTTTGAGAAAGATAGTGAAAAGTTCATCTTGAAAAGTTGCAATCCTGCAAGAGCAAACTTAATAATTTCTGACTGCTCTCAATATATAAACCTTTTGCCAAACTCGCAAAAAAAAAAAAAAATCAATGAAGTTTCTTATATTATGCAAATATACACAGTAGTCTTATTGAAGAAGCAGAGATCAAATCTCAAATGTCCTTTCACTAAAAGGGGCATCGAATATCAAAACTAAGAAATGGGAAGACACAATGTCTCCAATTCCAAATCAGGTTTATAAATATCTAATATTGTAACCTCAACAACTGGATAGAGAAAAATGCCTAACAAACAGCACATTAATGGTTCTAGGTTATAGTTCACATCTTTTTACTCATCGACAAAAAAAAAAAAAAGCAAAACTACCATTGAACTTTTAATCATAAACTTGTCCCCAAAATATCTTTTCAAATTCCTAATACCTCAATAAGAGTATAATCATAGTGGTGTGAATGTTGAAGTTTAAATGCTGAATGAGTGTGATTACTTTATTCTCAGTAAATCTTTTTTTTCAAAGAAATCATTTGGCTGATGTGTTTTTTATTCTATGAGAATTATTTTAAATTTAAGACTAAACAGAAAAACTGGTATAAAGTGATGGTTCAAGAGTTACTACTGTAGAACACTGAGATTTTAAATTTCTCGTGGATGATTTACACTTGTAGCTTTGTACCAAACTTCTTTCATATGTCATGTCTCAGAGCCCTCCACAATTTCCAACTTTTCATAGCCCAAAGTAATACCTGCCACCCACTAAATCACTCCCAGTCTGCCATCCATTTATACAAGCTCATTGCTGTTTTCCTCTGCTCCTATTACCTTCAATATGCTATATGAGTGCCAAATTCTCTAGGCCCTCTTTCCTTATTATATATCTCAGAAATCTCAACTATATCTTCTTGATTTTATGCACAAAACTTTTATTTTTCATTTAAAACTTCCCCATTGTCCACATGTTCCATCCATGGTATTTTAAGCATCCTTATGTAGAACCACATCTGTTGCATAAAGTTCCCTCTTCATCCGTGAAGAAATTGTCCAACATTCACTGCCATATAGGAGGATTGCTATTACATAACAGTTCAGTACTTGTTTTTAAATGCATTTTCCTGTTTCTTAATAATTTGTTTAAAGTTTGAAAGACATCTTTCACTATGCCGATACAACTTATTAAATACAGAAAAGAATTTAATTTATTAATATGTCCCAAGTAAAAAAAAGTTTAACATAATTCCAAATTTTTCAATCACAATAACTAAACATTATACAGTGAAAGTTTCAGATTAAAATTCACTTCAACATGGAGTAATGATTAATGAGTTTGGTCTAATGACTATTACCAATGTGAAGGCGGGTTACCATTGGGAAATATATAAATCCATCCACTAGCTATGGGCTAAATAGAATGGCAGACTGGGTTCTTCAAGCTTGGTTGGCAACCAGTCTAGGAGAACTAACTGTATGTAACCCTGGCAGAGCATATACTCTGCAGTTAATGAAAGTCATTGTAATCTCCATGATTCTATGATCACAAGTGCAGTTGGCATTGATTGATTGAGAAGGTGTAGCAAGTCTGATCCTAACTGGGTACCCCAGATTTGAGATTTTGTACTAAAAATAAGTTGAGTAATTAACTAAAATCTAGATGTAATTTTAGTCACATTTTGAAAGGGAAAATGAATGTTTTGCAATTAAAATTGATTTTTGTATTTATTTCCATTCAATCCATTACAAGTGAGGACTTATAAGCTAATGAATGTTGAAGAGGAGTTAATGTGCATTGCCTCGTGGTGGCTATTGTTTGTACAATAAATGTAAACAAAATTTTGTTTGGTGGGGGGGCATAACTGGTGTCTGACTCTGGAATTATTCAGCAAGATCTCTACTTTATTTTTTTTTTTTTTTTTAATTTTTTTTTTTTAATCATTTCTCCCCAAGTAAGGGATAATGCCACTAAAACACAAGGAGTTACTGGGAGTGAAAGAAAATGAGAAAATATTAGTGAGGAGATAGAACAGGGTTCAGGAAGACAGAAGATGGCGATTAGCATTGCCGTTTTATTTTTGAAGATTGCAGGTGACAGGGAAGCAAGATATCAGAAGGGAGACCCACAGGTGAGATGTGCAAAAAAAGACTATTAAATTAAAATACATAGATATCTAGATATTTTAACAGTGCCACAAGTCACGATGAATGAATGTCCCCTCCAGAAGGTTCCATGTCTTGAGAGACTATTGAGCCTTAAACTTACCCGACCTCAAGTGGAAGTTGAACATATGATACATCGGTAAAGATGCTGGTAAAATGGTCAGTTCCCTGTACCACTCCGGTAAGTACCTGACTCCTCCAGCTATCCTCTAACTTTACAAGAACCAGATCAGGTCTAAAAATGGAGTACTGTTGTCAGATTTAAGCAGGATCTGTCTAGTCCTCTTTGCAGTCTCGATATAGTTCAAAAGTGTCTCAGAGTCCTTGTTAGTGACAAATTAATTTTACCCTCCAACCTCTCTCTCTCACAGACGGGCTGTGCGAAGCTTCTCATTGCTCTATCACTACATCCATGGAAAGTGCTCGGACGAACTGCATTTCTTTGTTCCACCAGTTCTAACCTTCACAGCTAGGACCACCATGTCACTCACATTGTAGCAAAAGACTTACATTCTCTCTGGTGAGTAGTAAGTTTCACTCAAACAGTTTCTTCCTGCGAACCACTGCTCTGTGGAACTCACTCCAAAGAGGATGTTCCCATCAATTAGTACAATCTTAACCATTATCTTTCCCTCCTATTCATATAAACTGCCTCTTACTGTAACCCTCTACCTTGAGTGGCTCCCTGGTCTTGTACAGGGTAAACCACACTGTTTAAAAAAAAAAGAAAAAAAAAAGAAAAAAAAAAGGTAAAATAGTTATCTGGTTTAAACAAAAAAGATAAAGCCATCAGACATTAGCCTTGTGGATTAAAGCATTGGTTTGTGAAACATCTGTCGATTAAATAAAGGGCTCAGTTTGGAAGGCCCTGGAGGTTACTTGGATTGATAAACACTTGAAGACTGGAGGGGCGAAACAGCCAAAACATTGTGATGAGGACAAGAGTCTGAATGTAAGTAGTGTAAATAATGATATCTCCTCATCTCAGAAATTCAGACAGAAAAAAAAAAATAAAGATTCAGTTTAGATAATAAAACAGACACAAAGTAAGGCTCCAGTTTAGCATTATAAGTACACTTAACTTTCAAAAGTGGAATTTTCCATTTCTTCTATCACACTTCACACTTGTGGAACTTTCTTTCAGTTTCAACTTTGATCTTCAAATATTTAAATGTAATGTCAATCATTATCTTTTGTCTTAATTCTTGTTTTATTATTCTCTCCCCTTAATAGTTTTTTTTTCACATACTCTCTAAAACTCAGTAACTCCTTGCGTCTTAGTGGTTTGCTTGGGGTTAAAAAAAAAATGTTCCCTATGTCCCCCATTAATGACCATGGCTTTAGTTCTTGCGTTATGCTATGAGAAACAGATGGGCAAAAAAGGCATTTGGAGAATTCGATTATTTCTCCTTGAAAGTGTATTCATGTTTTAATGCATATCTGGACTCTTTCAACAAGTTATGCCTTTTGGCTTGGACAAACAGAATCAATTTGATGCCAATATTTGGATCACATCTAATTACACAACATGGATTATTGTGTTTGTGCAATTCTCTTATAAACAAGTTATCACTTACAATTCTAACATTTTGGTCCATTATTTGGTAAGAATGAAACGAATACAACTTAATAATTATGAACAGAAAGAAGGAAAGAAGAAAAATAATTAAGAGTGAAGCTTGATGAGAAAAATGGAAAATTAATCTTAACACAAGCATTCAGGCTTGGATAATTGCAATTTGTTTTTTTTTTTTTTTTTGGTGGGGTGAGGATTGAAAATATCCTAATATACATATATTTAGAATAAAAAAAAACCTTTTGAAAACGTACATTCATTTTATATTTAAAGTGTGTTTGTAATTATATATACTTCCAGGAAAATAACTGAACGGGTAAAATTTTGATCTGTTTTTATATATATATATATATATATATATATATGAAGATGTGCTATATTTATGGGATAAAGTGCTCAATATCAGAGATAGAGCGTGTGTAAATATAAAAGTGAACATAGAAGTCAACACTTAGAGGCAACACTAGATGCAATTGTCAGGCCATATATATATATATATGGCTCATTAGGATCTTATTTATTTTACCTTTGCTTTACTTAGCATATTGAGCACTCTTCATTTTAACTTATTACTCACTGGGTTTTTTTCTTTGTACCAGAAAATTAAGGTACTGGACGATTTCTTTCGCCCTCTTCAGGTTTCTGGTTCTTTCTTTCTTTTATTTTCTAAATTTTTTTTCCTTGGATGCCAATTTGTTTAAAAATTGTGTTATTCAGATTTTTTCACCCACCAAGTTTAAACAGATTTACTACACACACACACATATATATATATATATATATATATATATATATATATATATATATGTGTGTGTGTGCTTGCAAAGACACACACTTGATTATATTTGAACATGATCATTTCCTTCCTACTCAACTTACAGGTTGATAAGCTGTAAAAAATGAATCAATCCTACTCAAAGCAGATTGAAACCCCAATGCCCTATCATATTGTAAGAAGTAATAAGACAATACAACAGAACATTATTGGCATTTAGCTATAATGATCCTCACTGGGTGTCACATATTTATGGTCTTGTGCCAAATTAAGCTAACATCAGTAAATACCTACATGAAAAATATTCAATCCCCATTATTCCTTGAAATTGTAGGTATTTTATTTGTCTAAGCTGATATATAGTATTATACTCAAGAAAAAAAATCAACTTTTTTTTTTAAAGAATAAGTGTCCATAGATTACCTAAATTCCCCCAGCCAGCTCCAGGGATAAATAATCATTAGAAACTATTTCTTTAGTCTTGCTTTACACAACTTGAAGGATATTCTATCTAGAAAATTGTCATAAATTGTTTTTGAACTCAGAATATTTCACCCAAAATGGATTATGTAGCAACTACTTCCAGAACTATGGTATTTGATGGCATTTAAGATCCCTCCCTACAACAATGACTATCACTGAAGACCTCACAAAAAAGGCTAAAAGAACAATACCCCTGGTCTTATATACAGAGATATCTAATAGGTTAATGTTAGCCAGATACTGTAGATTACTAATACTCACACTGAGCCTAAGTCTGTAATACTGAATGCTTACAGCCATACCACATTGAATACATCAGATCTCATCTGATCATCAAAGTTAAGCAGTTTTGAGCTTGGGCTGTGCTAAGATGAGAGACCACTTGAGAATAACCAGGTTCTACAAGCTTAATCAGGTAGATGGTAAGTGCAGTTCATCTAGGAAAAGAAAAAGGAACTTTAAATAATACCAAATTATCAGAAAGGGTTTGGGAGTAAAGATGGAGGATCATATCAATGCTGCATCTACACAAACAGGAATGACCTCAACCAGTACATGGGGTCTGGTAAGATGCTGCAACCAGAACAGATGCTGTCATCTTGGAATTTTCATGCCACTAGAATTCAACTATTTAGGCCAAGAGTGTTTTGCCAGTGCTCTGCACAAATCCGAACACTAATTTCTTCTACATAAGTTTGTTTCTTCATCCTTTAAGGCAGTGGTTCCCAAATGGTGCAGCATACCTCATATGTGCAACGGAAGAGGATAGCAGGTGAGGCAGGATAATTGATAAACAATCAAAGATATAGAAACAGTTTTAAAAAAAAATTCATATGCCAAAAATGAATATGATTTTAAAATTTAAAATATTATGGATTACTTGTAATTGCATGCCTGAGTGAGTATAAATAGTTATAAATAATCATTGACCAATTTTATCATTGTGATATTTTTGTATTATGTTAAGTATTAAGAATATAGTAACTAGGATCCGCAAATTGGAGGATAGAGTTATCAATGGTAATGTTCTGACTTCAAATCCACAG
This sequence comes from Acanthosepion pharaonis, assembly GCA_903632075.3. Taxonomy (NCBI): domain Eukaryota; kingdom Metazoa; phylum Mollusca; class Cephalopoda; order Sepiida; family Sepiidae; genus Acanthosepion; species Acanthosepion pharaonis. The sequence continues at coordinate 759,800 of CAHIKZ030000522.1, read as the reverse complement.
TTTGTTTTTTTTACTCTTAAATGTACTTTTTATCACATAAAATATGGTGACGAGCAAACAAATTTTAATTCTGAAAATGTGGCCCAGAGAAAAAGTTTGGGAACCACTGCTTTAAGGAATGACATTACTTGCTCAACTTGTGGAGAAATTATACTGAAAACAGAATTTGAGTTTTCTTTTCTCACTGTGGCAATATTTCACCAATCCCTTTACTGAATGTACATGGGCTTTTTACTAATTTCATTCACACTGACACGGTGGAACACTGTGTGGGAAGATTGTATCTAACTGGTGAAAATTGCCCAAGTGGCCCAGGCATAAGTTTACATGAGGCCAATCAACTTATATTTGCAATTCAATCATTACCTCATATTTTGATGCAACTTTGACAAAGTTTGGCATGCTGGTCTTGTACACAAGTTGAATTATGATGTTTCTGGACAAATTTTTAATTTGATACAATCTTTATCAAATCACGAAATGAAAATTGTCTTGAACAGCCATTCTTCTAGATCTTTCTATATAAATGCAAGTACCCCAAGGTTCTATTATCAAACCTACTTTGTTCCAAATCTTTATCAACAACCTTCCTGATGTCATCAGTTATTCCTTATTGCAACTATTTACCCCTACCTTGGTAAGTCTGATAAGTTCGATAAAGTCAAATTAGCAGCTGATCTCAAAAGGACCTCCAATCTGTTGTTAACTGGAGCAAGAAATAGCTTGTTAATTTTAAGGCCTCCAAAATGAAACTGCTCTTTTAATTGTATTAGAAAACCATTTTAGCATTCCATCAGCATGGCTGATGCTAACTTCTAGGAGAGTAACTCATCACACCTTCTCAGTCTAACATTTTCTCGTGATATAAATTGGAACGATTATATTGAATCATTTGTTAAGATTGCTGCTACGAAAGTTCATTCACTGTATTGTTCTAGACAATTTTCATTGCCAGAATCTATCTTGCACTTTTGTAAGTCTACCATTTATCCATACATTGAATATTGTTACCACATCTAGTCTGTTGCTTTTATGTATCTAGACATTCTTAATAAAATCCCCCCCCAAATTCTGTAACATTATGAGTCCTGAATTGATAGCTGTTTCAATCCCTTTACCACCACTATAACACTAGCTTCCATTTACCTTTTCTATAAATATTTTCATGGCAATTGTTCTGATGAACTTTCTTCTTTAGTAACTTGATTTGTGAGTTTAAGCATTGTATTAAAATGACAGCTAGGCGTCATTTTATGATTGAAACTGCTAGATGTAACCTATGCAACTAAGTTCTATGCTAATTGTTTCTTCTCTCTCAAGTCTCATCTGTGAAACAATCTTCTGGCTTTTTGCTTTCCTGCCAACTACAATCTTCAAAAATTGAAATGCAACTTCAATTGTCTTCTTCTGTCTCTTTGAATCCTGCACTTTTATTTTACTTTTTTCTTAATGTTTTTTTGGTTTTGTTCATTCTCAGTAAGCCCCTTACATCTTATGGCTTTATTGCCTTGCTTGGGGTGAAATGATTAAAAATTCTCTCTCTCCATGTTTACAAAACAAATTTTAAGGATAAATTCAGGTATTCACTTAGAACAGTTTAATTTTTACTTCTGAGAAAAAGATGTAGTGTTTTATGGATCCTGGATGTATGAAACTATAGCAAATACTTCATTGGCAAAATTACCAAAAGACAGTCAGTGTTTGATTAATAACAAATGGTACTTTGGCCAAAATAACCATAATTAAACCCATTATAGAACTGACAGCATTCAAGGCTGGCATGGATCTGCACTAAGTTATGTCATTGGGATAAGTGGAGGGATGGAGATGATGCAAGAGATGAATGATAACTTAGAGGCAGAAGTAGGTAGCAGCATTTGTTTGTAAGTTAATGAAACAATTTTTTTTATTTTTTTTTTTTTATTGGTCACTATGGGAGCAGTATTTATCAAGCAAACAGGGAATATGACTGGACTTTTTTGTGGATTAATTAATTGGCTCCTAAATAAATGAACTAATGAGATCATATATATTTAGAATTTGGCAGACTTTCAAGATAGCAATTGGTTGCAAATGATAAGCTGAAAATTGGAAATGCTGCAATGGTAAGTATAAAGTTTGATATTTACTGTGGGGGAATGGGTGGCAGGAATTAACACTGGATCACAAAATCTAATAAAGAGAAAGCCACTCATTTTTCAGTGTGTTTAGGATGCAGATGAACACGGCTCTCCACAACAGCACATATGAACAGTAAACAGATGCCAAAATGTTTGACAATAGATTTTGCATGTGAACAGATAATGAACAAAGGAAACCAAGCACCCCCATCCTTGTATATCAGTCCATATTAGGCATCAGCAAACATGCCCACATAAAAATGTAAGTAATTTGCAGTAAAGTAATTGAGTGTGGCTGCAGCTCCAATGCACCACAAGAGATCTGCAGGAATATGCATCATGTCATGAGTCCATCTGACTCATTAGGATCATAGAGGAACCACATGAACTGCAGACATAGCAACAGTGGTGTGTCTTCAGGCTGGTTTTCCTTCTCCTAGACTGGTTGCTAGAGAGTCCCGAGGGAGAAAAGATGGATTCATGCCTTTCCAAAGGATATTTGTGAGAAAGTGAATGCAACAAACTAATTTGAATTCAGCTCATCAATTTTTGTTTCCAAATCATTGTTTAACAGTATTTCAACTCCTTATAGGTCATTTAATGCTGAAATTTAATTTTTGGGGGAGCTTTGAAGTAATAAAAATATGATATAAATTATTTTGCTTTCACAATTGAATACATGGTAGATGATACTTAGCTTTCATGCATATACATGTTTGTGTGAATATAATTACTAGGGGGAGTAATATGTGTGTTTTATTTTGTAGTTTGTTGAAGTTATATTTTGGAATACAGTTTGATTTCTTTGATCAAATATTATATGAATTAATGTCACAAAAAAGTTTTCATGTTGACTGTTTTGTTGATTTTGTTTAATGACATCTCAACCTCTGTGCGTTATTTAATGCTGAAATCTAAATATTTTGAACACTATTTTATGGCTTTAACTAAATATATTTTGAACGCAATTGCATGCCTTCAAGTATAGATAAAATGTATCGCTGTTCATTTTAATATAAATTGGTATTGCTGGTACTTTCATAGCGTTTTGTTTTTGCTTGTGGGTTCACTATTTGACCATAGGTGGGACCCTAACAGGTGCTACTACTCTCAATCTGAGGCCTTGCTGCAGATGTAGTTTATAGTCATACCCAGGACTACTTTCCAATCCATGGACTGAAGGAACTATAAAGAGATAGAATTCTTATTCCTCAAATAAAACAGCAATGGTTTTACAGTGCAATCAGAAACAGCAACTTTCAGGAAGAAATAATACTGGAAAAAGACAGAGGAGACAGCTTTTTTTTCTATAAATACTTTCATGATAATTGTTCTGATGAACTTTCTGCTATGATATCTAGATGATGAATTTAAGCACAATACTAGATTGGTAGCAAAACCACACCATTTTACAATCGAAATGGCTAGATATAATTCTAAGCTAACAGTTTTTTTTTCTCTCATACTTATCACTTCTTCCAGATTCTCATTTTCCAGTCAACTTTGATCTTCAGAAATTTAAATGCAATGTCAATTGTTATCTTGTCTTAATTCCTATTCTTTTATTGTTCTCTCTCCCTAATAGTGTTTTTTTTTTAATTCTCTCACACGCAGTAACCCCTTGTGTCTTAGTGGTTTTATTGCTTTGTTTGAGATGAAATGATTAAAAAAGAAAAAAGTGATTGATACAATAAATTATGAAAAAAAAGACTTTCACACAATCATGTATGCCAAACCTTAATGATAGCTGGCAAACAGATTTCAAAAAATAAAAGATGACAGGCCAGCCTCGTTACCATAAATTCAAAACTAAGCACTCTTGCCATTATCAAGAACTTGTAAAATCTGATACTTACAAAATATGATTGTGTATAGAATACAAAACTATAATATAGTGATATACTAAAAAGTAACATGTTTTTTCACAATAGGCTAAGATGCCCAATTTTCTACATGTTGAGAAAGATTGATTTAGGATTTGTACAATGACATTATACAGCCCAGAGATAAAAAATATTTTAGTTTTTTCAGTTTATGTACATAAGCAAAATTAATACACTCCACCCCACAAAAAAAAATTAAAATATGGATAAATAAAAGTAACAAAAAAAAAAAAAAAAAAAAAAAAAAAATGGTGAAAAAAAGATCAAATTTTTTTATGAGAGTGAAAGAGAGAGAGAAAAAAAATGAGTGAGAGAAAGAGATCAATAATCTTCAAGTCAAAATGAGACACTATATGACATAACATGGATTTCCCAAAACTGAAAAAAGATTCCTAAATATTTTCATTTCAGGACAGTTTATTGGCATACAAAATCTTACACCCGAGCTGCTTCCGTCTTTTCCCCAATAAGCATATGAGTACATTCATGGTGGCCATATTTAGGACATTGCCAATAGTAAAGAATGGCTCCCAACAATAATGTATGAGTAGGTCAGAACAGATCAGAAAGTCAAATTTTATTTTGAAAACTTTGAAAGCAAAGATAATACAGACAACTGGTATATAGGTTTCAACCCATTTAATCTTTTATATACACATGCACAGCATATGAGAGAGAGAGGGAAAAATCTTAATTCATTATCACACACCTTCAGGATCAAACTCATTTATCAAGGTTATAGTAATGGTCTAAACATTTTAAACCTTTAAATTACCACTGCAAATTAGACATACACATGTATATTAAAGTATCATCAAATAAGCTAGCCTTGTAAATAGAGGCTACATGTTGGAAGCTTTACTGTTCTAATCTGATACCAAAACAAGTTAAATATGGCAATGATATACATAAAATAAATAAGAGGCAAGAGTGAATTTGTAATAGACAGAGAAATCCCACTAGTTCCTACCAAATATTATTTATAATACATACATTTTACCTTTGTTTCTCCTCATGGACTGAAGCAAAAGAGACATGGCTCTGTCAATGAATGCTAAGAATATCACATGCAGAACATGTGAGAAACTAGGAAGTTTTAAGGTGAATAGAAACAAGGAAAATGATGTTAACAATCAGAAAGAGACATCTGAAATCTCTGGGACACAATAAGAAGGCTTGATGAATTTAACACTCATATTGGAATGGCCAAGGACACATTCCAAAAGCTGGGCAGAGTATTGCAAGGCAGGATTTCTTTGGTAACAAAGAAAAGAATACTGAGCTGTTATGTGACATCTGTCCTTCTTTACGTCATCGAATGTTGGACAATTTCCTCAAAGATGAAGAGACTCGAGGTGACGGAGATGTGGTTCTACAGAAGGTTTCTAAGGATATCATGGACCAAGCATGCTCTTAGGAGTTTGTTCTGTATAGCAACAATTTTGGGGAAAAAAATTGTGGTGGTTGGGCAAGCATTTTGATGCCATATAGAAATAGCTGGTCAAGTGAATGTTTAGAGCAATGCTTTTTCAACTTTTTTTTTTTTTTATTTTTATCTCCTGGCATACTTGAACCTATACTTAAAGTTCTGCTGCAGACTTAAATTATGACAGTCAAAAAAAAGAGTGAAAAAAAATACTTTTTATAATTTATTTCTTAACATAAACAGTAATTTATTATAATTTGTAATAAAAACAATTAAAATTCTTTAAAAAATTATATTTATTTATTTTTCTGTTTATTATAATTTAACATTTAATGATATTTGAGTATTTTATATTTTATTTTTTTATTTTAGAATATCCTGTTTGAATTTTGGACAGACATACTCTTAAATCTTCTTTCAAGAATTATAGCCATGATCAATTTTTCTTTTTAATATTGTTTATTGCAGAAAAGCTTACTTAACACAAGCCTGGACTAAGTGTGTGAGCAATGATGAAGTCTTAGAAAGATTGCAAACAAGGAGGGTTATACTTAACATCAGTAAGAGGCAACTGAAGTTCTTGGGATGCATATTGAGGAAGGAGGGCCAAATAGAGGGAAAGAGAGACAAGGGAAAACAATACATGACATACCTGGGTGGATGACGGAACGTGGTCTAGGGGAGGTAGCAGAGGGAAGGAACTTGTTGAGAGCTGCAAGGGAATAGAAGAAGGTGGAGAGCCATGATCGCCCATGTCCTGAAAGGACATGGCACATAAAAAGAAGGAAAGAAGTCAACTTGTATTAGGAGAAAATAGTTTGTTGAGAAAAAACAAACGGCAGGAGTCACTGACACTTTCTAGAGACTGACCGTAAACACTGAACTTTTCTCACAAATCACTCAATTCAAAAGAGTAAAGCAAAACAAAAGCTCTGAAACAGTTTGCTTCTATATTTTTTCAAAGTATTTTAATAATATAGATAACAAAATAACAGAGACATATGGACATCACAGGTTTTAGCCATAATGAAGTTGGTAAACCATCAACTGAGTTTCATTTCTGCAACAACTGACACTGGCCACATTTGCATCTCCTGTAATTGCTGCTACAGATACAATGACTTTTTAATATACGAATGAGTATGATATTTTCATTACAGTATATATCATGATTATTAATAAACTGATCCTATTTTCCCAAATTTTATTTACTATTTCTTTTCTCTCTTAATATCAGTAGAGAGGTTCACTTATTGTCGGGTTCACATTCCTCTCCAGACTTTTGAACAGGAGTAGAGTTTATCCCTTGTTGCCTGATTAGGACTGGGTTTCCGGTTCCTTCTAAATTCTACTTCAACTCTATACTTTTAATGTCTCTGCCTAAACAATGAAATTTTATTTACTATTTATTTATTTTTCCTCAATAGTAGTAGATAGGCTTGCTACTTGTTTGGTTTATAATCTTCCATGGACTTTTGAAAAGGAGTAGAGGTTTATCCCTTGTTTCCTGTTTAGGATTAGGTTTCCAGTTTCTAAAGTGTTTTCATTCTCTTTCATTGTGTGTAGCCTCTTGCACCTTAGTGGCATTATTGCCTTGCTTGGGGTGAATGGATTAAAAATAAAAAATTAAAAAAAAATATTGGAGTGTTTATAAAAACTGTCACCCCCTTAATTTGCAAATAACTGTATAGTTTTAAATTTTTATTAGATTTTGGCATGGCAATTAATGAACTGAATTAGTTACTTGTATTTGTTTTTTTTTTTTTAAACTTCTCAAAGCTATTGGAAGATTTGAGCAAGATGAAGGAAAGTTTGAAAAGCTATAACACAAAGGACAATTCAGACTTTAAATATTCAGAGAAAGACAAATGAAAAACATCTACAACTACCGTATACACTTTAGCTGAATGAAAAAGTTAAGGCATTCATATAGATACTTGACAGAAATAAAAAAAAAAAAAAAAGAATCTGCAATGTTATTGATCCTAAGTTGGCATCTTGGCCTCAATCACTTTTCCACCACCATAACAGATTCCCTGTGCCTTTTCTATAAATAGTTTCATGTCAATTGTTCTGATGAGATTTCCTCATTCAACTTCATGAATTTAAGTTTAGGACTAGATTGGCAGTTACGTCTCACAATTTTACTGTTGAAATTGCTAAATGTAACCATAAGTTCGATTCTAATAGTTTCTTTTCTTGTACTTCTCATTTGTGGAACTATCTTCCATCTTTCCTGTGAACTACAATCTTCAAAAATTTAAATGCAACTTCTTTTAATCATTATTTTCCGTTTTTATTTTCCTTTCTCTTCAGTAACATTTTCTCAGTCTCTTTCACCTTTGTGTCTTAGTGGCTTTATCACCTTGTTTAGGGTAAAATGAAAAACAAGAAATTTCTATTGACAGATGTTCAAATCCGACTAATGACCAGTATATTGATTTTAGGTAGATCCTTTTTGAGAGACAAATGCTATACAATCTTCCCACTCTCTAGTAATCATACATAAGTCTACTAATGTATGATGCATTATTTCCTACAGTCATCCTACATCTATAATATGCACACACACACGTGTGTGTGTGTGTGTGTGTGTGTGTGTGTGCGAGGGATGATTTGGTGGGGTGTGTGGGGGTGTATCTATGCCTGCACCCAGACAACAGAAGACCTCTGACAACAACTACTAGCCCACTCCTGTCCAACAATCAACACTGACGTCCTAATCTGTTGGCTGCAATACAAAATCCCTAAGAGGATAGTCAATTGTGCCTGAAGGCAAGTCAAATAGAGGAAGAGATGGTAGCTGGGTAGGTGAGAGATTCTGTAACATTTAGGTGAGGGACAGTAGGTCAGTATAAAATCAACAGATAAAAATTGTGCCACATTGTTGCTTGTAAGATACCAACTATTACAAAAGAAAATCATATTAATTCCTTATCATTTAATATTTGTAACACCTCTGAAACATTATGCATAGTACAATACTCACACATTTCAAAGATTCCTGATTGGATGCATTTTTTTGTTTGCTCTACATATGATGAATAATGAGAGGTAAATGAACAAACATAAATGGAGAAGGCAGAGGTTCAACATTCTTGAGCCATTCTGCAGACAGAAGAAGAAAGCTTCAACCAAGAGAGACTGTGTCTGTTTATCACAAACTGGGCTGAAAACTGAAAGATCTTGGACTGCCAGAATAATTTTATTATTTTTTTTTTTTGCAAGTGAATATTGCATTGACAACTTTTGGAGAATAACAATGAGTTTTTCAGATACAGGTTTTATTTAACCCATAGCTGGTGAGAGGGAGATGAATTCATACCTTTCCCAATGGTATTTGCCTATAAGTGAATATAACAGACTCAGCTGGAATTTGAAATCTACTGTCCAATTTTCTATTCTGAGCTACTATCTATTACACCAACTACACATCCTACCATTGGCAGGAGGACTTAATTTGTGTTTTGTTTCATAAGCCATATAAGAACAGGGTTTGGTCTCACTAGGCCTAGTAGGGGACATATCAATCATGAAAACATTGGGGGTAAACAAATATCATAAATATTCTTTTTTATTAGCAGTGCAATAGAACTTTTAAAAGCCCTTCCAATTTTAAGAGTTTGTAAAGCTCATCAGAGGGCAATGGCAGTAGATGCATATTATTGTGCAGAGAATATTTTCATTATAATTGCACCCCCAATACACATGTTTAAAATATATATAAACAGTGTGGACATAAATGAAAATTAAGATTGAATAGTCTACTGACAGCTTAAGGTGGGAAAACTAGTGATGTTCCATCATCACAGAGTGGATAGCTTTTTTTTTTTTTTTGCTATAATGATGCACGGGTGTTTCTCTCAGGGAGGCCCTGTACCTTGAGCACCTATTGGAACTTCCCAGACCTCAAGCAGAACTCATACATACAATCAATTGCCAAAAATGCTGAAAAAAAAAAAAAAAAATAAATAAATAATAAAAAATAAATAAATATATATATTAGTCAGTTCCCTGTACTGCTTAAGTAAGTACTCTTGTTATCCTCTCTCTTTACAAGTCAGATTGAGCTGAAAATGGAGTACTGCTGCCATGTATGGACAGGAGCTGCCCAGTCTTCACTTTCCAGTCTTAGTAGAGTCCTAAAGCATCTCTGCGTCTTTGTGTGTAATGTATCATTTTCCACCCAGCAACAGATGGAACATTGCATGCCTCTTGCTGCTCTATCGCTATTTCCAGTCAGCATGCTGGTAACAGAAAGAGGTCTTATGAATAAGAGGTTCCTGTTTATATAATAATAAAAATTGTTTTCACCTAAAATTGTTAATCAGTATATTACTGAATGATAACACTTTTAAGGCAAGCATCTTTTTTAAACAGAGTGCTTAATATCAAGAAAAAGACCATTAATAGTAAATATGTGAATAGGAAGTTCAAAAACTTATCTCCCAAATGAGATTGTTACAGATGTAAGTTCACTCATCAGGGTTAAGATAAATCAATTGATTTATCTTACCACCTGAAGAGCAGACTTACAATCAACGATGAAATTATTTGTACACCAATTGATTTTTAATATTTTTATCCATTTCTCAGAATCTAATGCTGTATAATGCCAGGTTTTTTTTATAGGTTAATAAACACAAAAAACAATTTTCAGAACAATAGGTTAAATACAAATTTGACAGGTAAATTATACAAAATAGGAAAAAACAAAATTATTCGTACAGTATTATTCTGAAATTGAGTTTTATATTCCTTTTTTGTGTTAACATATAAAAAACCTGGCATTATACGGGCATTAGATTCTGAGAAATGGATAAAAATATTAAAAATTGATGGGTGTACGAATAATTTCATCATTGACTGTACATTTGTAAAACTCAAAGGCCATAACTAGTGTAGAAAATTGGATCCTCACTAGGTGTCCCATACTCCATGCCTTTATGCTATACTAAACTCAGTAAATATCCACACAATGACATAGGATTCAAAAATATCCTTTGATTATAAACAGTATTTCTTGCTCATTGTGTTGCTTCAACACTATATCAGAGACTATATCAACAACGGACAATTTTCTTTTCTTTTTTATGAGGACCATAGTCAGTTATAGCATTGTATATAGAAGAAAACAAGAGGGAGATGATCAAGATGACACATGTCAACCAGTTAGCCAAAATTTCATCACCCTGTGCTGGCTTGCCCCACTAAGGAATCTAGGTGTGGCACAGCATCTTGATCTTTCTAATTCTTACAACCACTCATATGTCTTCACACCTTTTTATTCTTATACCAAAACATAAACAAAGTCAATCGATTACTGTTAGAATTAAAGACCTACAAGGGTTCAAACCACTTCCACCCAGTTCGGGTCTTTAAAGTTCTGACATATCTTTGGTGTATCAATCTCAAGGACACTCAATAAATTTGGTTTGGGTAATTGAAGGTCTGACCAGTATTTTTCCATTCCAGTTCATTGTATGCATTATATAATATATCCTTGTATCTAATGATTTATCAATTACAAGGACTTTCAGTAAATCTGTTTGATAATGAATGAACTAGCGAAAAGGTGTAAACTGGATAAAAATCTAATTGAACAAATTTTAGCTTTATTAGATATAAAAGATTTTGAAAAATATTTACTTGCACCTATACTTAAGATAGGATATCTGGATTTAGTGAGAAGTCCATTTGTTTTAAGTGCATATGTACATCAGCAAATTTAAATATTACAGAAGATGAAGAGTTACCAAACAGATTAAAATATTCAACAATGGATATTATATAATTTTGGTTATCCCTTAAGAGTGAATCTCCAAATATTGCAAAATGAAGCAATAGAAATACTTCTTCCATTCTCAACAACATATTTGTGTTAAGCAAGCTTTTCTGCAACAAACAATATTAAAAAGAAAAATTGATTATGGCTATAATCCTTGAAAGAAGATTTAAGAGTATGTCTGTTCAAAATTCAAACAGGATATTCTAAAAAAATAAATAAATAAATAAATAAAAAAATAAAAAATAAAATATAAAATACTCAAATATCATTAAATGTTAAATTATAATAAACAGAAAAATAAATAAATATAATTTTTTTAAGAATTTTAATTGTTTTTATTACAAATTATAATAAATTACTGTTTATGTTAAGAAATAAATTATAAAAAGTATTTTTTTTTCACTCTTTTTTTGACTATCATAATTTAAGTCTACAGCAGAACTTTAAGTATAAGTTCAAGTATGCCAGGAGATAAAAAAAAAACACTGTTGAAAAAGCATTGCTCTAAACATTCACTTGACCAGCTATTTCTATATGGCATCAAAATGCTTGCCCAACCACTATAATTTTTTTCCTCAGAATTGTTGCTATACGGAACAAACTCTCAAGAGAATGCTTTCTCAGAAATTACTACAATGTTAACCTCTTCAAGTTTAGGGTTAACTATTATCTTTCCTACAGATCCTCATAAACTGCACTTCTTATGCCTATTCAACAACCTCAGTCATTGTATCCCATACTCCTTGTGTGGGTCTTGGACCCTGTATTAAACAGTAAAAAAAGAAATATACAGGTTTTTGAAAGTCAAATTTATCCAATTCTGACGGCAAAATCTACTCGCAATTAAAATTACATCAAAGTCTAAATCAAGTTTAAATTGCCAACAAGAAACAAACAAACACTATTTACATTATTCAGACTATTGTCCTCATCTTTTTCGCCATATTTATTACGTTTCAGACGTTGTATACTCCAACCTTCTTCAGGTGGTTGGAATGTCAAACTGAACCCTACACAAATATAGACAGATACAGAAACAAACAAAATATAACATAGAATCTGTCATTTCATCAATGAACAAATTTTCCTAAAAACAAATCCAAAGAAATCGGTTATCAAAATGGTCAAAAGGATAAAACCAAAATAACCAAGATGAATAAGGCAATAAGTTCTTGTGTGCCACTCAAAATTATATTGTAGGGATACCTAGAAAAAGTACGAACCCAAAAGTCCCTGCTCTTCACCTTTTACTGGAATGTTATGAGCAACAGTGTTACTACAAATCTCTTTTACTAGAAACTAGTCCAAGGTTTAACCCTGAATGATGACTAAAACAATATAAACAGTTGTTACCAATGTAAGAATTCACAAATCTTTAACTATTTCAAGTGTCAGACAATAAGAGCTTTTAGTACATCAACCCCTTCATGGGTCATGCAAAGGCAATCACCAGTATTTTGTATAACATGTTTGTATAACAAGATAAAATTGTACAAGCAGTACTAATATTAGTCATAACTAGTAGACAAGGCAAAGTGACTTATTTTTGCCCTCATCTCCACATTCAATCAATTGCAAGGTCTTAGGTCTTTGACATTTTAAAGGGTGGTTTAAACTTTGGGAAAATTTTCACTAAGCTCCTTTTCTTGTCATAATTAATATGAGAGGTAAACAAGAAAAAAAATCAAAAACCTACAAGATTTGCAAGAGGGTGCTGAAAAGTTCTGGGTCCAAAAGACAACCAAAAATAGAATATTATAACTAAATCCCAGGGGTTTTTTTTTTTGTTGATTTTTTTTTTTAAACAACGATTTTCACCCTGTACCAAACCTGGGAGCCACTTGAAGTAGATGGCTACAAATTAAGAGGCACAGTTTATGCAGATATTAGGAGAAGATAGCAGTTAACTGTAGACTTGAATAAGTTAAGATTGTGGTAATTGGGGAAGCATCCTCTTGGGAGTTGGTTCCAGAGAGCAGCAGATCATGGGAAGAAGCTGCTGAAGTGGAACTTACACCTCACAAAAGGAATGAGAGTGGTTTGTTACAATGTGCATGGCATGGTGGTCTTAGCTATGAAGGTTAGAACTGTGAGAAATAAGAAATACAGAAATTCTGAACCCTTTCCAACAAGAGGCTTGCAACATTTTGTCTTTGAGAAAGGAGTCATAGGATGAAAAATGATTCATCATCCACAAGGATGCAGAGATGCTTTTGGATTCTATTAAGACTGGGTTGCTCCTGACTGTATATGACAGCAGTACTCCATTTTCAGCCTGATCTGATGCTTATGCAGGTAGAGGATAACAGGAGGTGTCATAGTATAGAGAACTAACCTTTTTTTCAGCATCTTTAGTGAAGGATCATATGTAGGAGTTCCACTTGAGGCCTGGGCTGAGTTTAAGTCCTAACAGACACTTAAGATTTTGGAAGAAGTTCTTAGTTATGCCAAGAACATTATCTAATTATAGTAAAGCTAGTCTGGCCACCCACACATGATTAAACATACTAATACCTATTAGATTAATAATGTTGTTCCATGAGATAAGCAAGGCTAAGATAATTATTTGCTATGAATATTAAGCTACTTAACAGTAGCAAAATAGTTTGATCTGTCACATATTTCTAAGGAATTAATGTATTTATATTTAATCCGACATTTTTATTACTTCAAATGTTATTATAGTGGATACTTGGTATTTGAAATAAATAAACACACCATTTTTATTTATTAAACAGTGTGTATTACATCTATTGGTGTGCATATTCGAGAAAGAAATATACATTTCCCCCAGCAGAGATCGAACCTGCATCCCTTTTTGTAGCAAGCACACTGGGTCAAACATTGGTTTCCCTTACAAAGGGGACGTAGGTTTAATCACTGACAGAGAAATGCATTTTTCTTTACAAAAATTTCTCAAATCAAAAGACCAATAGACTACACTATTTACATTATTCGAACTATTGTCCTCATCTATATCACCATATTTATTACAACGTTTCAGCTGTTATACACTCTGGCCTTCTTCAGGTAGTTGGAATGTTGAACTGAACCCTTTATTTCGCTCACTGGGGTAGACTGTTCTAGTTCCACATGCCATGTTTAATGGATGTCAGTTATCAGTTATCTCTTGTTAATTCCCCTTTCCAAGTTCTCTACTGCCTTAACCGGGTATTGAACTCACTCTTTGGTTCCTGTCACTGGATCTAACCAACACCTTTATCCACTGTGCCATGTGTCCTTAAGCAACAAAAATGAGGACAGTAGTCCAAATAATGTAAATAGTGTACATAATACCTCATCTCAGAAATAAAGACAGATACCAATAGACTACTTGCTATATTTCGAGGGTAGGAAAGAACAACTCACCATGCCAACTGAGCACCAGAACAACTCAGGACAAGAAAAACAACTTTTTTTTTTTAACCAAATCAAAGAAATTTATTAAGGATGAAAACCTTAATTAGTGAATATTTTTCTTCAAATAAGGCATTTGAAAATGCATTACGCAAAATATGAGCCAGTCTTTTGGTTTTTAATTATTTTTAATAAAAGTAAATTGTAAGGAAATATTTTTTAATAAAGTAAATTGACATAAAAAATAATTCAATAAAACACACCTGTTTTTAATAATTTTTTAATAAAGTAAATCAAAAAGTGCAAAACAAAATGAAAGAGTTTTTTGTTTTTAATTGTTATCTCATATTACTGTGTGAGGACATTTGTTTTTATATTCAGTAAATCCATTGTGAGTTTTGTTGATTTGTGGCCAAGAATCTAAAGACTACATCAAAGGTTGAAGTGTCAAGGCACATAAGAGATTTGCAGTCCTTCAATCACTTTTCATTAGTGTAAAGGATGTGAAGATCAAATTCTTTAACTGACAGAAAGCAAAGAAAAGTTTTTACATTTGTTTCAAAACTATATTTTATAAACTTATAACCTTTCTATCAACAATATGGACTTCCTTTGATATTTTCTTGTTTACATGAAACTTTATTGCAAAGTTTATTTAATATTTTTTAAATTTAAAATAATGTGCATAGGTTATATATATATATATATATATATATATATATATATATGGTGAACTCTTGTAAGGTAAAGACATATTTCATTTGTGCTTTCTTAAGTGTGATACTAGCCCAGCCTTGCTGCGGGCGATAAAGCCACACTGACAGATGAAATTTGTTAAAGCTGGATTTTGATGGCATCTCTGCTTCAGAGCTTAATGAAGCTGATCACAGCACTTCAGTCTACTGTCTTCAAAACCCTTTAACTTATTGAAACATGCCTTACGCCACTCCTTTCGCTTTTATATATATATATATATATATATATATATATATATATATATATATATATAGAGAGAGAGAGAGAGAGAGAGAGAGAGAGAGAGTATTAAGAGTTTCTAGGTGCCAAAATTTCTGGTTCTTTTTCCATAGTTTACTGGTGGAAAGGTATTTTTAGGCTGGTCAGTATCAAAAGGTAAGGATAGAGCAATAATAAAATTAATGTGAAGAAACTTATCACTTAATTGAGTGGTGTTATTTCAGTCATGCTGACTGAAGTTTCATGAGCACATTGTAGTAAAATGCCTTCACTCTTCAGGGCTATTATGGAAAACAACATAAACAAGGAAACAAAAGATATTGCAGCCAAACTAAGACTAGACAACAGGATCAAACAACTACCAAAAGTAGAACCATTCATCAAATTAAAAGACCATAAGGACAACTTCCTAAACACACCAACATGCAAATTAATAAACCCTACAAAAACCAACATCAGAAACATAAGCAAACAAATAGTCAAGGAAATATATTCAAAACTAAGGAGCAAACTAAAAATAAACTAATGGAAAAGCACAAAAGAAACCATTGGTTTAACAACATCAACAACAAAAAAAGAATGCTTCTTTGTACAACTGGATATAAAAGACTTCTACCCATCTATCAACAAACACACACTGAATAATGCACTAGACCTATCAAAACAACATATAAGCATCCCAGATGAAGACCTGAACATCAAACATTGTAGAAGGTCTATACTATACCACAATAACAAAATATAATTGAAAAACACAACACTAATAACAATAACTTTGACATAACAATGGGCAGCTATGAGAGTGTGTGGCAAATTAATAGAGATGCATATCAAGAAACTAGAAAACATTATCAACAAAAACATATAGGCCTATACAGAGATGACAGATTAATAATCCCAAGAAACTGTAATAGAAGAACCATGGAAAAAATAAGAAAAATCACAGAAACCTTTAACACACTAGGATTCAGAATAGACATAAAAATCAAAATATAAAAGCAGTAAATTTCTTAGATATAACACTCAATTTAAACAACAAGACATATAAACCATACCGAAAAGCAGACAAAAACCCATATATATCAACAAAAACTAACACATTCAAACACATACCTATATCCATAAACAAAAGAATATCAATGAATTCCAGCAACATTAAAATATTAAAAAAAAAATGAAGAAATATACAAATCAGCACTAAAAAGTTAGTGGCTATTCAAACAAACTGGAATACATTAACAAAAAAACAACTGAAAAAGAAAATCTAGTTTAACCCACCCTACAATAATACAATAAAAACAAAAATAGGAAAAATGAATTGAAAAACATTTCCCCAAACACAACTATCAAAAATCATCAACAAAAACACAGTCAAAATTAGTTGCAGCTGCATGAGCAATATGAAGAAAATAATAACAAAACAATAAAAAATACTCAACAAAGCCAATTACAACAATACATACCAACATCAATAATTGCAACTGTTAAAACAAAGACAACTGCCCACATAACAATAAATGTTAACCAACAATATATAAAACCATTGTGACATCAACACAGATGAAAAATTTACATAGGAGCCACAGAAACAACCTTCAAAGAAAGATTTAACAATCACAAAACATCATTTAAAACAGAAAGATAACAACACTATCAAAATACATATGGAGTCAAAAATAAAAACTCACCACTAAAAGTAAATGGGAAATCATAAAAAGAGCACCCCCGCACAATCACAATAGCAGAAACTGCAAACTATGCCTGGAGGAAAAATTAACAATAACTGCCTTTAAAAACCAAAGCAAACTATTAAACAAGAAAAATGAAATAATGGGGAAATGCAGACATTCAAATAAATACATACTTTGTTACTTAAATACCAATCCAAACAGAAACAAATAAATATGACACAAAACACAACAAACCTACAACATACTTCATGCCCAAACAAAACCAGATGACAAAAAAAGAAAATAAGAACACAAAAAGAAAAAAATACACTGAGCCGACAAAGGAATATACACACACACACACACACACACAAATATCAATAAAAAACCAGCATACAAAACACACCTCAACATACAAGCACAAACACTTAACCACGATGTTAAAAAAAAAAAAAAGTGGACATATACATTGACACGGTAAAAAGAGGTCAGCTCAATACAGTAAAAAGAAAAAAAAGAGGCCTATCCTATATAAAGCAATTAAGCAAGTACGGTAAAAAAAGATCAGCATAATACAAAGCAAACAATCACTAAAAAACTCTACACCACTTAAGAAAAAGCACAAACCCTACAGATAAAAACAGATAATATAACACCCATTAATTGAAAAACATCATACACCTACACAAAGATTTTAATTTACACCAAACTGTATACACAAATACAAAAAAATTTGCGAAGTAGCAGCAGAGATGCCAATGGCCCTGAAGAGTGAAGGCATTACTACAATGTGTGTGTGAATGTATGTTATATGTATTAATATATAATGCTTTATATATATATATATATATATATATATATATATATATATATATATATGTGTGTGTGTGTGTGTGCATGCATGTTATTGGTATGTATATATGATGTTATATATGTGACACACACACACACAAGCAATTAATTTTGATGATTCAGCATTGTTTTACAAAACATTTGATATATTGTCAGGCATTACTGCCAGACATTTGGCAAGGATCGAGCACTATTGTTTACATAGAATAAAAGGACAATTCTTTCATGTGGCTTTTCAAGTAGAGATATAGCAAATAAGTTTGAACAATATCGCAAATGATAGACTGAGAGAAAAATTAATTGAAATTCTGGCTAAATCAGGCATACAAACACTAACAGAAGATTAAATCGAAAAATAGAAACAGATTTCAATAAATTATAAAAGATGAAAAGAAAATGTTTAAAAGGAATTGAAGTAATGGGGGGGTGGAGGAGAGTAAGTGGGGGTAGCAAGGGAGAATTTAAAAAAGAGCGGGAAAGAGACAGAGGACGAAAAAAATGAACTGCTGGGTGAGATTATATGGAAAGAATTGTACAGGCTCTAGGAATATATATATATATATATATATATATATATATATATATATATATATATAGGGCAAGAGAGGCAGGGAGTTAAAAAGAACAGGAGAGTAAGATTTTCATATTTCTATGATAAAGATACCCTATTAATTTCCCAATATGTTTTTATTAGAAATATTTACAATAATTTCTTTGTGGGGTGGGTGGTGAGATTTTATTATGCAACACAAAGGTCGTTTATTATATATATATTAATTTCATATCTATAAAAATTTCTATGGGAAAGAAAAAAAAGAAAAGAAATAAGCTCAAAAGAGAAACCATACATTGTAATGTTATTGAATGATGAGAACTTTGGAATGATGAGAACTGAAAAAGTATCAATGAAATCAAAGAAAGAAACTGAAAACACTGAAAAGAACAAAAAAATTGCTTTAAAAAGGCCACAAAAAGATTTGAGATCAATTAAAAAGGTAATATATTAAATAAGTAGTTTGAACATCAAGTAAACATTCGGAGAACCTGGTGTTATAGATGTAAACAGAGAAAAAGATGCTGAATATTAAGATCATTAGCTCAAGGCATGAAAGCAATCAAACTAACACTATCAAAGGTCAATTATGAAATCTGACTTTAAATGTCAACTTTATAATAGGCAATCAAATGTTTTTCAAATGTTTCGTTTATGTGTTATATTTTCAATAAGATTTTCCCATAAAGAGTTTGTTTTTAGTTGTCAGTACAATTTTTTATTCCCAACTTAGATGCTGGGTACTGATAAATTGTGTTGAAAACAACAAAAAACTAGTGGCAAGACCACAAAAATGAGGTAACTCATGGTTGGTGTCATAATAAAAACAATCAAAATAAATTATCTCATGGGTGGAAGTCAATGTGTTAAATATCACAAGAGAAGTATGTTAATTGAGTAGAAAAATAGAGGAAAACCGATTTCTCAACAGTAATTTGTAATGATGAATGTAGAGCTACATTGGATGGACCTGGTGGCTGGGATAAGAGATTGAGTCTTAACAATATTTAAGTGGAGTAATGGTTATTGTTAGTATAATGGGCAGTAAAATTAGAGGTTCCTTCAAAATTTATGACATTGTCAAGGTTAATGGAGCAAGTTAAACAAATTTATAGGTAAGATGTATTGTGAGCAGTGGATGTACAAGAAAGTTTAAGCATATTCATGCTTTTTATTACTTCAAATATCATTATTTGGAAAAAAAAGAAAAAGAAAAGAAGAGAAGAATATAAAAGGTAGACCAGTGGTTGTGACTTTCCATTGTGAGGGTAACGGATTGGCAGTTTGCTGGTTGCTGCTTCCAACTGGTCATTAGAAGACAGAAATCTTTGGTAGCACTTAAAGAGGCTGCTGCATTCCATTGGGCAACCCTAAGGCCACATTATGCTCTACTTTACTCTTTTTTTCTCTCCCTCTCTCTCCACAAAACATATCTCATGGAAATCATAAAAAAAAAGAAATAAAACTAAACCAGCTAACTAAAAACTACCTGTACACCATAACGATGTACAAACAACTTCAAGACAGTTGTTAATGGGGCAAAAGATGGCTTATCAATTTTAACGCCTCCAAAACTAAACTTCTCTCCATTAATCATCTGAGAAACTCCTCTATGTTTTCCATCAACATGGCTGATGTTATCCTCCAGGAAACTGGCTCATTGCACCTTCTTGAGCTAATGTTCTCAGCTGACATGATGTGGAAATACTATATTGAATCTAGATCAGCTCCTAAGAAAGTTGGTTCACTGTTTTAGTCAAGACAATTCTTCTCTCCAGAATCTATCTTGCATATCTATCAGTCTACCATCCATTCATGCTTCGAATATTGCTGCTATATATGGTCTGGTGTCCCTGTTATTTACCTGGATCTCCTTGATAAGATCTAAAGAAGAATCAGCAATATAAATGGTGCTGATCTGGCAGCTTGACTTCAGTCACTTGCCCACTGCTGTAAGGTTACCTCTCTGTGCCATTTTTTA
The DNA here is from genome assembly GCA_903632075.3 of Acanthosepion pharaonis. Classification (NCBI taxonomy): domain Eukaryota; kingdom Metazoa; phylum Mollusca; class Cephalopoda; order Sepiida; family Sepiidae; genus Acanthosepion; species Acanthosepion pharaonis. The sequence continues at coordinate 739,195 of CAHIKZ030000522.1, read as the reverse complement.
CAAATACTTTCATGGTAATTGTTCAGATGAGCTCTTAGCTATGGTATCTAGACTGTATGAATTTAAGTACAATACTAGACTGGTGGGGAGATTGCATCAATTTATAGTTGAGCTGGATAGATGAAGTCGTAACTTCTATGCTAACAGTTTCTTTTCTCACACTTTTCGCTAGTGGAATACCCTTCCAGCTCCATGCTTTCCAGCTAACTTTAATCTGCAAAAATTTAAATGCAATATCAATTGCTATCTACTGTCCCAAATGCTCTTTTCTCTTTCTACTCATTACTAATGTTTCTTTTCCCAGTTCCTCCACACCCTGTAACACCTTTCATGTTAGTGGTTGTACTAGCTTGCTTGGAGTGATACTGATAAAAAAAAAAAAAAAAATGTAATAAAATAGCATTTGAAATAGACATTCCATTTTTATTTATCAAACTGTGTATTATGTTTATCAGCATGTGTATTCAAAAAATCTTAGTAAAGAAAATGCTCACTGAAAGGAATCAAACCTGTGTTCCCCTTTGTAGGATAAACCTCAATTTGATCCAGTGTGATTTACTGCTCAGTGACAAAGAGCAACAGTAAGCAAGGCTCTATTTTCTGTTTTAAAGGAAACCACAATTCCCTTTTACATTCTACAAAGATGATGGTTGCCGATGTTAAAAAAAAAAAAAGGAGGCGACCATTAATTTGATGTCTTTGAAACTTAATATCTCCAGATAGTAATTCAATAAAAAATTCATGGTGCATCATAAAAGAGATTTATACCTTGTTTCCTGTTTAGGATTGAGTTTCCTGTTCTTTATAAAGCCTGCTTCAGCTCTTTACTCCTAACACTTGTTCTTTCCACACAGTAAACCTCTACCTTGAGTGGCTCTTGGGCCTTGTATTTGGTGAACATTAGTAAAAAAAAAATTAAGAGAGAGAAGAGAAAATAGCAATAGAAATTCTAAGTAATGTTTAAATCAAAATTTGAAACAAGAAAAATTTTAAAATAATCAATGGTTGAATGACTGATGCTGGTTACAGAATGTCAGGTAGCTCATATTTACATGTAAAATAATTCAGATGTATGTTCAACAAATATGTTTCTATATTTTTTGGATTTATTTATAAATAAAAATCTATGTCACAATTTGCAGAAGAAACTTAACACCCAGCTAAAGCAATTTTTTATTTTTTTTTTTTCAGAAGACATTAAAAGCTGAAACACATGTTTGCACAGATATCTTGAAAATGTTAATATTGGTTTGTTAACCTTTCAGTGCCCAGACCTGGATGCAAAATTTCATTTCAGTATAAACTGAAAAGTCAAAGTTTATATTTGAGATGTGCAAGCATGGGATTTTAGCCTTTTTTGTGTATATAATTGATAAAAATAATCAAAATTAATGCTAGTCTGGCATTAAAAAAAAACATCTTGAAATATGTTCCACTAGTGGAACGATGGGTACTAAAAAGGTTAAAAACATTTTTATTGTGAAAACAGTGACTTGCATAATAAAATCTGACTGTAATTTAAAAAGACTAGCAGGGAAAAGGTTTGAAAAACCCGAGAATAATAACAAAAGGCTATGGTAAATGAACAAGATAATCAAGACTACCACAAAAGCTCAAAAGGGAATAGCCCCTTGCGACTTAGTGGCATTATCATCTTGATTGGGGTGAATCGATTAACAAAAAAAAAAAAAAAAAAAAAAAAAAAAAAAAGCAACACACATTAACAGGGATGCTAGGTTTTTAACATAAGTCCCTGGGATCCACAGGTGGTGATTTGGGTGTGTCTCTGGGAAATTCAATGGGTCCCAACTAACGTTTCTTAATAAATCTGTATTAAACTGCAGGGTTACAAACTAATTTTTTTTTATCATCATCCCAAAAAAAAGAAAAAGAAAAAAAAACATTTTAACCATGCCAAATCATGCAAATTGGCAGAACAAAAGTTTATTTCAACTGAATCAATAAATTTAAAACAAAAACTGTACTTAAAGTAATGTCAAATAAATTAAAAAACACATGCACAAAGAAAGTTTCTAGAAAGGTAACATTGATTTCTATTTCATGCGACCCACACATCTCAATGAAGGTAGTAGTAAGAAAACCAAGGTAAGGATTTACTAGTAAAAAAGTAATTGAAAGAATATGTGCAATGTATCGCTTTTCATTGGAAACTTTAGTTGTGTCCATCGAATGCACAGATGGGAAAGTTAAAGAGCCCTTTAAGACTTTTATGCATCAGGGATGCAGGACTCACATCAGTCAGCATCTCTGCATTAAAAATGATCCAATTTTAGAAAGGACAGAGTCAGGTAGGTGGTTGGTACATGGGTTATCTTTAAAGAGAAGGGTGGAATTGTATTAATAACTAGCAGTAGAGCCCGGCATTGCCCAGGGATGTAACAGTAAGAGATAGATCAAGTATCGACCATCATAAAGACTGAAAAATAAAATTGATAAAGATTATTGTTTAAGGTTGACAGACACGCATGTCTTAATTAGTTTTTTTTTTGTTTTCTTTTTGTTTTGTTTTTTTAAGAATTGGTCAAACCCAAACTCAAAACAAAAACATTGTTTTTCAATCGTTATGAGTCTATCGATCGAATAGAATTTTATTATAAACAATTGTCTTGTAAATGGAATTTTTAAAGCATTCTGAATGTAAAAATAAAGAAAAAAGTGTGCAAGACAATAAGAAACACTACCTGCCAAAAAAAAGTGAAGTTTTGTTGAAATCGGTTGAAAAATGTAGGAAATCCGATCCCATATATAAACGAACACGCACAAATGACCTGGGTTTTATAATAAGTAAAACTCGATATGAGTTGTCCCCCTTTCATTCTGGCGACAGAATTGTGTTTTATTGTGTTTTCAAATTGATTTTGTGCAAAAACAATTGTGTTTTTCCAATTTTTGGCACTGTCAGAACCACCGCAAGGTAATTTTATGCAGTCCTATGAAGTTTTGTTGAAATCGGTTGAAAAATGTAGGAAATCCGATCCATTATATAAACATACAGACACACACACAATCTGCATTTTATAATAAGTAAGATCTTTGATGGTGAAATTAGAGATACTGAAAAATAGCCAATCAAAATGTTTGAGTGTCTTAAAAGCAGACAAGAAGGACAGTGAAAAAGACAATCTTAGAATATATACTCAGTGGGGGATCTTCCAGAAATAAACAGATAATGTTACTATTATAAATTATAAACCAAATCAACCTCAGATGAAAATTGTATATTCATACCATTGCTATAAATACAGGAAAAATTTTTAGTTCCTTTGTATCACTCCAAAAAAAAAAAAAAAAAAAAAAAAAAAAAGGAGTATGTCGGCCATATTTGGACTGCTGCTACCCAGTCTACACTGTCCAGCCTTGACAAGAGTTTAAAAATATTCACATGGCCTTGTGGATGATGAGTTATTTTATACCATGCAAACCTTATCCCACAGATGGCCATAGTTCTAGTCATCCTTACATTATATAATTGTAGAGATAAAGATGTTTAGTGAACTATAATAACATCAGATTTTAAACATGTCTCATTTTGGTGGAGGAGGGGGTTACTAGTTCAGTACCTGTCACTTCGCTGGTGGCAAGATGATCAAATTTCAAATCTAAAGTGTTTGTCCATTCAAAATACAGCATTTATTAGAAAATGCATTCGGTTTAAATACACAAGGAGTCATAAAAATGACTTTAAAGGGTCAGATATTTTGGCTTATATTATTTTCCTGTTAACCAAGGATGGTTGCCAGACAGAAAGGAAAATTAGCATATAAATATAGAGAGGGTGCAATGGGTAAATTTTCACCATTTTACATTTTTAATTTTGCACATGCATGTTGTTCTGATTTTGTCGACTGCACAGTATAGTAGGGTCAGTTTTGAGAAAAAGTATAATAGGGTCGTCTATGAGAAAAAGACCACCATGATGCAATTCACTCTGCTAGAAATTTGGAAACAGCTCGTTGTACTGTTTGGCATTCATGCTGGGGGCTCCCTTACAGACATTTCAGAATGTTTGGGTGTCAATCTGAGGACAGTACTGAGTATTTGGAAAGAGTTGGATGAGTCTAATGGTGATTATAAAGATATGGCAGCTTGAAAAACTCACTGATCATTCTGATAAGAAAAGAACTCCCAAATTTGTTGGTGAGAGCCTCAAGTGCCTTGAGGAGATAGTGCTGCCCTGGGTGAAAAGATTGGCTGCTGGAAGATCCTATGTTTGGCAACAGGACTCTGCACCATGCCACACAAGCAGGAGAATCCAGTCATGGCTTTCAGACAATTTCTACAATCACATCACCACTTACATCTTATCAACTAACTCCCCAGACTGCAACCCCACTTGATTATTATGTGTGGAGCACAGGTGAGCAAGAGACCAACAAAACTCCTTGTAAGACCAAAGATAAACTGAAGGCAAGTATTATGGCAGCATTCACCAACTTAAACAAGGAGATTGTCCAGAAGAGTTGTAGGAGATTCCGAAGTCATCTGGAGGTTGTAGTTGAAGCTAATGACAATTTTACATGAATAAATTTACTCTTTAGTATTTTAAGATATTTTTGTGTAATTTTGGTAAATATATCTGTTAAAATGAGATATCAATGTTATTTTCATTTTTGTGTAATTTAGACAACAATTTATCCATAGCACTGTGTGTGTGTGTGTGTGTGTGTTGCATGAGGGAAGACTGGCTTGTATCATTCAATACATCTAAAACAAAGCTAATCCCATCATCACAATCCTGATGAGGTTCTTTGCCTCGAATGCCTATTGTTTCTAAAGCTCACTCCAGAACTCAAATAGAACTAGTTTATTTGTGCCATCACTAAAGATACTCTGAAGAATGATTGATTCCTTGTATTGTTCCAGAAAGTACTTAACTCCTGCTGCCATGTGCTATCTTTACAAGAGTCAGGCTAGAGCAATTAAAAATAAAAAATAAAAAGAGCACCTATTAAGAAATCTCCCTGTTTAAACAGATTATTATAAAATAATTGTTAAGTAATTTTTATTGTTCTTGTCAACAGTCATATAGCAAATACCTTTTACTGCAAATCTAGTATTGAATAAACATTTATCTTAACTATCAAGAGTTTTGTAACAAAGATTACACAATTTTGAAATTGTGCATACAGAAAATTATTTTTCAAATTTTACACCATGACTGATTTCTGTTTGAATTTCTGGAATGAGGAATTATCATTTACATTCAGACTTTATTTTTATTATTATCACAACATTTCGGCTGTGTGGCCTTCAACCTTCTTCAGGTGCTTATCAATTTGGGCAACCTTCAAGGAATTTCAAACTGAACCCTTTATTTAATATAAGAGTATAGACTATTCTCATTTCACTGTCTATATGTAGGGATATTTCATGAAAAAATTATTAATAATTATGAATCGAGTGCATAATATTTTTTTTAAGTTTCTCATGATTTTTTTTTTAAGTGAAAACCATGAAATATTTAAAAAAAAAAAAAAAAGGAATGCAGTTTCTTTAATTTTGAAGCCTTAGATCATTTAGGTTAAATGAAAATTTATTTTAGTAAAAATTGCTGCCCATAGTGATTGGAAAGGAAAGAAATTAGCATTTCATTATGGCTTAAATTTTAGAGAGAAATAAAAACAAAAAGGACATGTATAATTAACATCTGAAAGAGAGAATTGAAATTTCTAGGGCACATAATGAGGAAAGAATACTTGTAAAATCTAACACTCAAAAGACATAATGAAAGTTAATGAGACCAAGGAAAATAGTGCATAAGCCACTTAACAAGCAGAACATGGTTGACAAAACAGGGATTAGGAGAAATAGTAAAAAGATAAAATTTACTAAAACCTACAAAGGACAAGAAATTGTGGAGAGTCATGATTGCCCACATCCCAAATGGACACTGCACTTAGAAGACCGACTTAAAAAACAAATCTTTTTAAATTTTAAAAATACCCAAATCTAACAAGCATAAAAATTCACAAGAATTTATAAATACAATATTTATTATTTCCAATCAAAGATCACCTTTGTTGTTACAATCACAATGTGTTTCAAGAGTAACATAATTGTGAATTTTAGGCCAGGTGGTACAGATATGTTCCCTCTCAGTAGAAACTGGACGAGCAATAACTGAACAATTAATCAAGAATATGTCCCCGAACATGGACAGAGAAAAGTAACTCTACTCTCCTAGATTGAAGAAAGGTTTCAGTTTGAAATTCCCTAAGGGTTACCTGGATTGATAGACACCTTAAGATGGGCAGAGATCACATCTGCAAAAAATGTAATCGTAACACTAGGAATGAGGACATTAGTTCAACTGTAAATACTGATAATTTTTTCAACTGGACTAAGAAACAAAAAGCAGAGAGATACAGCATCAGTTGACAACTCATGCAAAAGACAATCTGCAGATGAGATGTTTACCTAAGCGTAGCTTAGATATGACACATGGCCAAAGTATGGGGTACCCAGTCAGGATCAAACTATTCTGTCATGATTGATCTAGTGAGACAAGCTTGCTAACTATTACACCATGTTGAAGTGTCCCAATCTGTAGATGAGATGAATTAATAAACAAAAAAAAAAAAAAAATTATTTACTTAGCATTTAAAGAGGGTGGAAATTTAGAATAGCTTGTGAGATCAACATCTTTGTTATTGTTTTGAATTAGTTCATATTAAATGTTTTTAAAATCAAGAATTCAAGCTTAAAAATTTTAAATGGTAAAATGGAATATTTTTTAAATTTGCAATTAGTATTAAAAAAACAAAAAACTATTGCTTTTGAAGTTCATTTGGGCAAATAATACGATTTTGTTTCATAAATTGTTTCTCTAAAGTTGACTTTCAAAATGAAATCAAAGCCTGAAGCATAAGCATAAATCAAATGAACTGAGCTGTTTTAGTGAAGAAGAGATTTTTATTAGGTCATCAGTCATCAGAACCACACCACAAAAAGGTTAGAGTTTATCAACAAGATGCAAAAATAAGAACTCACCTGTGAATGTTCTGGATTTGGAAGCAATAATTTCAGTCTTATTTTTGACTGTCACACACAAATGCATCATAACAATCATGGTAAATATCATTATAATACTTTGAAACAGCAGTGGGAATTCATAGAATTTGCCAAACCTGAAAGGGACATAAAGAGGAAAAAAAAAGTTAAGATGGTGGAGAAAAAATTGGAGAAGGAAACAAGAACAAAAGACACGATTAATTTCAGATTCCTGTAAAGTATCAGAATAGTGCCATATCAACACGCAGACTCATTCCTGTTAATGAGTTTGGTTCTCACTAGGTGTCCCACATTTGTGGCTTGTGATAGACTAAGTAAGACTTAGCAATTACATATGTAACAAAAGTTTGGTATAAAAAAAATTTTTTTATATATATATATATATATATATATATATATATATATATATATATAAACGTGTTTTGAAATTTCTTGTCCAAAGTGAGAGATCACATGATTTGTAATCATGGAAAACAGACTCGGATTCTTTTAGGGTATTTTTTTTTTTAATTCAACTCCTGTAAGTTGTGAGGAGGGTCTCAAGAAGGGGAGAGAGACTGAGTACATTCTCAAGTGGGATAGGTGAGCCTTGAGATGTGGTGTGGAGCACATGCCCGTGTAAGATAGGTGAGCCTCAAAGTGCTGGGAGGTGGGGACACATTCTTGTGTTGGGTAGATGAGCCTTGAAGCTAATGGTGGGGTTATATGCCCATGTCAGCCTCGAGGGGAGGGGGAAATGCCCAGATAAGAAAGGGGGACCTTCATGGAGAGAGAGAAAGAGTACAACATGGCCAAGTGAGGGAGGTGAACCTCAAGGGGGTAGAGAGCACAAGTGTGATAGAGCAAAAATCAAACTTTGTATGATCCAAAGATATCAGTCACAAAATTCCATGGAAGAAAATTAAATCAATGAATCCCATGAAGATGTTTGAAAGGTCAATAAAAAAAAAAAAATAAAAAAAATTGCAAGTTTTACCCCATTTCTGAAGAAGAGAAAAGAAAATATCAAAAGTATAGAAAAAAAAAAGAAAAAAGAAAAAAAGAAAGCCACCTTGGGAGATTGAATGGAAGAAAAGCAGCATCTGTTGTTAGTGGACAACAGTGTGGTGTGGATGGAAATAAATTACAGTCTAAGAAAGTGTTTACTCAATCTGTCAAGTGAACAATTTTATTAGCTATCAGTGTGAGATAAACAAGGCTTTTTTTGGAGCAAAGGTAATACTATTTGGATATTAACCTTTTGGGACCAAACAAAATAAAATCAGTTTGGCATTTCCTCAACAAAATTCATTGCAATTAGTCTTTGTGCTTTTAAACCTCTTGGAAAACAAAAGCCAAAACAAACAAGATGCAGTGCTTCCCACTAAACGTCCAGCATTATTGCTAGTGTATTAATCCAGACATAGGCTACTCTACAATTTCAGGGTTTTTGATCTATTTTTTTAAAATAATGTTTACCCAATACAAAGGTCAAAAGTCAATCAAGATAGACTCATACAATAGTAAACCTCTAGAAAAGGCAAGAAGTGAAGATAACAGTTAATCTTAGACTTGAAAAGGCCAAGATTGCCATGTTTGGAAAAAAAAAAAAAAAAAAAAAAAAAAAAAAAGAACTCTGCTGGGAGACTGTTCCACAAAGCAGTTCTTAGGAAGAATCTGTCCAAGTGGATCTTCTTACTAATTGAATAGAAAGGGAATAAAGATGATTCATCCAAGCATACGTGACATGGTGGGTCCATGGCTGGTGGAATCAAGGAAAGTAGCTCAGCAGAACACTAGAAAGGGAAATAGCGATAGAATACAAAGAGGCTTGCAACATTTTGTCTGTGGGAAAGGGATTGTATGGTGGAAAATAATTCACCACCCACAAAGCTGTATAGATGCTTTTGAACTATCAAGACAGGACTGGTCAGCTCCAGCCCAGATATGGCAGCAGTATGCCATTTTTGGTCTGATCTGGCTCTTGTAAAGATAGGGAGATACATACTGGCAAAGAATTTTTCTAGCATCTTTTGCAATAGATCAGATTGAGGTCTGGGATAGCTTGAGTCCCAACAGACATTTACTGTGTCAGTTTTGGATACAAAGTTGAAAGACTAAAGAGAAAACAAATCAACATACTTAACAAAACCAACTTTCATTTTGGCTTGTATAAGTGTACAGTGAGTTGACAGTGTCAAAAGTTGCTAGATTTGCTATGAAAAATTTAAAAAAAAAAATCAAAAAAAAAAAAATCAAAGATATTTGAAATTGGAAATTCTTTATTATTTTGAAATTCAAAAAATTGGCATCACTCTGCAGATTTTGATTTGATCCACAGTTGTACTACTATGCTATGAGGGTTTTTTTTTGTTTTTTTACCCATGGATTACTTTTACTCTTTAATTTTTTGGTGGACCCATAACCATTCAATGGAGGGGAAAAAAAAAAAAAAAAAGCTTTTTTATTTTCACTAATAGGTAGGTTTAGGAATTGTATTAAAAAAATAAATAGTAATGTATATGCTTTATTTTAAAGTAAAACTAATTTAATGAAAATAAACTTGTATTTAATAACTAAATTCTATGGAACAGTTAGGTACACTAGTAAAATAACTCATAATAAACCACTTTAAAATATGGGAGTTATTAATAAATTAAAAAGTGCAGATTTATTCAATGAGATCCCCATGGTTGATGCTGCCATATGAGATCTTTTATATTCGGCTCCATTGATATCAATGTTAATCAGAGATCACCCCTTTTCACAATGTTGGGTCTATTATATGAATTAATTTAATATATTAATAATATTAATTTTAAATAAAATAAAATAGTAACATGAATTAATTAATATAACAAATTATAATCTTTATACACACACATACTTAATCTCTACAGGTGTATGGAGCAGGAAAAATTAAGATGAAAATAGAATTTATTTGCTGGACTTAATGGGGAGAGGGAATCATCAATTCAAACCTCATTATTAAAAAATTAAATAACAGAACTTTTGACCAGCAGAAAACTATTCAGAAAATAAAATAAAAACTGTACATCAAGTGATGCTCTTCCAAGCAGATTGGATATGAAACAACCATTGATCATTGTATGAATCAACGACTTAAGACCTACCTGCATTCCAAAGGTAGGACTGTTTTTTTGTTTTTTTTCTGGAGCTTAGCTACCAATTGCTTAAGGTTTCATAGTAGTCCCCTAACTAAGTACTGAACTGGATTGATGTTGCTTAACTTTGGTGATCAAATGAAAATTGGTGTTGTCAGCATGATTTGATCATAAACCTTTTTAATAAGCATTGGTACTGAATAACAGTACTAAGTATTAAAAATTGTAATAAGTACTTAATAGGAGTAGATATGTTCACTTATTGTCCAGTTCACAAACTCCCTAGTCATTTTAAGGTTTTATCATTACCTTTCACTCCCAGTAGCTCCTTGCATCTTAGTGGCATTATCACCTTGCTTAGGGTGAATTGATTAAAAAAAAAAAAAAAAAAATATTAAACCCATTCTTGACTATAAAAACCAAAGTGTACCATCTACAAGAAAGAGTAAGAGTGAGTGAGTGAGTGTCACTTCTAGATGTTTGTACAGGTTTTAAATGTAGCCAATGAATAAATTATTGAATTAAAATAGATAGAAATTAACAATGAGATCAAAATATTAAAATATGAATCATTTTATTTGCAACTTGACAATGACTTTCATATGCAATTTCTATCTCTCTGAAATTATTTGAAGACAATGAATGCATCTCAGACATCTATCAGAAGTGATAGATTTTTATAATCTCCCCGTTTGGAAAATGCTTTTTGCTATGAGATGAAAAACTTAAAATCTTTGGAATTTGAGATATGTGCATAACTGTTAATAGCAAACAGGTGCAAGTTAAATTATACTATAAATAAATAAAATCAATAAATAGATATATCCATTTTTCTCAGGTAGAAATTATCAATTTTTACTACAGCAATAATTTTTCAGTTTTAAAACTCAAAACTAAGCATTTGTAAGAGCAATCCAATTGGTTATTTAACTTAATATGAATAAACCTTATCAACACTCAATTGACTAAAAAATAATAAAAAAAAATAATATATATATATATATATATATATATATATATATATATATATATATATATATATATATATGATAATAATATAGTTTTAAGAGATGTTATATTTATGGATAAAAGTGCTCAATACCAGGGATAGAGCATATGCAGATATAAAAGTGGACACTGAGGTGAGCACCAGACCAGTCTGTTTCATCAATGAATATAATCTTCATAGCCCTTTAACATTGGAAAGGCAACAAGTCTATAAGAATGATGACTTTAAAACCAGTTCATAAAGATGGACTTTGTCAGGTTATCTTGTTCTAGACATACCCATATGAGTGCACCTCTAAAACTAGATTACCAGAGTCTGGCAGCTGATCTCTCCTCTGATCAAGCTCTAACAGCTTGGTAGGAGAAAAACTGGCTGGTCACATTCAATGCCTCAAAAATGAGACATTCCATCATCAAGTGGACCCTAAATTGAATGGGTATTATGCCTTGATACCTCAAGTGGAACTTGTACATATGATCCATCAATAAAGATGCTGGTAAAACAGTCATTTCCCTGTACCACTCCAATAAGTACCTGACTTCCCCTGTCATCACCTTTACAAGATCCAGATCAGGCCAAAAATGGAATACTGCTGTCATAAATGGGCAGGAGCTGCACAGTCTTCACTTTACAGTTTCAATAGAGTCCAAAAGAATTCCATGTCCTTGTGGACCATGAATTATTTTCAATCATACAACTCCTTTACTATAGATGAAATTTAGCAATGTTACTCTATTGCTATTTCCATAGAGTGTTCAGAGGAACTACATTCCTTAGTTCCACCAGTTCTAACCATCACTTCATGCCATGCCCTTTGTAGTGAACCACTTTTACTCCCTTCATATTTTATTGGTGAGATGTAAGTCCCACTCGATCAGCTTCCCCCCCCCCAACAATTGCTACTTTGTGGAACCAACTCCCAAGAGAATGCTTCTCCAATCACTACAATCTTAACCTGTTCAAGTTTAGAATTAATTGTTATCTTCCTCACATATCCCTATAAACTGCACCTCTTACTCTGCAACACTACCACGAATGGCTCTTGGGCCTTTACAGGGTGAAAATCATAAAATAAAATAAAAAAATAAATAGCATTACAGCTAGACCTATGTAATTTTTTTTTTTTGAAAAGTATCATTATACATTAAAATCTAAATGTCATATCCACATAAATTATCATAAGATTTTGTGATTTAAAATTACAAGTACCAGAGTACATCATATAATGATATAATTATGTGAGGGTTGTTTATATATCTATTTTGTATTGTTTTATTTTTCTCAAAACATTTAAAGTTATTAAACTGGATACTTTGTGTCAAACAGAGGTTCATGAAACAACAACCTCATGGCATGAAAATTATTGCCCCATTTTTCAAGCAGAAAAATTTTTTTAAAAAGTACATGATTTATACAATAGTTAGGTCTTTGTTGTAATATTAATGTTATAAAAACATGACAGACTTTGCATATTCTCTTTATTAATTATTTTTTTTTTCAATTTTGATGAAATTCAGGTCTTTGAGACAAAAGACATTCAAACCTTTTATAAAGAATTGTTATCAACACCTTTGTTTTATTATCTATTGTGCTGAGTGGATTTGCAATCTTGCCATTTCAAATAAGAGGATTTTTAAGCAGAGTAAAATTTTCTGAAAATGTGTACAATATAAGCCTCAGCTTTTTGACATTTTCATTCAAAATTTTTTATATTATACACAAGAAAATACGGTAATCACATCATATATCTTTTTTAATAAGAAGTATTAACGATTTTCTTTGGATATATGCAATTTATTTTTTGTCTCACCAAAATTTTCTTCCATTCATTATTTTCCTATGTTTCATCCTGTTATGTTATTATATATATATATATATATATATATATATATATATATATATATATATATATATATGGACTACATCATTTTTATATAACAAGGTTGCTACGGTAATGATTTTTCCTTAGTTGTTTTTTTTTCACTTATGTTTTGAAAATGCTCACATAAAATAGTGAAATGCCAATGCGAAAATAAAAATTTTCAACATCCAACTGGCTTTCATGTATTCCACCTGGACATAATTTATTCAAATGTCTCACACCCATCATTTAACAAAAGATAATGTGTGGGTGGGTATATTTTTTTTTGTTTTACATTTTTCTACATCACAGAGATACTTGGTATTCTTCTGGAGATATAGAACTGAATTATTCAATGATGAATAGAATGTTATTTGATTAGTTTAATGAATCGAGCACTATGGCTGTCTGGTATTTGTTTACATTCGTAAAAAATAATACGCTAGAATTTCCCTTTGCCATGTGCTGATAACTCATGGGTAGAAACACCGACTGATGCCAAATTGGTCGGGTTTTGGTCCCGGCTTGAAGCAATCAGATGTCTAGCTGCAATGATAAGCTGTGATAGAGCAAAACAGTCCTGTATATGAATGACATTATTCAAGAAGTATTGAAATGAAATAAGAAAATGCAGAGTAATGCATGTTTGATATCTAACCCTTTAGCATTCTTTATGTGCCATGTCCTAACAGGATATAGGCAATCATGGCTCTCCACAATTTCCTTTGTAAATCTTAAATTGTCTTTTTTGTTATTTCTCCTAAACCCTGTTCCGCCATCCATTTACTCCAGCTCGCTAATTATGTTATGCATTGTTTTCCTATCACTCTTGCCTTCAAACTGCTTTGTGAGTATCAGATTTTCCAAGTCCTCTTTCCTCATTATGTGCTCTATAAATTTCAATGTTAAGTATAAGTTTTCTTTTTGTTTCCATTTTCATTCAGCCTGCCCCATAAATATCAGTTCTCAATGCTCCAGCTGCTCTAAACCGGGCTGCATCATATATACTCTGCTAGATGACAAAATCATCACAAATAACAAGGAGAGGAGTCACACAAATAGTGAGACTTTGAAAGCCAATATTTACAGGGGCAGTTTGAGTGTCTTGAATACTAAAGAGTTAAAATGCAATTATGATATTGCTTTAATATTGTAAAGTTAAATATTGTATTAATATTGCTTTAATATTGTAATCAATAATGCTTAAATATTGCTAATCATTTATTTTCTTTCTTCTGATAACATGGGCAAACTGGTACTAATTCCTAATCTCAAAAATTTCAGAATTAAAATATTTTGGATTATATTTTTAAGTCGCACCAAGACTATAAAGTCTTTCTCTGTCCATTTTTTTTATTTTTATTATACACATGATCAATAGTCAAATAAACAAAGGTTATCATATTCAATGATGGATAAGACCTTCCACTCTTTGCAAAGATAACTGAGATTATCAGTACTTACACCTAGCATAACTCCATAAAACTAAAGAGGTGCTGAAGAGTTCTCAGCCCAGCCAAGACACAAACAAAACAAAAATTTGGTTATCGAGTTTTAAGAAGTCGGTGAAGCTAAGAACTTTTAAGCATAATCTAATTATATATGAATTTTATTCACATATACAGCATCTTCTGATTAAATCTATACACTATTTAATTCTTAATACAGTATAATATTTTCTGATTTAAACTAAAGTTTGTTATTAATTTTTATGAGAAGTGGGGGGAGAAAGGAAAAAAGTGGAAAAAAGAAGAGAGAAAGAAAAAGGAAAGGAAAGGGAAAAGAGAAAAGGGAAAAGAGAAAAAGGAAAAGGGAAAAGAGAAAAAGAAAAAGAGAAAAAAAGGAAAAGAGAAAAAGAGAAAAAAAAGGAAAAGAGAAAAAGAGAAAAAAGGAAAAGAGAAAAAGAAGAAAAAAAGGAAAAGAGAAAAAGAGAAAAAAAGGAAAAGAGAAAAAGAAGAGAAAAAAAAAGGAAAAGAGAAAAAGAGAAAAAGAGAAAAAGGAAAAGGGAAAAGAGAAAAAGGAAAAAGAGAAAAAGAGAAAAAGGAAAAGAGAAAAAGGAAAAGGGAAAAGAAAAACAGAAAAGAGAAAAACAAAAAGAGAGAGAGAGACCTAAAAATTAGAAGCGGATAATGTGTGTATATATTCTTTAAAAGGGAAACCAAAAATTTAGGAAAATGCAAGAAAACAAAAGAAGCTTGAAGTAGAAATAAAAAATGTTCATACATACCAGAACATTATTCGTAGGATGTTGGCTACCAGCAGTGTTAAGCAGACAAATGTAGAGAAACCCTCAACATTTGATGACCGTTTGATATCAGCATACTGTGGGATAAAGGGTACAACACCCCCAAACATCATAGCTGATGCAGAACCCCAACGGATAACATTCTGGAAAGTCACTTCTGGAAGTTCCATGCTTATCATATCAAGGTCCAACACAACCATTCTTATGACGGACACCTGGAAATTAAAAAGGAAAAAAAAAATTGAATGTACATCATGTTAAACAATATAATTTGTTAGCTTTTTATGATGGAAAAACTGTGGGGGGAAAAAAAAAAAAAAAAAAATAGAAAAGCAAAAGTTTGTCTGAATTTCTGGAATGAGAGACTGTCGAATTAATGACCCCATCTTTGTTTTTAAGATCACAATGTTTCACCCATTATACCCTTTGGCTTTCTTAAGGTGTGGATGTGTAGGTGATGTAATGAACATAAGCTTAGAATGAGAAATCAGAGAGCAGAGTTTGAATTTCAGTTAGGTTTGTTACATTCATTTGGGAATAAAATGAATCCATCTCTCCCCTCCCATCTATGAATTAAATAGTAGTTGTATATGGAAAATTATTGTTAATCACAAATGTAATATTCACTCATCTATCTTCCATGTGCTGTGTGCCTTCAGGACGTTAGTGAGCATCGGTCTCTACAACTTCCTATCCTTCGTAGGTCTAAATAAATTTTGTCTTTCTCAAACCCTGTTATGTAATCCCTTCACTCAAATTCACCAGGTAGGTTATGCATTGTTTATTTCTGTTTTTCTCTCTCTTGTCTTCAATCTTTGTAAGTATCAAATTTTCCAAGCCCTCCTTCCTAAACCCTCTTTCACTAATAACTCAAGAAAGTCAAGGTAAAAAGATTTTAAATTTTAAAAAAAGTTTAAAATTGTATTTTGTTTGAAAGAAACTTGTTGCAGACAGGTCTTGTTAAAAAGAAAAAAAAAAAAAAAAAAAAAAAAAAAAAAAAAAAAAAAAAAAAAACCTGATTATCAGGTATGAAATTAGGACACCTTGAGGTGGTGTAATAGTTAGCAAGCTTGTCTTGCTAAAACAATTACGAATAAGTAGTGAGTTCGATCCTCACTGGGTGTCCCTTACTTTTGGCCTTGTGCCACACCCAAGCTATGCTTGGAAAATCAAGGGCACCTCGAGGTGGTGTAATGGTTAGCAAGCTTGTCTCGCTAGAACAATTACGACTAAGTAGTGAATTCAATTCTCACTGGGTGCCCCTTACTTTCGGCCTTGTGCCACATCCAAACTACACTTGGAAAATCACTATCAGGTATGGAATTTCAAATAGGAAGCCTAAATATTCATGGGTTAAAACTAGTTTCATTGTAATGTTTTTAGGAGGTGTTGTTAATCTTAATAACAGTTAATACTTATATAGACCCCCACCAAAAAAAAAAAAAATTCATAAAGAAACTACAATGTAACTGGTGATGATAAAAATCAAATAAAAGGAATTCACTGACAAACAATCCAGATTTTTCTCAGGATTTGGATTCTAACAAAATCAAAAATTCTCAGCAAGGTTCATTTCACATTCACCGAGTACAATATTATTTCAGCCATTAAGAACGCAATATTATTTCAGCCATTAAGAACGCAATATTATTTCAGCTATTAAGAACAGATTTACAGCAAAAGTTTGTTAGAAATTTTTTTTTTTTCTAATTTTTATTCATAGAGAAATTTAAATAAACTTTGATATTAATTTTTATTTTATTAAAATGTTTACTTTCAGGGTTAGATTTCAGGAGAAAAGCATGAGATGCAAAATGTTCAAATTAGTATTTCTTAATATGACACTTTAGTATAATTATTCATTCTTTATTCATTGAATTATTTATTTTGAATAACATACAGGGAGTGCTGAAAAGTGCTTGGTCTAACCAAGAAATCCTTCCAACAAAGAATTTGATGTTTGGTTATATAGCCAGATCTAAAGAATTAGTCATGTTAAGAACTTTACAGTGCCCTCTTGTATTTGGTTTCACTAACAAAACATTGTGTTGCAAAAAAACAATGTTTTAACCCCAAGTAAAAGGGTTGGGGGTACAAAGTGTGAAAGAATAAGAAAAATCAAAATATTATTAAGGAGCAAGAATAAAAGAACAGGAATTAAGATAGAAGATAATGATTGACATTGCATTTTTCAAGATCAAACTTGACAAACTTCCGGCAAGAAACTGGAAGAGAGTTCCATAAGTGAAAAGTGTAAGAAAAGAAACTTATAGAACTTATGGTTACATCTAGCCATTTTAACTGTAAAATGAGATCTTGCCAAAACCCTTATGGAATTTCTGTTTGAATTTCTGGGATGATGAGTTATCGTTATTTACATTATTTACACTCAGACAATTGTCTTCAGCTCATTATTATCACAATGTTTCAGTCTCCATCAAGTGCTTGTTGACCTAGATAACCTTCAGTGAATTTAGAACAGAACTCTTTATTTAATCTACAGATTGTCAGAGTTATGCTGACCACATCTAGAGATATCTTGTTATCTAATACTTTTATCTTATTTAGTACTGCAAAGTTATTGCTTGCCCTATTTCAACCAAGTCTAAGTATGTATTAACCAGCCCAGGATTGAACTCACAATCACTATGTCACCAAATTCATGAGCCAATGCTTTCATCCACTTGGCTTTTGTTCCCAAGTGCCACTTACCAATTCTTGACACTGTATTCACATTTTTTTTTTTTTTACTGCTGCTGTTATTAAAGCCTTGCTGTCATTTCTTTTTATTTAATAATGACTCCTATATATCTATGAAATTTCAAAGCAATTTAAAATCATTTTAAAAATTTACATCAAAATATGTAAATATACGTAACATAGATGAAGTTGGACAAGTTATTTTCAGTCTAGAAAATAACAGCAAAGCTTGTCCTCAAAATCATTACTACTGAGTGATCCTTACTGGATGCACTATACTTGTGGCCTTGTGTCATGCTTAGTAAATCTTTTCCCAGTTTGGCAATAGGAAAAGAGTAAAATATAAACAGTACTTCTAAATGGAAAGATTTTTTTTTAAAAATCAGTCTAAAAAGTAAATATACAAGAGTGAAAAAAATAGAAAAAAAAAATTAAAAATCAAGCTTGTTGAATTTTTTCTTGAAACAAAACTTTGTAAGAAACCTCTTGATAAAAAAAACAAACAAAAAACTCTATAAATGAGAAAACAATCATCAAAATTTTCGTTTCCAATGTTGTGAAAAGCTTTGAATGAATTTAATGTTATGTTAAATTAATTACTAACTAATCAGTATGGCTGATGCTAACTTCCAGGAGAGGGGCACATTACAACATCTCAGGCTAACATTTTCTGCCAACATGAAGTGGAAAGATTATATTAGATAAATTGTAAGATCTGCTGCTAAAAAGGTTGGTTCACCGTGTCATGCTAGACAATTTTTCTCAACAATCTATTTTACATATTTATAAGTTTACCATTCATCCTTATTGGTCCTGACTTGGCATCTCAGCTTCAGTCACTTTCCCACAACCATAATGTAGCTTCCCTATGCCTTTTCTATAAATACTTATTTGGCAATTGTTTTGATGTACTTTCCTCTATGGTACCTAGACTTTATGAATTTAAGCACAGTACTAGATTGGTGGCAAGATCTCATTTTACAGTTGAAATGACGAGATGTAACTGCAAGTTCTTTGCTAACAGTTTCTTCTATCAAACTTACTTGTGAAACTCTTCTGGCTTCTTGCTTTCCAGTCAACTTTGATACTCAAAAATTTAAATGTAATGTCAACCATTATCTTCTGTCTCCTTGATTCCTTTTCTTTTATTGTTCTCACTTAATAGTATTTTTCTCATTCTGTAACACTCAGTAACCCCTTGCATCTAAATGACTATTGCACTGCTTGGGGGTGAAGTTAAAAAAAAAAAAAAAAAAAAAGGCCATACAATGATAAATCAGAGTTTTAAAGACTTGTGCACAGATTAAAACAATCTGTATTGGACAGATCAGAAGACAGACAGACAACTGCTGCACTTTATGCACAAAAAACTTGGAAGTGCATCAGAGCTGTGAGATAAAATGATAGATATATGAAATCTTCTATCAAATCAGACTATCTTCTCTTCGGTGTTCTCATAGAAGAAGCAAAAACGTAATAATACTATAAACTAAGTACTATAAACTAAGTTTAGCAAATCTTGAAATGAGAAACTTTGCTTCTAATAAAAAAAGAAAAAGGAAAGAAAAAAAAGAAAAGAAAAAAAATTTTACATAAGAAATAAAACCAATCTAAGTATTAGTGGTGATAAAAAATAAGCTAACAAATAAAATGGCTGAATGTCTACCGCAATTCATTGTAAAGTGTTACAAAGTCCAAATTAATCTGTTTAACCTATAGTGGTTTACTAGTACATGTTGGTGTCTAATTACTGTAATATTGTTAAATAGGTAAGAGTTTGTAAAATACCTTAAAACATATTCATTGTAGTACTGTTCCATACTCCCTTGTAAATCTAAACATTGTACACAGTTTGTGCATGTATATGAATAATTCAAAATGTCGGTACTGATTGGTTATTGCTTGGCTATATCGCAGTGGATTAAAGGATTGGTTTGTGAATTTGGTGACATAGTAATAGTGAGTTCAATCCCTGGGCTGGGGAGTGTGTATATGGACACAGTGGAAAGAGGGCAAGCAATAACTGAGCAGTACTAAAAAAATGAGACATCTCTAGAGATGGGCAGTGGAATGATAACAGTCAACCCCCGTAAATTAAATAAAGTGTTCGGTTCAGAATTCCTTGTAGGTTACCTAGATCTAGAAACACCTAATTAAGGTCGGAGGGCACAACAGCTAAAACATTATGATAAAAACAAGAAAGATGAAGACAATAGTCCACATGTAAATAATGATAACTCCTCATCCCAGCAGTTCACATAGAAATGACAAATTCAACAAGAAATTTTCAAACAAAAGACTCAGTAATTTTATAATTGTATGGGTAGAAAGTGTTACCATTAAATTTTAGAAGTATCTTAGTGGGGGATCTGTTGAGTTAACTGCAGAATTTAAATATCCAAAAATTGCTTAGGGTCACCTATGTGATAATTGACCTTTAGACCCTCACAAAGTATACAATTGCTATTTGGAATGGATGATTTTCTTTTGACCACAGGCCAACCAGCCACTTTTTATTTTTAGGAAAATAGACAAATAATCATTGCCAAGTCTCTTACAAAATTTTCATTCATATACAAAGGGAATGATGAAAAGTTCTCAGCATATATATATATATAAATAAAAAGACAGGAGAAAAACTATACTTAGTTTTTAGCTGATGTATTCCATCATCTGACGGACTTTATCAAGGCAAATGAGAGTTTTATATTGCAACAAGTACATATTTGTCAGTTACTCAAAATTTTTAAATTTAAGAATGCTCATCAGATTAACTGAAAATTTTAGGTGTTAGATCCTAGATTATGTCATGTAGCAGGTTCGAAAGGAAATTTATAAATTTAAAGACACTCATAAATATTCAACAGGTTAACTGAAATGTCTAGGCATTTAGACCTTAGATTATGTCATTTAGTATACCCAAAAAAGAAAAAAATTTTTTTTTTGTATTATACATCTCAAAATTGAAATGATGGATTCAGCCATTTTTCTTTGATTTTCCAACACATTGTGTATGTTTGCTTGGGAAAGTAGTAATTCCTTCATTCTACCAGAACGACAGCATCATATATAGTGCAGGAAGTAACATAAACAGTGAGACTGACCAATGAGACTTTGAGAGCCAATATTTATGGGGCAAAGCTTGAGCATGTTGAATGCTAAGGGTTAAACTCACTCTTTTCAATCACTGTCATATTCATATAGGCTCAGCCCCTTTTCATGCATGTTGATTGACAGGGACATCTTCTGTACCATGCTCTCTAGCCACACATAATACACCCTCAGTTTTTGCAAGCCCTTTATCAAGAACCTGAGATATGATTTATGATGTTGCAAGTGAAATGCTAACACTTCTGCAAATCTAATTTTTTCCGTTTTATTGCATAGATGCTTGACTCTTCACCCCCACCATTTCTCTGCAACTTCTGTCACTGACATGGTTTTGTTTAACTGATCAACACTTGCAACTTTTGTTTAGCTATTTAGCCCTGCTTAGGCTTTTCCTCACTTTCTTTTTATTTTTTGGAGCCATTTCCAACACAAAAGAGGGATATAAAAAAAGCACAATGGCTAGCTAATACTTGTTTCCGAGCACACCCAGTTAGGATAGCTAGCCAAGTGCTATTACAGACGCCTGCTCAAATGCACAGAGCAAACCTAGGGTTTATGCTTCAACTATACTGAGCACACTTTAGTTACAGTTTCTGGGAGAGAGTGCATAATCTGCCATGATGCTGAAACCCTTCGTCACAATGACTTGTGACTGTACTAGCACAACCATCAATCACTTCTGAATGGCATCATCTACTCAATTTCACTCACAAGGGTTGCTTCAACGCATGGTCTGGTTTTCAGGCTTTTTCCAATAATGATGAATTGGGGGGGGGGATTTATGTAAAAGGGAATATATATTTTCATATATCAAGAACAATATTGGGGAAAAATGTATGACAAAGTGGGAAAAAATTTTCATGCGATGCATTTTGTCCTTTAGGATTTCATCGGACTAAAAAGAATCTAAATTAAATCAGCTAGATTAAAAAAAAAAATTAAAAATTCCTAGAATCCCTTGCTAATGCACATGTGTAGTCACACTAACAAGTTTAGTCTAATGAAGTTCTAAAGGATGAATCACGTCACAGAAAAATTTTCCACTGTCATATGCAATGCTCTTCAACTAGAATCAAGCTTTCCTAGCTACTGATGTCTTTTGCATAGTAAAAACATTAAAATTTCCCTTTCTCTCTGCCGTATGATGATAGCTTGGGGATAGAATCTCTGACTAATGCCAAATCGATCAGGCTCCAATCACAGTTTGAAACAATCAGATTTTTAGCCTTACTGATGAGCAAAGCAGCCTGTCTGTGGATGACTATATATATATATATATATATATATATATATATATATATAATTTGCATGCATATGTACACTACTACTACAAAACAACAGTGCCCCCAAGCATCCAACATAGCCTTCACTAGATGAAGATACTAGGATCAGACAGTTTCAGAACTGAAGCATCATTACCACTAACCCAGGGCACCTCAGAAATACCTTTCAATACCAGATTTTGGTTTTCTATCAGTGTGAGAATGCCAGATTTGGCAAGCAGGTGTCTTTATGCAGGGTCTCATCTGTGGCTTTTAAATATTTAACCCTTCAATAGGAGTTTCTATAAACATTACTTTGCTTACAGAAAAATCAGCCAACTCCAAACAATATCAATCAAGTGCAAGCAACAATTTATCCACAGCTTTTTATGCTTAAAATGTTGATCACATGTTCTTTTCATAAGAGATTTATTTAACCTGAAATTTTTGCAGAATTCCCCCCCCCAGTCCATTTATCCAATGCAAAACAAAACATATACAATAGACACCAACATATAACGAGAAAATTTGTACAGTCAGAAATGATGGATGGCATTATTTAATATTTGCAATTGCATTGGTTATATTTTCGGCATGAGTAATCAAGGATTTCTGTACAATTAACTGGTGTTGCATGTAATTAAAACCTTTTTAAAAATCCAAACTAAAAATAAAAGAAATCAAAAATGCATTAGCAGCCTGATCTCCCCTATTATTAAAGAGACCTTCCATTTGAGGCATGTTTGCTTGTTGTCAAAGTAATGCTTCGTGTTACCATACAATGGAAGCTCTCACTACTAAGGGGAGATCAGACTGTGGAACCAATAAACAAAGTCACATCAAGTTTTATGATAAAAAATATAAAGTTATTTTTCTGTATATTTCTTTCTTTTCCAGTCTGTTTGTTTAGTGGCATATTGACTCTTCATGGGTCATTTAATGCCAAAAATGAATTCTCTTGGGAGCATTAGTCATTTCTTTTACAAAGATATACTGCTGCTAATTTTGGTATAAAAATTTATTTTTATACTCTGTGTTTTACCCCAGTTTGGAGGTTAACTATTTGCCTATAGCTGGGACCCTAACAGGTGCTACTACCCCAGGTTAGAGTAGACTTCAGAACAACAGCAATTAAGAGGCAGTTCCACACTACTCAAAACCTTCCAATCAGAGACCTTGCTATTGGATGTAATTTATCATCATACACAGGCTGATTTCCAGTCTGTAATTTTTCAGTTAAAAGCAAACAAAATTAACAAATGAATTTTGCCATGATTTGAATGTGATCTCTAGGTAGGAAAACAAGTGATACATCCATTATTCCAAAGACATACTGCTTCAGTAGATGTGTGGGTGGTATAATGGATAGCACCTTGGAATGAAAAATCACAGAGCCGAGTTTAAATTCGATTTTGTTTCATTGCACTCACTTATGGAAAAGGTAGGAATTCATCTCCTCTTCCAGCTATGGGTTAAATAGTAGGAATCTCTGGAAAAATCATTGTTATTCACTAAAATTTGTTAATGCAATACTCAAAATATGATTCATCTTTAAATAAACCACAAAGGGTTGATAAGCCATAAAAAATAGATAAAATCAACCTACTGCTTGAACAACAGGGTAAAATTAACTTGGAAATACTAATTGAAGTATTGCACACTGACAGGTAATATGCTTTATATATTAACCAGGTATAAAAGCAGGTGTGTGTGTGTGTGTGTGTGTGTGTGTGTGTATGTGTGTGTGTGTATATATATTGGAGTGAAAATTTTATTAAAAAGAAATGCTCCTTTCTCAAGCCAATATACAGGACCATGAAAATTTTTAAAAATTCAAATAAAACAGTTAACTCAAGAACTTTAATTATTTAAAATAAATAAATACACAAATAAAGCAAAATAAAAAAAAAAACTCATAGAAATAAATAGCATTAAAAAATAAAATAAAAATCCAAGAATAGTATTTACTCATTTTCCTATATTCGACAATAAATTACATTACATAGTATCCTCCATATCTTACCTTTCCTTTCACAGTTAAGGTTTAAGAATATTCTCGAGTATTTTCAAATGTAAAATTTGAAAACTTTAGACTTTCCCTTCATGCTACTTCTGTGTATAAATATAAGCTTTGAAATAAAATCTCCAAATTTGCCTTAATAAAGTTCCTCAAAGAATGAAACATGTTGGTATAGAAAAGTTTTCCTTTTGTTTATATAAGAAATATACTCTTAAGATGTGCTATATTCATGGGATAAAGTCTTCAATATCAGAGATAGAACATATGTAAATATAAAAGTGAACATTGAAGTCAATATTTAGAGGCAACAGGCTGTTTCATGCTAGATGCAATCATCAGGCCACTGACGATTGCATCTAGGATGAAACAGCCTGTCGCCCTAAGTGTTAACTATACATACATACATTATATATATATATATATATATATATATATATATATATATATATATATATATATATACACACAAGCTTAAAAGCCACCCTATTGGGCAACATTTAAGCTAGCTCATGCGGAGGGCTCTTGATTGGCCCTTCATCACTATAGGTAGGGAGGAGTAGATGTGATAGGCAACAATAAACTACAGAAAAATTTAAAATTGATCGCAGCATTTTAAGTATTGCATTAATATTTAAGCTTATCTTTTAAAAATTCAACAATAATTCTTTGCTACCACTTGATTAAAAGACAATTTGATGTATGTAGATTGTTACTTTCTGTACAAATAATTATTTTTATTTCATGGTGACATTCACTGGATTTTGAAATTAATTTTGATTATTCCCAAGTCATAAAAATTGTTATTGTACAAAAGAAAAAAAATAAAGAAGAAGAATATATATTGTATAGTAATGAAAACTTGGGTATCCAAAATTTCTGGATTGCAGAACTAGATCCTGGAATGTTTTTAATTTGCTCACAGAGTCAGTGCAATTTCAAAATGGTATGATATATTGGGCTACAGCCTCCCAGAGTAAAACTGAAAATGTGTGACAGTGACATTCACATTTATATTGCGTGTGTGTGTGTGTGTATATATATATATATATATATATATATATACACACACACACACAAAAGAGTGACACCACACACAAGCATAATATAGAATATATGAGGGAGACTTAATACATACAAGTCAGGGTGTTTATTAACTTATACTAACTTCAAGTAATAGTTTTGTTTATGACTTCTATAATAAACACTATCAGATAAATTACCTTGATAACATCCAGTAGAAACCAAAAAGGTGCAATATTTCAAATGATTACATATCAGTCAAAAAAAAAATATATATATATACCAAGTGATGATATTCTTTTGGTTTCTGAAAATGCACAAAGATGTCTTATAAAAACATTTTCTTTTATAAAGCATAAGGTATTATACACACACTCAAGTTAAGAAAACAAAAAAAATGGTTATTCAATTAAACTGCCTTCAACCTCTCAAGAGGATGCTTCCCCGATCACTACACTCTTAATCTGTTCAAGTCTAAGGTTAACCATTATCTTCTCCATTTATCCACATAAACTGTGCCTCTCACTCTGTAACCCGCTACCTTGAGCGACTATCTGGCTTTGTACAGGGTGAACATCATTGTAAACAAAATAAATAAATATTTGAATTTATAATAATGAGGAAAAGTTTAAAAAATTTAACACACAGGAACAAAGGGAAGTAGTACATAACCTACCAAGGTTTTGTAAATAGTTGGCAGAACAGGGAATAGGAGAGATAATAAAAATAATTACTAAGAGCTACAAAGGACAGGAAGTTGTGCAGGGCCATGATCACTCATGCCCTGAAGAGAAATGATACATAGAAGACAACTGTGAGAATTGTTTTTGATTAAAGGCAGGAATCATTTAGAGATATAAAAGAATGAAAATAACCAGGTGTGCATTAGCTCTTCAGTGAGGATTTAAACTCAAAATATTGGCAATTTTAAAATTTATAGAAAACTATGGCACTTGATCTGTATGTTGCATTTTGAAAACAAAAAATAAAATACAAAATAAAAAAAAAAAAAAAAAAAAAAATCAGGACAACATGTTTTGTCAGTGGTCAAGAATTAATGCAAATATTGACAAATAAAATTACATTTTTATGTTTAATTTTTTTGAACAACGAGCACAGATTATGAGATAATCACAGATAAAACATTTTATTGCCAATGAATTGTTTTAAGTTCAAAGAAAAAATAAATAAATTGATTATCTTCTTGTTGTGCTATTTATTTTTAATTCTAAAACCAAAACCAATTCAAGTCAGATTACAAAAGATTTACCTGTCTGGTTTGGATTATTAACAAGCTTATATTTGAATCTTGAAGTAATCAGAACATTCATACCTGAAAAGCTTAGAAAATGAAATGCAACCATGTTTTTAACAAGCAGAATTTGACAGTATATAGAAGCCCTTACCTTTTATATTTACTATTAGGAGGGGACACTGAAAAGTTTTTGGTCCCAACCCACTTCCCAAATATATTTTTTTTTAAACTTTTCAGTGCCTCTTCAGTATTATGGAGCAGTCAAGCTACATACAAGTATAATAGACTATTAGAAATGCCAAATTGATGAGTTTTGTTCAAAATAAAACACTGCATTTTTTTTTTTTTATAAAAACTTTCCATCATTTAAAACTACACAAAAATCAACAAAGGTAACTTTTGTCTGAATTTCTGGGATGAGGAATATTATCATTTATACAGAGTGTTCAGAAAGTTACTGTGCACTTTTCTAATATTTTTTATAACTCAGATTTCACCCCAATATGGCTTTAACAACTGAAGTACATGTACTTGTCAAGAACATATTTCAAGAAGTGGTAGATACAGATTTGGTGTGGCAGCATTTTGCTGATAAATTTTCAGATACATCTCTTCTACATCGCAATGCAGTTCATAACCTTGGTTTGGTTTGGTTTATTCTGTTTTATGGCATATCAACCTCAATGGGTTATTTAATGCCAACAATATTTTTAGGATAGATTTGTATCAATAGAGTACGTATTCTTTGGTTTAGATTGGTTTGGTTTATTTTGTTTTACGGCATATCAACCTCAATGGGTTATTTAATGCTGACAAATTTTTATTGCTGGTAATAATTTTTTTCAAAAACGGATTGCTGGTAATACTTAACTATTTGCCCATAGCTGGGACCCTAACAGGTGCTACCACTCCAGGTCAGGGTGGACCTGGGAACACCAATTAAGAGGTGGTTCCATGCTCCTCAAAACCTCCTGATCAGAGGCCTTGCTGCTGGACGTCGTTTAACATATTACCCAGGACGCGGATGTAGTTTAACATCTTACCTGGGATGAAATTCATAACCTTGTTGATAAATTTAAGGAAATAGGATTAGTGGACAATTCCAAACAATATGGAAGGCCAGCAAAGGAAAAGTAACTGTTGGATATTTCTAACAGTATGCAGCAGAGTGCAAGAAAAATCATTTACAAAAGTTAACACAGTAGCAAGATATTGGTCTTGGAACTGCTTATAGGGACATCAGACAAAAATTAACACTATTCTCATAAAAAAAATAATGGTGGTACAAGAACTGACAGCAATTGATCACGAAAAGTGACTAGCAGTATTCGCTTTGATAAATCAGTTAAACCATCTTCAATACCACAATATGTTGGAGGTGATATTTGTTTTTTACCAATGAAGCATGGTTCCATCTCTCAGGTTATGTTAATTTGCAAAACACAAGATTATGATCCTCCAGTAACCCTTCAATAATCCTTACAGCTTACATGAAACACCCCTACATGATCTCAATGTAGGAGCGTGGGTTGCAATTTCCAGACGTCAAATCATTGGCCCTATTTTCTTTATGAACACAATAAACAACAAGCACTATTTGAAGATTCTTCTCACCATCATTGGTCAGATGACAAGTGAGAAAAATCAATGACTCATGCCTTCAACAGGACAGCACTAATGCCCACACATCTCACAGATCTATGCAGATTTTTGCAGAGTGCATTATTTCCAAAGATGTGTGTCCCTCACACTTGCCAGATCTATATCCATCAGCCTTTTATCTATAGGGAACAGCAAAATCTGCACTGTGTCAAGATCATCTGCACACACTGGATGACCTGAAAGTAGCGTTCATTCAGTCTATTTCAAGCAAGCAACTGATAGTGGTGTTCAGAAACAAAATAGAAGGATCCAAGCCTGTACTGAGGTTAACAGACATGACTTTCAACATTGTTTATGATTTTCATTCATATTCTCCTCCTGTATTCTATATTGAAATATATCTTTTAATAAAAATATAAGTGCATAGTGACTTTTCGAACACCCTGTATTACAGTTAGACTAATATCCTCGTCTTTATTGCTACAATCACATTTTAGCCTTATGGTCTTCCTCAGGAGCATGTCAAATCAGAGAATTTATCCCATCTGCCAGGCTGAACATGAATAGCAGAATGAGATCAATCTATACCCAAAGATTAAATAAAGGGTTCAGTTCAAAATTCCCTGATTCTCTAGGTGTATTTTTTATATTATTATTCCTTGTTTAAGTCTACTTGTTATAATCATACTTTTTTAATTTTTGATTCATTTAAAAATAATTCTCCACAGATAGCTGCATTTATTGTATTTGCAATCTTACTGGTCATTTTGGTAACTGACAAATCTTGTTTTGATGGTGAACTGATTTTAAAAAAAAAAAAAAAAAAAAAAAAAAAAAAACATTTAAATTTAAAACTAACTAAAAAAAGAAAAAATGTTATTTGGATTGAAAGATGCTTGAAGTAGAGAGGGACAATGGCTGAGACATTGTTATAGCAACAAAGATGAGGATATTAGTCCAACTGTAAAGTAAAGAGGAACTTGCTTAGTGTGAAAATATAAAAAACAAAAAGTTCCCAAAATCAAATTATACTTTGTTAACCAATAAAAACAACTGCAGCAAAATATTGATTAACCAAGTAATGAATGAAAAATTTCTCATTTTCCACCTTCTCCAGAATATCCAAGACAAAAAAAATATATAAAAATTAAAACCTGATTTAAAGAGCTGCTTTTTCATTTATGTAATGTTAAACTCATCTCAAAAGACACTGCTAGTAAATTTGATCTTTCCTGTAAGTTACTGTGACATAGTCATGATATATGTGCTTAGGTATGTGACTTGAAAGGGTGTTTGACAACTATTGTCATCGTTCCATCATGTGCCGAGTTGGTTGCATTGTAACATTAGTTTCTACAGCCTTCTTGGAGACCATTATACCAAAGTTGGATTGTCAGCTTTTTCTGAAAATCAAATTAGACCTCTTTTCTCATGGTGTCAAAAAGCACAATGTGTGTGGACTGTGTTTGTCCTTAGTATGGCAATTTGAGTGAGAAACAGAGAGAGAAAGAAGACAAGAAATAGACAGAGTGAGCAAGAGAAAAGAAAGAGTGAGAGAGAGAGAGAGAGAAAAAGAGGGAGGAAGTGAGTGAGAGGGATTTCCGATCCTTTTACTTGATACTAACTGGCAGGTTGCACACATTTGCTAAATGGCAAAAATTTTCACTGAAAAATTTAGTAGGGAGAAACTAAAAAGAAATCTCACTAACTTCTGATTTGTTAATTCATGAGCAAATGAAAACGCACTCAAGCCTGACACATCCTTTTTCCAATAGCCAATGCCAATCAACTATTCAAATATATCACATTTCAGAAATATGATATTTCCAACATGTGTGACTGTTTATTAGTTAGATGTTTTTTGTTTTTTTTTTTCCTAATCCTCAACTTCTTTATTTTATACACACAATGTTATGCGACAGATGATACAAAAACTCTGTAAATATCTATGATTTCTGAAATTTTAAAGAATAAATATGCATTTTTAGGTATAGTTAAAAATTACCATTACACAAAATTATTGACTAAAATGCTGTGAAATAAAATTGGATTTTTACTTACTAGAATTATTTTTGCAACACATGTTGAAATCCTCATAGTATTTAGTATTGTTGAAGTTCTGTTATTACCAACATTTTTTGTCAAGATTTACAAACTTCATTACAATCAATTTTGCAAACCAATCAATGAAATTTGAATAAGCTGATTTATTTGAATAAGCTGATTTATTTGAAGAAAAAAAAACCAAAAAAAAAAAAAAACCTACTTCATGGTTTTTACACACGCTAGTAAAACCAACAGTACTTTATACTTCCTTACCCGTTTAGTTTGCACTTCTACCCAAAATTTGGTTTCAATCAGTTATGTATGGCTATTTTAAAGGGTGTGATGGACAGACTAACAGAAATTACAGAATTTTATATATAGATAGAAGCTCAGTGATTGCAAAATAATACATTAATCAGCTGTAAAGTTTATACAGACATTTCATTTTATTCTGCTTTTCTTTATAGCACTTTTACAATCTGAAAACATTTTCTTTAACTAAATGTTTACCGAATATAAAGGCCCAACTGTGTGATGATGCATTTTCGCATGTCACTGCATAAGCTATGATGACATCCAAGCTCACTAGAGAAAACATGATCCCTACACGCTCACTCTGCAGTGTCATTCTGACAACGTTTGGCAGAGCATTGTTCATGCATCAATTAACCAGTGCCAGTCATATTTTGCTTAATCAAATGTGCATTTCATCCAGTTGTTGGCAGTAAATTTCAGCAGTGATGCTCCGGTTAGATTCCAGAAAGCTGTAATGGGTAATATCAAGAGCAGACTACCAATCAGTCACCATAATCTTCTGTTGGTGCAAATTTGGTTTTGGAAGGTGTTTGTGTCCTTTGTTATAATCGAGACATTGAGCCAATCATTTAAAATTGTCATAAAGGATCTCATTTCTTATCACAATTCAATCAAGAATTAGAATTTTGTAGATGTAGCATCAAACACACTTCAAAACATTAAACTCTTTAACTTTCAGAGTTTATCTGGAACTCATTTATTGAGCTTCATCATCATGCCAATTTTTTTTATTCAATATTGCTTAAATGCTGACACCCATTATCTGAGATATTTTGTGTTGACACGGGTTTTGTTCGACTAGTGTTTTCAGATGTTGATCAGTAATTGCAGATGGACATTCTCTACCTTGATCTTCAAGACTCATATCCCCGTTGTGGAACTTCAGAAACCAGTGCCGTACTGTTCAATCACAAGTGGATTCTTTACCTCATGCTCTGTTAATATTGACAGCAGTTTGAGAAGCATTATGACCAAGCTTGATCTCATAAAAAAACAATAACTACATATCTTTTTTTCTATCTGTTCAATATGAGGGATAATATCTTAATTTTAATTCTGAAAGAGATTGATACAAAAATAAACAAAGAGGACACATTAATCATTAGGAATGTGCAATATATTTTTGTGCAACTATCAGAATAATATATTAAACACAAAAGGTTTATTCTAAAATTGGACATTATTTTCTGAAAAACCAAATACTATTTTCCAGTGTATACACAGGATGCATCACATGAGAACAAAATTCTGAAAGATTGATATAAAATTAACAAAGGGACACTAATCATTATGAATTTGTAACATTTTTATGCAACTACTATTATATTTGAACACAAATGTTTTTTTTCTAAAACTGGACATTATTTTCCAAACAACTAATATGTGTGTCAGCTTCATAAAGTTGAACACGGTTCAAGACTTCACCTATCTGGGATGTAAATGCATATCTTTTCTCATGTTAAAGATAAGGAATATATGTTTTAAGTTAATTTCTAAAAGAGGTGCATGTAAAGTTAACAAAGACATGTTAATCATTAAGAATAAGTAATATATTTTTATGGATCTATTATAATAATATATTAAAATACAATTAAAAGGTTTATTCTAAAATCGGACATTATTTTCCCAACAACCTAATATATCTAAACCTGGGTTATAGCGGTGCAATTTTAAATTTGTAAAAAATAAGATTAAAATCAGAAATGCAAGATCATCATTTGCTTGTAGTGTATAGGTGGCATAATGGTATTCATTGCAGAAAATGGAATCAGCAAACAAATTCAGCAGTTCAAATTCTAGCTAAGGCAATTGTATCCACTTTGTACAAATGAACTTGAGAAAGGCATGAAACCATCTCTCCTCTGTTCAGCCAGGAATAAAATAATTGGGCAAGCTGGGGTTTGTAGACTTGGTAAAGTAGCTAGCCTATTAGAAGAATACTAAATACACATTCATAAGGTAATAGGAAATAAAAACTTAAACCATAGAAAAATTTGAAGATTACACACATACACACACAGGGTGTGAGTGTTGCCATTTTATATTTTTAATTTCATCTATGAACATTGTTTTTTATTTTGTTAACTGAACAGTATAGTAGGATCTGTGAGAAAAAGGCCGCCATGACAAAATTCACTCTGCAGAAATTTGGAGATACCATGCTGTACTGCTTGGTATTTGTGCTGGGAGCTCCATTAGGAACATTTCCTGGTGTTTGGGTGTCAATTCGAGTATAGTGCAGGGAATTCAGAAAGAGATGATATATCCAGTTAACATCATGGTGTTTGGAGTGATCACTAGTGATGGCAATGTTATACCTCTATCATTTCACAGGGCCACAGACTAAACACAACAGCCTACATCAAGTGCCTTGAGGAAGTAGTGCTGCCCTGGGTCAAGAGAGTGGCTTCTGGAAGACCCTATGTCTGGCAAAAGGACTGTATGCAAAACAGAAGTACCCAGTCATGGCTGTCAGACAATTTCTGTGACCACATCACCCCTTACATCTGGCCACCTACTCCCCAGACTGCAACCGCCTTGATTATTATGTGTGGGGCATAGTTGAGTGAGAGACCAACAAAACTCCTTGTAACACCAAAGATGAACTGAAGGCAAGGTTTATGGCAGCATTCACCAATTTAAACGAGGAGACTGTCCAAAAGAATTGCAAAAGATTCTGGAGGCCATGGTTGAAGTCAATGGCAATTTTATTGAATAAGTTTACTCTTCAGTATTTCAAGATATTTTTGTGTAATTTTGGCAAATATTTCTGTTAAAATGAGATGTCAGTGTTATTTTCATTTTTGTGTAATTTAGACAACAATTCATTCATCACACTATATATATATATATATATATATAAGAGAGAGATGAGGAGGAGAGATTCATCAGTTCAATAGTCAATAAAAGTAATCATTAACTTTAAAATTTTCATCTATAAAATAAATGCTAATAGCAAATCACATGAAAGAGGAACCAATATTGATACTTCTATCATACATACAAAAGTCATTGATTTTAATAGTTAAGTACCCCCCCCCCCACATTTTATGCTTATATTGTCAAATACAGAAAGGGAGAAAGAAAAAAATCTAAAAAATTTTAAAGATATTTGATCTCTGAAATATAAACCAAATGCTAGGGAAAGCTACCCACATTCCTTGCATAAAGAGGAAAAAAAAAAGGGGGAAAACCAGTGACAGCAGACAGCTAGCAGACAGTAGAGTCAAAATCGAATGGAGAATTTCTCCGGCTGACAAAAGCAGCATACACACAGGCCACAATCAAATTGAATTCTGGCTGTCAGTAGAAGAGAGAGTTAGAAAGTGCTGGAAATAGTGACTTGCTATAATAATCTTATGCTACTCTGAAACCTGACAAGATAGAGAGCAGACATGAGAAAAAAGCAAAATTTCATAGATGCATCTATGAGATTTAGCCGTGATTAATATAGAGAAGCAGTTTATAATAAAAGGAATGAACAAGTGTATATAAGTCACATGTCTATTCACACATTTACATACTAACCTTAGCTCAATTTGACAAGGCCATAACAGGATATTTAAAAAATCATATTACCACAAGTAAAGCACTAAAGGCACAAAGACAAAGAGTTACAGAGTGTGCAAGAATAAGAAAAAAAAAAAAGAGAAACATATTTACAGAGTGAGAACAATAGAAGAGTAAATAAGTAAACAGATAATGATTGACATTGCATTTAAATTTTTAAAGATCAAAATTGGCTGGAAAGCAAAAAGCCAGAAGAGAATTCCACAAGTGAGAAGTGCAAGAAAAGAAACTGTTAGCATTGAACTTACGGTTACATTTACCAATTTTTGACTGTTAGTAATGTGATTCAATTCATAAAATCTATGTACCATACAGAAGAGTTAATCTGAATAATTACCATGAAAGTATTTATAGAAAAGACACAGAGAAGCTACATTATGGCAGTGGGAAAGTGACTGAAGCTGAAATGCCAGGTTATGACCAATAATGTTGCTGATTCTTGAAATTTCATCAAGAATCTCTAAATATACAGCAGAAGCACTGGACCATATGTGGCATCAATTTTCAAAGCATGGACGAATGGTAGACTTATAAATATTTAAGATAGATTCAGGAGAGAAAAATTGTCTAGCATGATACTGTGAACCAACCAGCAGAAGAACTAGCAATTGTTTCAATATAATTTTTCCACTTCATGTCAGTCAAAAATGTAAGCCAGAGAAGGCACAAGTCACTCTCAAGGAGGTTAGTATCAACCATGATAAGAGGCAGAGAGTTTTGTTTTGGAAATATCAAAATTAACAAGCCATTCCTTGTCCCAGTTAATAGACTGTAGATCATTTTTTAGATCAGCTGCTAATTTGACTTTATCGAGCTGAGCAAATTTATATTTGAGATAGCTGCAAATGGTTGTATCATCAGTATAGATATCAAGATGAGATCTTATGTCATCAGGAAGGTCATTCATGAAAATTATGAACAAATTAAGTTCCTGGGGAACACCTGCATTAGTACAAAAAGATTAAGAAGAGTGGCCATTCAGGACAACTTTCACTTCACGATTTGATAAGACTGAATCAGTTCAAAAATTTGTCTGGAAATACTATAGCCTTTCAATTTATGAAGAAGACCAGTATGCCAAATGCTTTTAAGATGTCCAAAAAAAAAAAAAAAAAAAAAAAAAAAGCCCGGGTTTCAGTCATATCTAAAACTTGATAGATTCTTTCAACAATAATCATCAGTACATAGGCAGTTGACTTAGAGAAGCAAAAGCCATATTGCTTGTCTGAAAGGCCAGCAATGTGAGATATGAAACCAATTCAGAGCTGATTAGGGCCTCTAGTATTTTGTCAAAAAGCAGCAGAAGACTAATAGGCCAATAGTTTGAAAGGTCAGATGGTTCATCGAAGTTTTTGAAGACTGAAACAACAACAAGCAGGAAAGCAAAGTCAGCAAGGTATTTATTGTACAGTTTAGAGAAAATAGGAGCCAGTTCAAAAACATGTTTTTTAAGGACTATTACAGGGATACCATCAGATCTATTAAAACAAACTCGTGTTTGTGAAGCGGTCTGTGAGATAAGTTTATTAAATGCATTGCTGCAGAGTAGAAGCCCTATGCTAAAAATTTTCAAAACTTTTTAAATTGCCAACACACTTAAAAAAAAATTATAAATTTTGGCAACACATTAAATTTTGTTAGCCAAGATAAATATGTAATTCAAAACATAAAAATAAATAATTCAATGAAAACTTTAGTTAATTAAATAAAAATAGGTAATTACACTAAATTGTAATAACATTAGTCTTGAAGGTTCTGCCCTATACATCATATCATGAATCTCATAATACATTAAGGTCATAGGGTCACCACATGGTGATTTTCTAAGCATAGCTTAGATGAGGCACAAGGCCAAAAGTATGGGGCACCCAGTGACATGAGACTCAAACTCACTATTCAGTCGTAATTGTTCTAGCGAGACAAGCTTGCTAACCATTACATCACATTGAGGTGCCCAAATGATTTTCTAAATGTAGCTTAGAAATAGCACAAGGCCAAAAGTGTGGAGCACTTATTGAGGATCGAATTCATTACTCAGTTATAATTGATCTAGCGCGACAAGCTTGCTATGTATAACACCACGCTGAAGTAACCAAAAGGTCACTATATGTACTTGCAACCAGAGTAGCAGTGGTATGATTAGGGAAAGAGAATCTAATGGAGCCCGTCCCTCTACAGGCTGGTTTTGAATTCAGTATTTTCTTTCTCTTATTCTAGCTTCCACCTAAAGCAAAAGAATTCAGCCTGCCCTGCTGTTTAACCCATAAGGGGAGGAAGATTAATTCATGGCTTTTTCAAAAGGAATTAATACATATGAACAAATATATATAGTTATTAGCAATGTCTTTGTAAATGCATATATAGTAGAATATTGTTATGTACTTAAAGAGGGTAGTACATTTTTTTTTTTTAATCATTTCACCCCAAGCAAGGTAATAAAACCACTAAGATGCTAGAGGTTCTGAGTCTTAGAGAATATGAAAAACAGGAAAAAATATACAAGAGAGAACTGTAGTGATCTCATGATCATGAGAAATTAAAAAAAATAATTTCCTATGATGCCATAGTAAAAAAAGAAACTACCATACTGGCAGGAAATTTAGTCATCCACTTTTTCATTTACCTCTCACCAAGAGAGAGTACATGGATTTGAATGGTCCTGGGATTGACAACCACATAAGTTTTACACAAATATCACTTTCTCATGTTTAATACTACCTTTTTATGACAGATTTATCACTTGCAAATAATTTATTCATTCACCACGCCATACAACACAAAAACAGAAACATTTATAACAACCACATTACAAGAATTTTCATATATCTACCAAATCAGTACAGCCAAGTCCTCCTGATAAATAAATCCTTCTATATATGCATAAATGTCTCACAGGGAAGTTACGTTATGATGGTGTGAAAGTGTCAGGAGCTAAGATAACCAATAACATTGCAGGTCATTCATTGTATTTTAACAGGAATCTGTAAATCCATAGCGGAACCACCAAACCAGCTGTGGCAGCAAAATTCAATGCATGTTTGTTTGTTAGGTAGATAGAGAGAGAGAGATAGGTAGAGATAGAGAGAGAGAGAGAAATAGGTAGAGAGAGAGAGAGAGAGAGAGAGAGAGAGAGAAATAGGTAGAGAGAGAGAGAGAGAGAAATAGGTAGAGAGAGAGAGAGAGAGAGAAATAGGTAGAGAGAGAGAGAGAGAAATAGATAGCTAGATTCTAGCAAGAAAAATTATCTGGCACAACACAGGGAACTGACTTAGCAGAAGACCTAGCAAGTGATACAATATACTCATGCCACTTCATGTCAGCAGTTAACCCAAGAAGGGGCAATGAGTTACTCTCCTTGAGGTTTGCATCAGCTACGCAAAAAGACAAAAAAGGTTATCTTGACAATTAAAAGGAAGCCATTTTGTTTTAGAGGTTTCAAAATTGACAAGCCAGACCTTGCTCCATTTAACAACAGATTGTAGGTCATTTTTGAGATCAGCTGCCAATTTAATCTCATCGAACTGATCAGACTTTTACTGTTAAGACAAGAGTAAATAATTTACTCATCAACATAGATACTGAATTGAGAGCTAATGACATCATATATGACAAAAGAATATACTGAACAATATAGTGAGTACAATTAGAACACTGTTGTCTTAAGAAAAACATTTTTGATGACTAATGAATTTTTACAAGAATTGTTTTCATTTTTTTTTTTTTATCTTAATTTCTAATATATAAATCTTAAAATTCTGCATTACTTTCATCCGGTTAGGTGATACTGTTATTAAGTGAAAAAAATATTTACTAATCAAAAATTGAAAAGTTTAATACAAATTATTTTACACCAAGATTTTTAAAATAATATAAAATTTGTCTTTATGTGTATAAAATATTACATAACATGCCCATGTTTGAAAGTATGGTCAACCATACACAACACTATCAGAAAATAAGAGTGATTACTATAGTAAATTTAAAATCAAATTTTCTAAAATATTTTCTACCATTTTTAAGATTACTGAGTAGTAAAAAATTATGTAAAAAAGCCACTCACACCTCATTTTCTTAAATTATGTTTTAACAGATAAAGTCTCCATAGAACAACAATAAACATGTCAACACCTTTATCAGCACTTATGTGATTGACCAGTGGTGACAAGTATGTAATTACCACTACCGTTTTTTTTTTTTTTTAATCCATTTCTCTGTTATTTTAAACTTAAAGTAAATAATATTTTTTTCAAGTCAGATTAATTATACTTTAAATCATCTAATATTCTTCAAATAAAAGTTTAGAAAAGTATGTTTTACTTTTGGAAGATTTTTAAAACCAAGAATTCACTTTTGTTTACAAATGTGTCAAAATGGATGATTTTAGTGATAGCAACAAACAAAAACAAAAAAATCATTATATATATATATATATATATATATATATATATATATATATATATATATATATATACACACACAAAGTAAAGACAATCCTTAAAAATTCATTTTGGTTATAATATATTTCATGAATATATTTAAATATTCATCTCTTCAGACTGAAGTTTTTTTTTAAGAAATGAAATCAATTTGTCCAGACAAAAGGAAAAGAGAGAGGAAAAAAGGAAAAGGAAAAATATTTATAATAAAAAAGAAAGAAAGAAATGAAAATTTCTATATAAAAATTTTTTTTAAAAAAATTAAGAGGAAGAAAGAGAGAGGGAGGGAGGAAAAGATCATGAATATATTTAAATATTGCTGTTACTTACATTGAGCTCTCTTTGGGTTAATGTCCTTGGAATTATTCCTGTTAATTACCAATTGGTATTATATATAATATTTTGATTGCAATCAGTATAATTTCTATTTGAAATACACCAGAGTATAAGCTCCAAGAATGCTTCTTTTTTTTTTTCATTTTTACAAATTCATTTTACACCTTAGGTATCAAGAAATTTATGGAGGTACCAATTGTATCCAGTTTGTATAATGAATACTTTTTTTTACTGTCTTATAATTGCATTACTTACTATTGTCTTATAATTTCCTTACATTACAAGAAATCTACTTTTGCTCAGTTGTTCTTATTTCTATTATTGTTATTGGGAATTTTGTCAATTCCACTAAAAAATACCTGCTTATTCAACAAATGGAAATAGAAGGAAAGGTAGGGCAAGTTATATCAGGCAACTAAATAAAAAGTTTTTTTGGATGTCAATCAAAATAATATAAACAGAAAAAAAAAAGAAAAAAAAAAAAAAGTCAAGCAAGTTTGAACCAAAACCAAAAAACAGTCACATCTAAAAAGTGAAATTTAATCAATCAATGAGCATAAAGTTAAAAGGAAAGAGCCTTTCACACAGAAGTATTGAAGCAAATATCACAAACCAGTTATTCCCAAACTTTCTTATATGCCATTAATATACAACTTATTCAAAGTCAGAAAATACTAAACAACTGCATTAGATTCCTACTACAATCAAATCACTAATTCAACAATAGATGAACTGAGTGAATTGCAATGTGCCTTTTAGATGACACGCCACTATACTGAATTGCAATTGTTTGGAAATTATTGAAACTCTAAAACATTCCACATCTCCACCAGAGACTCTGTGGCTTGTTTGCCCGAATGTAGCAACACAAACTTTGGGAATCCCTGGCATAGATGAAAACAAGAAAACATTCATAAAAAAAAACTAAAAAAAAAAACTAAAAAAAAAAAACAAAACAGAAAATGTATAAAGTAAAATAGACTTAACCCCTTCCCAACTACAAACCTAAAATTCACCATTCAAGATTATTTCTACCACACACTGACACCCTCCTCATAGGTGATAAGAAGGGCCAATGTTTTTTTTGTTTTTTTATTACTATAATGCAACTGATATTAAATACTCATATACTGTCACTGTCCAAAGAAAATAAAACTGACCAATAGGTCACATTGCATCTTGGAACAGAAGACTATTTTATTAGACACTGTATGCTGTAAAAGTTCTCAATCTTGCTAAAATGTTTTTCTATTAACAAAGTTAAACCAGTTTGAGAGTAAGCCAGTAGCTTCAGAGAATATATATGTGGGGATGCTGAAAAGTCCCCCCCCCACACACACACAATAAAAAAAAAATTTAAGAAAAAAAAAAAAAAAAAAGGGCTGGGGGTGCCTACTTCTTGGTCAGATAGAGAATCTCATGGAAATGACAAATATACAATCAGATTAATTTCAATTATAATTTAATTTTTTATCAGATTGATTAAAAAGATTGATGAGATTTATTTTGGTAAATATTCAATATGGCCACATTCATTCTAATTAAGACAACTATGTGTAAAATAATATAGGTAAAATTTTTATGAATTATCATGAATAAAATTAGGAAGCAGGTGAGAACAGGTTACTGTAAAAAAAATAGAATACCTTCAACAAGACCTAAATGTATCTACTGTACAAAGGAGATTAATTTTTTATTTTTTTTTTTTAAATATGTGACCCTACTTCAGAAATTATTTCCTTAAAAGTTATATATACAGAGAGTATCAAAAATACTTGTACAAACTTTGGGGGGCAGGGTCATCACACCAAAACATGGACAAAAGTTCAAATAAACATGTCTGCAAATCCTTGGTTTTAGAGTTATTAAATTGAAAGAAAGTTTACAGTAGATGAAACTGTGTTGCCATGTAGACTAGGTTACATTTGTCATTCATGTATATTTGTGGCCAGTCCGTCTTCAACGTTTAACATGTGTAGCAGTGAGTTAACTGAGAAATGTTCCATTTAACAATGGCAGGATATTCATATCATGAGCAGGCAGATATGATTTTTACATACAGCTACACGAACGGTAATGGACTGGAGGCTGCATGAAATTGCATTTCTAGACAAAAGGCTGCCGAGTCATCCAACTTTTGCTGCTGTTTACCATCACATTGCTGAGATGGGATCCATAGCACCACAAACTATGGATCAAGGAAGACAGATCTGCCCGCATGCTTGACCACATATTCTACAGGCTGTTGGAGATGATCCAGGTATCAGCACATGTCATACATCTTATACAGGCTTCCCACAGACCTGTGTAACAAAAATTCCAGGACCATGTTAAGTTTCAAGTACTGAAACTGACAAGTGCACATACACACACACATAAACAAAGTGTATAGTTATCAATTTCAAAAATCAAAATCTTGTGATTTATCTTAATACTTTGACAGAGGAGACATTCAAAGGAAAGCTACCAATGATTCCAATAATTCATGTCACCTGGATCAGTTGAAAGCAGTGATGAAATCAAAGTGTTGAAGGCTAAAACACAACTGAAGGCAGAGCTGGTTATGTTACACATTTTGTGTAGCATTCTACACAGTTTGGAGTTCTACTACACTTGAAAATTTTGAATTACACACTTTAATTCTTACTGCTACACATTTCAGTTATCTAGACTACTAATCGTTTGTGAATGTCACAAAAATTCTTGACTGCAGCACATTTTGTGAAGTTATGTATAATGGTTTTAATGAACAGAACTACAAATTGAAATTTTCATAAAAAGACTACATATCTTAGCTAACCCTACTACACATAGCTTTTGTTGCACAAGGCACAGAACACAATCATGTTAATATTTTTTTTAGTTAATCTAGTTCAGCAATCAGCTCCTCTTCTAAT
This sequence comes from Acanthosepion pharaonis, assembly GCA_903632075.3. Lineage (NCBI taxonomy): Eukaryota > Metazoa > Mollusca > Cephalopoda > Sepiida > Sepiidae > Acanthosepion > Acanthosepion pharaonis. The sequence continues at coordinate 697,374 of CAHIKZ030000522.1, read as the reverse complement.
TAGGATATCTTTGTGGATTTGTCCTTTGCAGATCTTTGCATGGCATTGGACTTTGCAATAAGTGTGAAGTTCCAAGTCTCTTCAGCTTTCTCCACATAGCTGTCAGCCGATTTGAGCAAATTTTGTGTGCAACTTTCAAGTTTGCATTTGTTGGTCTTCAGCTCTTCAATTAGCATGGATTTCTGTTTCTGTTCAGCAGCTTCTTCCTGAATTTTTCTTTCTCCAACTGTGGCTAAATAGTCTGTGATAATGAGCTGTGCAACCAGAGTCTGATGTTTGATATTGTCAGTGGAAATTTCCTTATTGACTGAGAAGCCTCTCTTCACTGAGGCCTGTCCACACACACACACACACACACACATTATATATTATGTGAGTGTGTGTTGTGACATGGCCCTCAATGTTAACTGGTAAATCAAATGTATAATAAATTTAATAACTGACACACTGTCTTTGTGTTTCTTCTCTCACCCCCCACCTTTTTTCTTGTTTTACTACCTATCTGGACTGAGTCATTTCAGCAGTGAAGAAAGGTCAGGAAAGGAATTTGGGATTACTTGACAACAAATAAAATGACCTCCTAAGAAAGGGAGTAAGAATCGGTCAACTACATTCATGTGATATACATCACCAAGCGGGATTTTGGTATTGTAACTTTAGTTTCCTCCAGCAACAACAGTTCATTAAAAAAAAAAAAAAAAAAAAAAAAAATATATTCATCATGTGATCATAAGAAATGAGAAATACACCCACAAGCTTATTCCACTATCTGTTGCCTAGGGAATAAAGAAATTCTGGACATCTTGGGTCTATTTGACCGTTTAATGGTTAAAGAATAAAGGAATAGTGTACCCAAATAGATACAAAGAAAACATCTTGCTTTCATCCTGGATGCAATCCAATTAAACAAGGGAAAATGGAACACAAACATTATTCTATATTTCACATTGCAGAAGAAGAAAAAACAACCAGTTTTTGTTACAAGGAGTTTTGTCGGTCTTTCACTCAACTGCGCCCCACACATCAATGTGGTTGCATTCTGAGGAGTTAGTTAATCATATATAAGGGGCGATGTAGTTGTAGAAATTGTCTGACAGCCATGACTGAGTTCCAATGCTTGTGTGGCATGATGCAGAGTCCTGTTGCCAGACATAGGGTCTTCCAACAACCACCCTCTTGACCCAAGGCAGTACTACCTCCTGAAGGTGCTTGATGTAGGTCTCTGTATTGAGTCTGAGGCTCTCACCAACAAATTGGGGAGTTCTTTACTTATCAGGATGATCAAAGTGAGTATTCCAAGCTGTCACACCTTTGTAATCACCATTAGACTCATCCAACTCTTTCTAAATCTGCTGCACTGTCCTCAGATTGCCACCCAAACACTCCGAAATGTTTGTATTGGAACTTCCAGTGCAAATGCTAATGCATGCCATTTCCAAATTTCTGGCAGAGTGAATCATGTCATGGTGCTCTTGCTCTCACAGACATTACCCAATTGACCCTACTATACTGTGCAGTTGAAAAATCAAAACAACATGCATGCACAAAAATTAAAAATAGCAGCAAGTTACCCATTGCCCATTATATATATATATATATATATATATATATATATATATATATATATATATGTGTGTGTGTGTGTTGTTCACAACACACACACACACACACACACACACAAAAAAAAAAGTATTGGTATAACCAACACAAAGCCTTCTAGGTGACAAAAGAAAAAAACTAATTAAAAGAAAACCCAACAATCAATAAAAGAAAGAAAACAAGAGAAAAACCAACAGAAGAAAAAGAAAGGAAAAAGGAATCAACCTAACAAATAAAAAAATAAAATAAAATAAAAACCCCTGTCTAAAATGCTTATTAAGCTAAGATTTAATATTTTAAACATTTCATTTTGCTTACAAGTTGTCACCTGTTTAGGTATTTTTTTTAATACCATGTCCCTTTAGGACTTGGACAATCAGGACTCCTAATTTATTATTATTATTATTATTGGGAAAGATAGTGAAGTGGTTTTCCCCCCATTAACTTTTCCATGGTTTAAAATTCAGAGTTTTTTTTCTCTTAGGCTGGTTGCCACCCATGTTTAAAGATCCCATCCTATGAATCTATTTAACCAGTAAGAGAAGCGATGAATTCATGCCTTTCCAAAAGAGCATTAATAGTACAGAAGCAAATGCAATAGATAAAGCTGGAATTTTAACAGCTCGCCAATTTGTCTTTCCATGCTGATAACCATAACACTACCTGCACATCCATTCATACATTTAATAGTCAAGGTCATTTAAATTAACATGTTCACTACCACCTTGGATATTTGAATTTTTACCTAATCTCATCTATGCCTTTGTTAGTTACCCTTAGAAATTGTTATATAATGCTACATGACAAGTAGGTGTTACAATAAAAGTGTTTAATATTTATACAAGAGCTCAACACAGACTTTCTGCATTTTAAATCACCTTTGTTAGGTCACATTAGCCTAAAAGTACATCCAACTCATTCTGTACTTCTCTACAACAAGGTAAGAGAAATATTTCATGATGTTTTTGGTAACCAATCAAGATTTTTTTTTTTTGTTGAATTATGGATTTGTCAGGCTAAGTTTCATGTTGGTAAATACAGACAGTCATTGCCAACACAGGCAAGTCTTCTTAGCCAATAAGACAATGAGTTATTGCTAGCTTGATGTCAATGCAATTTACAGACTGGAAGAAAAAATGTAAAATCATAAAGAAAACAAATACTGACAGTTTCGGGGGGGTAGAGGCATAAAAATTTCCAAAAATTATAGACAGACATAGAAATAATAATCAGAAGAGGATGAGTATATTTAAGTACTGGTAAACATTTTTCTTTTTCAAGTTTTTTTTTTTTTTTTTGACCAAATGTTCACACAAGATAGAGGGTTGCTGAATGAATTTGTATGGACACAAGAGGAAATAAACAGATTATGACTTGACCCTAGAAGAGAGAAGAAAAACAAGAAAAAAAAAAGAAAGAGAGAAAAAAATAAAGAAGGCGAGAAAAAAAAAAAGATGAGAAAAGAAGAAGGAAAAGGAAAATGAAAACGAAAAAGAAAAGACTGATGAGGATAAAGCAGCAATGGCAAGGATAATCAGCACTTCGCCTGCTGTCACCAATGATTATTCAATAATAATCAAGAGAAGATGGTAGAGCTTCAAGCAACATTAGCCAAAATGTGGTAATCAACCATGCATGTGTATCATCTGTGATTGATTGAAGTTTTACAGATGTGTTATTGGTAATTAATGTTCGGATTCCCACAAGAACATACATAGCTCTTAGGCGGCAAAATAATTTTTGCATAAAATTTCTACAAAGAGCTGCTTAATAATTAAAAAAAAAAAAAAAAAAAAAAATGGTAGAATAAATTGTCACCATTTTCAGTAAATGAAAGCTCAATAGAAAAATATTTTTTAGCATACAGAATTCCTGTGGGTCATTCAGTGCTAAGCATTAACTGTCTTTGTTTATGAAAAATTGATCAGTATTGAACAAAACTCTTGACGCATTTTACTGCAGAAGTTGGGGGTGGGCTTCTTTGTGTAATGTCCCTTTAGGATGTGAATGATCATGGTTCTCCACAATCTCCTATCCCTGAACAGCCTCTCACCCCTGTTCTGCCATCCATTCACATAAGCTTATCAAGTAAGTGACCTGCTGCCTTCCCCTGTCTGTTTTGCCTTTAATGTGTTCTGTGAGTGTCAAATTCTCCAAGCCCCTTTTCTCATTATGTGTCCAAGAAATTTCAGTAGTTTATTTTTGAATCCGAGTATAAATGTTCTTTTGTTTCTATTTTCCTTAAGACTTCATCATGGTATTCTCAATATCCTTCTGTAGAACCATATTCTAATTACCTCCCATTTTCTAGTCATCCGTGAGGAGATTGCAATATCACCTCACACTAATACTCTTAGGAAAGTTATGAATCCTCTTCTTACCTCTCCACTTCATAAAAACCTTGTTCATGAAACAATAAGAATCACCAGGTTGATTACAGACTCTTGCCCCACAGGAGGGGTCTGCAGGAATAAACAAGGTAGGAATATCAGTCTGAATTTCTGGAATGAGGTGTTATCATTTACATTATTTGCACATGGATTATTTTCTTCATCTGTGGTTGTTAACACAACATTTCAGCTGTTGTGCTCTCTGGACTTCATCAGGTGTTTATCAATGTAAATAACCTTCAGGGGATTTCAAACTAAACACTTTATTCAATCTATGGGGTAAATTGTTCTCATTCCTCTGCCCATGTCTAAGGATATCTCATCTAGTTTTTATTTTAGTGTTTCTTGGTTATTGCTCCACCAGAGTTCAAGTATACACCTCACCTAGTGGATTAAAGCATTAGTTCGTGAATTTGATGATATAATACCTGGGAGTTCAATCCCTGGGCTGGGTAGTGTGTACTTGATCTCATGGCACAATCAATAACTGATAGTATTAAATAAGACCTAGACAAGATATTCTTAGACATGGGCAGGGGAACATGAACAATCTACCCCCATAGGTTAAATAAAGAGTTCAGTTTGAAATTTCATGAAGGTTACTCAGATTGACAAGCACTTGATCAAGGTTGAAGGTGACAACTGCTGAAATGTGAAAACAAAGATAAGGATGACAAGTTCAAACTCCTCCCTGGTCTTCTGAACAAGAGTAGAGGGTTATCCTTCGTCTCCTACTTAGGATTGGGTTTTGGCTCCTACTAAAGTCTACTTTAATTTTATATTTCTGACATCTCAGTTTGAACTCCGAAATTTTATTTACTATTTATTTTTTCATCAACAGGAGTAGATAGGTTTGTCTAGTGTACACTCATCCTCAGTTTTTTGAACAGGTGTAGATGTTTATCCTTCATTTCCTGTTTAAGTTTGGGTTTCCAGTTCCTTCTAAAGACTTCTCATTCACTCCTAGTAGCTCCTTGTGTTTAGTGGTGTTATCGCCTTGCTCAAGGTGGATTAAAAAAATAGTTCACATGTAAATCAGGTTGTTACAAATATAACAAACCCAATGGAAATTTGAACTCTGCTCTCAAATTAACAATTCCGAGCCATTATCCATTACACCACCTGCACATTTAATCTTACAGCACCTGGTATTTCCCAGCAGTCACCCATCGAGGAACCGATGAGGCTTGACTTCAGTAATCATACAGGAACTGTGATAGAACATGATGTAGCCGTATGTCTGTATTCTGTTTAGAATGCTAATAATCACTTTAAAGTGGCATTTAAGGCAGAATCTGCTCTAATTTCTGAATACTGCAGAGCACCATTAAATACACTCTCTTGCACACCCCAAGGTTGTGGAAAAAGTGGAATTCTGGTTAGAGGCACACATATCTGTCTTCTATTAACCTATAAGACCACCTTAAAGTGAAAGTTTAAAATATCTTCTATCATCTACTTCAATAGCAGTTAATCAAGGTTTTTTTGTTGTTTTTTTTAAAATTCAGTTAAAAGTAAATTTAACATATTTGAATACATTATATAGGTACTGAAGAAAAACTTCTGCATGAATTAATAACAACAGCTTCATGCAAAATCATTCTATGTAATTTAACTGAAAAAATGCTTTGTGATTTCTATAAAAATTACAATTTGTTATTCTATTTATTCATTTTAAAATATTGATACTTTAGAATTTTTTATTTAATTTCCTAAACATTTTAAGACTATTTTCATTATGCTAATAATGACTATTAATGATAAAGTTGTTTAAAAAAAAAGGGGGGTGGGGTACAAAAATTTAAAAAATGGAAATTTTGATTTGAGGGATAATTTAACATTTTTTCAATGATTAAAGTTGTTTTATGGCATGGTTCCAAGACAATGGTGAAAAAAGTTAACTTGGAAACAGATGCTAAAAGGATACAAAGTTTATGTTGCATTAATTTCCCAAGAGGATGCAGCCGTTTTAAATAAATCATTTATTTAATGCAGCTGGTATGGCTATTTGAAATATTGACTACATGCAAACATAACAATGAAATTAACCCATATGGAATCGGTCATTTACTAGTTCTAGTAATTGTAATAGAAAATTAACAACTTGAATGTTGCTCATTATATGACAATGTCTTATTATTGGGAATAGATTTTTGCCATTTTCATATATATATATATATATATATATATATATATATATATATATATATATATATATATATATATATATATGGAATTCCAATAACTTGAACAAATTTTAAATGGGAATTAAGTTTAAGCATCTAATGATTTTTGCTTCTCTTTCAAATTTAACAACTTAAAATTGGTCCAAATTATTGGAACACCCTTTATATATGGGATATATATATATATATATATATATATATATATATATATTATATATATATATTCATTTTCATTTTTTTATACAATGTTTCAGTTTTTGAAAGAAAAATAAAATAAATTTTTAATTTAATCCCCAAATCTCAAGAATTAGGAAGAATACTGACAATCACAAATGTAAATGAATGATCATTAAAAGGAAAACTGGGCTTTTTTTTTTTTTAAATTTTAATTTTAATTTTTTACAGAGAAATATGAGGGTAAAATTTAAAGAACAAAGAATATATCAAGTTCATATATTTATTTTTTTATAAAATGAATTCCATTTAATTTTTGTAAGAAAATGCATAAAAACAACAGCTGAGTTTTGACAAAATACAATAATTACACAATTTTATATTGTATCATTAAAGAAAAAAAAGACTTAAAGAGCATAATAGCCATTAATGAAACAAGTTTGATTTAAAATGGGATTCATTCACACAGTCAACAATACAAATTTCAATGTCAGACCCTACAGTTTTGCCCAAAATGAACACAGTACACTGTATATTTGATTTGTGTGTTCCTTAAGTTGTATGGCCACAGAGATATAAAATCAACTGATTATTAAAGACAAGACATTACTCTACATAAAGTGCAATTTTTCTTTTTTTTAAATGTTGACTTTCTTTAGTATTTTATCCACTAAAGTTTTCAACATAAAAATATTTTATGGAAGACAATTTCAAACCCTATCTTAAGGCCACCAAACTGACAACTATTTTGATATGTATAAGAAACAACTTTTTTAAAATATCATGAAATTGTGAACTTCAAAAATCTACAAATAAAATTCTATAACTTCTGTTAGTCCAGCTGTCCATTGCAACCTCTAAAATAGTCATACATTGACCAATCAAAATCAAATTTTACAGAAATGTGCAAACAGGTAAGGGGGTATAAAGTACAGTTAGTTTTACTAGGTTGCCTAGCTTAGTACAATAAATTTCTGTTCAATTTTTTAAATTAAGTTTCATTATTTAACATAGAAAATATTCTATTTTAAAAACAATTGAATGATTAAAATAAACAAATACTTATTTAATAAAATATTGTTTTTACATAGCTTTTAAATTTTTATAGACAAGAATCCAGTTTTCAGTTCACTCGGTATTTGCAAGAACTCTAAACAAATCACAAGGCCAAATGCATTAAAAAGTTGGAAATTGACAAAGAAATATTCACACATATGTTGCATGCTCAAGAGTAAAAAATCCTAAGAATTTATTCTTTGCTGTTAAAAAGGAAAAGTCCATTAGAATTAAATTAAAGAAATTATTAAACTGTGAAATAGTGTTTTTGTCAAAGTAATTTTCCAAACAAATTTTGACATGTTTTGCACTGTAAACTAGGGCAGCTCAGGATAGCTAATACAAGGCTTGTTTCAGTAGATGATAGATTTGGATGAGTATAGCAATCAAGAGATGACTTGAGAAGAATCGATGTGGAAAAATAGTCAAAATCTTTAAAAATATGTGCTAGCTTAGGTAATAAGTGAGAAAATCATTAGACAATTGTAATTTGTTACTTACAAAATGACCTGTCTGTTAAAAAAGAAAAGAGTGATGGTCACAGAAAAGTGAATACACTGTAGAAGGGAATAAAATAAAAGATATCCTGAGGCATACAAAATGAACCCTCACTGACCATACCAAAGGTCAGTCTTTATACAAAGGTAGTTGTATATACTGCAAGAATGTAATGGAGTCTTCTAATTTGAAGTGTTTCTACATACATACCTTGTCTTACTAAAACAATTATGACTGAGTAGGGAGTTCAATCCTCATTGAATTCCCCATACTTCTGGCCTTGTGCCTCACCTAAACTACACTTAGAAAATCACCATAGCTGTGTTTTCTGTTGAAGCAGGAATAGGATTAATCTTGCACAAGATAAGGTGGATTCTGTCTGACAAAGTTTTTGTGATAATGATTCAAGGCAAAATTTTACAAGGCTGGATGCTCTTAATGACATCCAACTCGGACACTCATGGAAGTCCAAGTACAGCAAGTGTTTTTTTTTTTAATCAAGACACCATTTCCTGAAAGGCTGCTATTCAAGGCTTGAGACCCCATCCTTGCCTATATAAAATGTTGGCTCTAAGAAGCTCATCAACCCTTTGACAGGTCTTGTTTTTTGTCCTATTGGGGTGACATGCCAAGCTCCTCACTAGCAGGAAAGCTAGTGGGGGAGCTGTTTTAGGTGCCAAACACCCATCGATGGAGTAGGTTGTTTTTTGTTTTATTTTAGCAATAAAAGGCCCAAGAGCCACTCAAGAAAGAGGGTTACAGAGTAAGAGGCACAGTTTATGGGGATATGTGGGGAAGATAATGGTTGATCCTAGACTTGAACTGGTTAAGATTGTAGCATCATCTTGGAAGTTGGTTCCACAAAGCAGCAGCTGGTGTACAGGTTACTAATAGTAGGCCTAAGCCTGACCTGACCCACCAGAGGACCAAATGATCTGACTGAAACTGGTAATGCTGCCAATTAGACTACCAAATTGAATATCACAATCAAGTGTTAGAATTCAGTAAGAGGATAAGAGTAATATTCCACCAGAGTAATGCATAAACCTATATTTCTTTAGCAACCAAGCAAAATTTGCTAAATATTACAACTTTAGATTACCATTCATTCTGGGGTCCCCTCACCGCCAATCATAGAACACAAACTTTATAAATCTATATAACTGCACAAGAATTCTAGACTTGTCAAAAGCCAAAACTCTACAAAGGCTACTGGTCTGGATAAAATTCTTATGAACTTTAGTTCCAATTTTAGCAAAACTGTTTATCCACTGCCTGAATGAGAAATGTTTCCCTAAATCTATGAGAGGTATCAGCTGTAAACTATTTAAGAAAGCTGGTGAGCACTCATCCTCGCCTCAATATTGACCTATCAACCTCCTTAGTGTCATCAACTCTTTTAGCAATGATTAAGAAGGTTATCGATCACCTCAACAGAAGTAACTTCCTGAGTGACAGACAGTATGGATTTCACTACTCATGTCCTCTTGTTACACACTGAAAGAGTGCGTCACGTCAACTCATCACAAGAGTGATCAACTTAGATATCTCAAAGTTCTTTGACAAAGTGTGGCATAGGATGTTGGTATGCAAACTCTCTAGTTATGGCATCTCTTGGAGAGTTTTCACAATTATCAAGTCCTTCCTATCAGGTAGGTTCAAGAGGGTCATTGTTAATGGCTAGTCTTCTGATGCCCATGAGATCAATGCAGACATTCCCAAGGCTCCCTCCTCTGTCCTATCCTCTTTCTGCTTTATATTAAGAATCTAAGAACATACTCAAATATCTAGTAAATATCTTTTGCAGATGATACAACAGTGCACTTCCAAAACCCTAGATGACCAAAACATGGCAGCCGATCAATCCTCTGACTTTAGTTATACAGCTTAACAGTTGGAATAATTTCTAAAATTCAATACCACTAAAAGCAAGTTTGTAAAGTTTCATCATCATTGAGCTGACCCTGATTTTTCACATGTTATGATCAACAGTTGTACTTTCAAGGAGGTTCATTGCTTTGAATGTCTATTGAGACTCATTCTAAAACCAAGTGGAACTCATATAGGATCCACCACTAAAGAGGTTAGAAAAAGGGTTGGTTCCTTGTACTGTGCCAGAATGGAACCAACTCCTCCTACTATGCTCTATCCTTACAAGAGTCAGGTCAGCCCAAAAATGGAGTATTGCTACCACGTCTGAGTTGGAACTACCCAATCTGCACTTTCCAGCCTTAAGAGAATTCAAGTGTATTTTCATAGTCTTGTAGCTGATGAATTATTTTTTATCCTACCTTTCCCACAGACTAAACATTACAAAACTTTTGCTCCTCTTTTACTCTTTCCATAGAAAATGTTCTGTGTTTGACAAGCTCTATTACCTAGTTCCACCAGTTCAGACCTTTACAGCTAAAACCTGTTTGCCACATACGCAGGGTCAAAATAGCCTTATTCCGTATTCCATTGGTAAGAAAGTTCTATTTCAACAACTTCTTCCCATGAACCACTATTTTGTGGAACAGATCCCCTCTTTCCATGAACCACTATTTTGTGGAACAGATCCCCTCTTTCCATGAACCACTATTTTGTGGAACAGATCCCCTCTTTCCATGAACCACTATTTTGTGGAACAGATCCCCTCTTTCCATGAACCACTATTTTGTGGAACAGATCCCCTCTTTCCATGAACCACTATTTTGTGGAACAGATCCCCTCTTTCCATGAACCACTATTTTGTGGAACAGATCCCCTCTTTCCATGAACCACTATTTTGTGGAACAGATTCCCAAGAGAAGGCTTGTTTGATCACTAACCTTTTCAAGTCTAGTATCCACCATTATCTATTCTACACATCCTCAATCTGCACTAACTTACTCCATTTACATCCATACAACAACCTCATTCAGTAACCCTTTATGTTGAGTGGCCCTTGGGTGAGTGACAGTATTAACTCAGCGTAAAAATTCATGGATTAGGTGTTCTCTAGAAGTGGTTATATAATTTATCCTAATAAACATTATGTGATGTCAGAAATAAGAAAATAACTGGCAAAAACCAGTTCCATAATTTTTTTTTACAAATGTATTTTATGACATTGAAAGCATAAAATGTAATATATATATATATATATATATATATATATATATATATATATATATATATATATATAGAGAGAGAGAGATAGATAAATGTGAACGTCAGTGTGTCACACTTTTTCAACTTTACTCCTAGAGATCGTAGCCCAACATATACCATCTTGGAATAGGCCAACTCCGTGAGCAAATTAAAAACATTCCAGGCTGGATCTGGACCCACAATTCTGAAATCTATTCCAACGTTTTCATTATTGCCATTGTTTTGGGGGATTTTTTTTTTTTTTTTACATGTTTTTGTGACAAATTTTTTTGTACGATAACAATTTTTATAACTTGGAAATAAATTTGGGAATAATTGAAATTGCAAAATCCAGCAAAAGTCATACATAAAATAAAAATAATTGTTTATATGGAAAGTAAGAACCTACGCACATCAAGTTTTATTTTAAATTAAGTGGCGGCAGAAGAATTATTGTTGAACTTTTAAAAGTTAAGCTTAAATATTAATGCAATACTTAAATGCAGCAATCAATTTTGAGTTATTCTGTAGTTTATTGTTGCCTATCACATATGGCAGTGGTATGCTTCACAAAAAGAAATCTCTGCCAACAGAGGACCTGATTGCAATCAAAAGAGCCATGGCTGTAGCAAGGAAAAGAATGTCCTTTGTAAATGAAAACCCAGATCAAACAGCAGAGCTTACATTGCTGAGAATATGCAAAGACTTAGGGACTCTCAAACAAGCTGAAGGTCCAATCAACAGTTCTCCACTAGAGCTAGTTTAAATGCCACCTGATAGGGCAGCTTTTAAGCTAGTTTACAATATGATAGAAATATAAGAAATTACTTAAACTAAATTAGGATCTAAAGGTTTCTTCACATAAGAAATTGAGTTCAATTTTTTTACTTAAAATATCTAATATATTGAGATTTTTCTCAAAGTACAAGGGCTGGCTGAAAAGTTCTTGGTTCAAGAAGACAACTGAAAGAAAATATCTTGTTATATTTTTGTAACACAGGTTAGGATGAAAACTTTTTCAACACCATCTTTATATATCAAGTAAGTTACGACCCCCTCCTGCCATTACCTCGCCGACCAGAAAAGCGAGTAGTTCTATTTGAACAACGATTGTAAAATGTCCCATTAGATTGCTCCTCCTGATTATCCATGCTGAAGGCAATATCCATTTCATTTTCAACTGGAGGAGTGGTGGGTGATGAAGTGTCGCAATATTGTCTATGTAGAATCTTCTTCAATTGTTTAGACATTTCATTAAGACTAAGTTCCTTAACCGTGGCTTTCACCAGCCATTCATTCTCTGGGGTGAGATTTGCGTTTTTTAATGCCCTATACGCGAGAACCGGTTCGGGCAGCGATATTTTGTGTTCCTTTAATTTTGCAACGTTACGATCGAAGCAGATAAGAAAATCAATTGAATCAGTGCTCTGTCGTGTGTATTGCTCAAAGGATTCATACGCCGTAAAAGCCGCCTGGTTTGCGTCTTCCAAGAAATGTGTGTCCAGTTTTTGGTATAACTTTTCCATGCCATCATCGGCATTTAGGGTGGCAATGTCCAATTCTAGTACAGCTTCCCTGGCCTTTCCTTCCAAGGATAGAAGTACCACTGGGGCACGTCTATGTATCTCTAAGCTGGTGGCAAGTTCCCACACTTGCGTTTCTTTTTTCCAAGTATTGTACTTGTCCGTGTTTAAGGCAGGTGGGGAAATAAACTTTGAAGCCATTTTTTTTTTTTTTGATCTAAACACTCTGCTACCAATGTGAATTAAATAAATGACTCCAACAAGACTTGTGTGTGGAGAGAGAATTTATTTAGCGACCTTCCAACACCACGTGGTGGTAACCAACTGTCCCTACCCCTGTGTTTCCGCCTCAATCGTACCTCACTCATGGAGAAGGTACAAGGGGAACACTTGAAGTCGGATCACATTCACTTGTCCAAACTTGCTTTTGTGTGTCAATGTCAGTTCTTAGTTTTTGAACTTTTTGCAATATTACTGTTAATTTGCCTTACGTATATCGTTTGCTTGCTTTATATTATTTTTTGTCCTGTTCCGTTTCTTGTTATTGCAAACTTGGGCAATTCAGTTATTTTGCATTTGACCATGGCTACTCACTCTGCAAGTTTACACACTCAATAAAACTTAAAGAATGTGTGCTCTCCAGCAGTATTCAAATCTGTGTCTCCCTTTGTAGGAGATACCACCATCAGATTCAGCATGTTTTAAGCAGTTTGCCCACTGAGAGCATCACAGCCCTGTTTGTGATCAATGAAACAATCTATATAATGGAATCTACAATACTTAGTGACTATTGTTCGATGGTACTATTTTGTATCAAATACTAGTGCTATCCTGAATAGTCATGCTGGTGGGAATTTTTTTAACTTTTTGAGGAATTTTTTGATCCTGGAACAAAAACAATTGTGCCACAGAAAAAAATTTTATCTAGCAGGCACTTTGAAGTTGGGGGTTGGGGGTAATAATCAGGTCAACACTTGTACTTGCTACAAAAACTATTTTCATCCCCCACCTCATTTATAAGTATTTTTATGTGTAATAAAAAGAACATGCAGCATATTGTAAAATATTGTAAAATCATTCTTATCCATCCCCACCTATCATCTTCTCCCTCCCCTTTGGCATTATTACCACAACTATTGTCACTTCTGACTCATTTCTAGAAATGCAATCAACTTATTTGCTTAAACTGACCAATTGATTTTTATGGCTTAACTATGTAGGTTATTTAAAACTGAAACATTTTCAGAGTGAATATTGTATTAATTTTTTATAAATAATGATTTTCAGATACCAGTCTTACTATTTAATCTATAGTTGGGCGAGAAGAGGTGGATCTTTAAAAATGATATTTGTACATAAATGAATGTAATAAACCCAACTGGAATTTGAACTGTCTGATTTCTCATTCAGAGTCATTATCCATTACACCACCTGCACATCCAAGCTTACAGCACCTGGTATTCCCAAGTAGTCACCCATTTAGATACAGATCAGGTTTGATGTTGATAAACTTCAGTGATCAGACAAGAACTGGTGTTTCAAAGTGATATTGCTGTAAGCTGACTTATTTGCATCCCAAATATTTTAAAACATGCTTGAAAGCAAATAAAAACACATTTTTAGAGAAAATATACTTGAACCCATGCCAATTAGTTTTATATACAAGCTGAAAGCAATAAAAAGAATAAAATTAAATAAAAACATTTACTAATGATCACTCTATACAAGGCCCAAGAGCCACTCAAAATAGGGGTTGTTGAAGGAGATTATTACATGAGGGGTAAGAGTTTAGAAAAGCAGTTTATGAGAATATGTGGGAAAAATAATGGTTAACCCAAGACTTGAAGAGATTAAGATTGCAGTGGTCAGGAAATCATCCTAATGGGAGTGAGTTCCATAAAGTAGCAGCTTGCAGGAAAAAGCTGTTTAAGTGGAACTTCCCTCTTACTAATGGAATACAAAGGGAATGAGGATGGGTTGACTCAGTGTATGTGGTGTGGCGAGTCTTAGCTGTCAGGGTTAGAATTGGTGGAACTAAGGAAATAGCTCATCAGAATATTTTCCATGGAAATAGCAATAGAGTAGCAAAAGGTTTACAGTATTTTGTCTGTGAGAAAGGAGTTGTAGAGTGGAAAATAATCACCAACAAGGAAATGTAGACACTTTTGAACTATCACTTTTTTTCATTTTGATAGGCAGAGCATAGGAGGGTTAAAGGAACATTCGCCAAAAACATTTTTGCCATAGGAAAAAAAAAAAAAAAAAAAAAAAAAAATTGACCTCGGGAATTTTTGCTGTAGAAAACTTTGCTGTATATGACTTTTGCCGCAAGACAATTTCACCACATTTTTTTTTTTTTTTTAATATGCGAAGTAACTTGTTAGCAAGTATAACAAACTCACTATTGTTACTTCAATTTAAACATTTTAATAAGCAAAGTTATACTAAGATGCATCCAAATTTGTGGAAACTAATTGCGCATTTGAAAAAGGAAGAGACATTAGCAAAAAAGAAAAAAAGTGTTATTTAGATCAAGGAGATGCAGTGCAAATGAAGAAAATATATATTGATATCAATGCAAGACTTCAGCGGAAAATACTTCATTACAGTCCAACGCAAAAAAAAACATTTACGAAGCATTGCTTGGAATTTGCACACATTTTAAATTATTTTTGTTAATTTGGCATATTTTTAATCTTTTATTTTTTAAATAAATGTTTACATTTTAATTTCTTTTCTGATGTTTGACCCTGTAAAAAAAAAAGACATCCATATATACTTGATAACAAGGTACTTCACATATTAAATTGAACATTACTCCAAAAGGGGTGTTCAAGATAAGGGTATCGAAGAAAAAAAAAAAAATGCAGCAAAATTGTCTTATGGCAAAAATTCTATACGGCGAAGTTTCCTATGGCGAAAATTCCTACGGCAAAAATGTTTATGACGAATGTTCCGGATATGTAGCAGGAGGAGTCAGGTACTTATTGGAGCAGTACAAGAAAGCAAGCATATTTCCAGCATCTTTAACAATGGATCATATATGATTTCCCCTTGAGGTCTGGGGGTGAATTCCAATAGGTGTTCAATGCTGAGAGGCATCCTTGAGAAAACACCTATTCATTGCTAGAGGCAAAAATTCTATGACTGTTCAGTCATGATGGAAAGTTACAAATTTGGTTTTGACTTAAGTAATGTTCTGTTAAATTACAGTACATTTTTATTAGTATTCCAAGAAATATTTTCAGGAAAGTCTAAGTAGAAATGTAGTTAAAAAACAAAAATAAATTTAAAAAAAAAAAAAAAAAAAAAAAAACAACAACCCATAATATATATTTCTTACAATATATCCAGTCTTTGCCTTCCTGGTCCTATTTAACTTTTTAATGCCCATTGTTCTACAAGTGGGATATATTTTAAGATATTTTTTTTTACACCAAATAAGCATTAATTGTATTTTAAGATGGTATATAAGCACATAATTTATTTTTTATCTTTTCAATGTATATTATTACCGATAAAATAATTAATGCTCATCTGGTATTTAAAAAAGTTCTAAATTCTGTTCCACTAATGGAACAATAAACACTAAAAAGATTAATATATTGCCTGATTGGTCAAAATTTATGAGCCACTTCTGTTTATACTATCCTGAAGATTATAATATGTAAAGTTTTGTGTGTGTATATATATATATATATATATATATATATAAAGCATGAAACAGACTGTTTCTGCTGGGTTTTGACTTTAATGTCCACTTTTATATTTACATATTATGTATCCCTGATATTGTGCACTTTAACCCATAAATATAGCATACCTAAAAACTATATTTTATCATATATATTTCTAAAGAATTAATGGATCTTATTTTTTAATCCAGTATTTTCATTACTTTAATCCATGTGATTAAACTGCTTAGCTATGAAGCCCTTCACAATCAAGCAAGAAAGGCAAACAAAACTTTACTTAATTGTGAAGCTCTTAATAGTTGAGCAGTTAAATTAAATTAAAGTTTCTCTTGCAAAGCGGACACAGGTTCAAATCCTGCTGAAGGACACATTTTCTATAAATAGTTTTCTTCAATGTGCAGGCCAGTAGACAAAATAAAATAACATTAATAAAAAAAATAATAAAAAAAGAGCATCTGAAACATGTGTATCCATTAAAAATAACATTTATATATGATTAAAATAAAAATCTGGTACAACCTATGTTAAAGTCATCAAATTATCAAAATTGTTTTCAACAAATGAAGAAAGATTTACTTAGTATTAATCTCTTTTTGCTTTTCATGCACATGGTTTAGGGGATTATTTATTTTGAATAAGAGAAGAATAAAGTGTAGCCAAGACTCTCAAATGATGTAAAAATTTGCAGTCCGACTTCTAAAGAAAAATAAAATAAAATATGATATGCCAAATTACAGCTCTAAAGCACATTATGGCAAATAGATAAGCATTTTTTTTCTTCCTGGCAAAGAAGTTAATCTATGTAGTTGATTTCTCCCATCATTGGTAGAGAGAATCACTCAGCATGTCTGTAGGTAGATTATTAGCCCGATATCTTCAAGGTTTGCGGCTTCATATAAATGTGAAATATTAAAACATATCTGAGAAAGCTTATATTTCAAAATCAGAAATAGAAAAAAATTATCTAAGAGACATCAAGTTCTGTCATTTTCAAATCTAATGAGAAATTTCAGAAAAACGTAGTGCCACTTGTGAGTAAAATACTCACCAATATATAATAATAATACAACTAATAATAGTAGTAGTTATAGTCAATGAAAGGACCTTGTTTGACCACTCAATCATTCATCATTGCCTATATATCTTGATAATGAAATATCTACCGAGCTTAAAAAATAAAAGCCTCACCCACTTTAAAAAGATCAAGGGGATAAAGGAGGAATAAAACTAAAGACATGACTTTTTTTTTCTTTTTTTTTTGTAAGTTTTTTTTTTCAGTTCTGTCATTGAGTGAAGCAAATAGTATATTTTATTTATATATAAGTTGGGATCTAATATGGTTCAGATAAAGAACAAATAAAAACATTTATCAATCTAACATGTTCCTGATGAAGCTTTAATAAAAATGAAGCATGTTAGATTGATAAACATTTCCTATATAAGAACCTAAAAAATTCTCATCCAGTTCCCCTTCCTCAAATGTAATTTTTATTTTGGGGGTACCTCTTCTTGGCTAAGGTGAGAACTTTTCAGCATATTTTTCTCTCTATTATTTATATAGATATATATATATATATATATATATATAGGAGAGAGACATTTTCACAGAGTGTATAGATGCCTTTTCTGTTTAAGATCAATCATTTTTTAAATGAATACTATGCTTGTTACTATAACAACTACAGTGATAAAGATTTTAGTTTTAAATTAAGGCAAATTGTCTTATAAATTCACTTCTCTTAAGTTATATATATAAATGTTATTTACAAACAATAATGAATATTTTTTAAATTTTATAAAATACTATAATAGTATACATACACATTTTCAATTGTAAATAGCTTTGTAAAAAAGAAAAAAAAATCATTTTTTTTAAATCCAAAATACACAGACCTCAAATAAAAAAAAAGGAAAATTATAAAACTGCCAAGAGTGCTCTAATTTGTTTTTCTTGTTTTAGGAAAAAAAAAAAAAAAAAAAAAAGCAACAAACCTTGTAGGATCTCCATACTGTAAAGCCTTAAATAAAATGGGGGTGGGAATTGTCCAAATTTTATCTTAAAGTAACAATTCAAGAGGTCAATCAGTAGAGCCTAGAGGAAAGTTGAGTTATAAGGAAGAATATCCGTGATAAGGTGCATAGCTCACTGCAATTTGCATTAGCAAGAGACTCAAGTAGGATGCCATCCAATATACTAACAAAAGGTTGGTAGCTTTGCTACTAGTAATACTACTCATCTGATCAAATGGTACCACTACTAGCTGTAGTGACTGCGGCACTAACTACATCTGCAGTAGAGATTCAGGAGGAATTGAAGTTTTGCAGGATGGCAGATTTGTGGGTTGGGATTTGAAAATAAAATCCTCAAGACGTTTTTTACTTATACACAGTTTAATCAAAAGAGGAAATAGTTGAATTAATACATTAATATGCAACATGAGAAAATTAATTCTATTTTACATCTCATATAATGGAGAAAGGCATGTTTGTGATACAGCTGCAGTGTAAGCATTTCTGAACTGTCAGTGGTGATCTTAACAATTGCACCTTGCAGCCTTGTACCAAAATTTGATTATAGAATCCCATATACATTACACACACATTCAAAAGAAATGCTCATCTGTATATACCAGTCTACATAGTGTATGTTTCTTGATGTTATAATCATGAGTCCTGTAACCATTAGGGACATAGGGGGCACCATACATACCTTTTTTTTTTTTTTTAAAATCATTTCACCCTAAGCAAGGCAATAGAGCCATTAACATGCAGAAGTTGGTAAGCGTGAAAGAATGTAAGAAAAATATTATTAAGGAGCAAAAGCAAAATTTAAGAGGACAGAAGATAATGGCTGGAAAGCACTGTCATAACAGTAGTAGTGTACATCTAGGGCAAGATAACATTGACTAGTCTGAAGAGAGATGGTCAGCCTGTTGGTTTCAATCTCAGAGGGAATGATGGCTAAAAATTCCCCATTACCCAAATTTAGACACTAATCCTACAGACGCATGCTGGGAATTTTTCCTTCTAGCCAATAAAAATGAACAAGTCTCAGTCTTAACTAGACATTTTTTTTTTCTTTCTTGACCAAGTCAGAAGACTTACTTGACTGTATCCCTTTTGCATGTGAACACTTACTATTTTGTAAACCTTTTGTTACTGTCTTATAGTTGCTTCACTTTGCCTTAAATTGTCTTCTGTTGTATTATTTTGCCCTGTTCTTCTTCCTCTTATTGTTAGAGAATTTTGTCAATTCTGCTTAACCATAACCGCTTCCTCAACACAGGCTATCTTACCGGAGAAACAATAAATTGACAAATCCATGTATGATACAGATAAATCTAGAGAGGTGTTGAAAGAAGTATATTTACAAAGTTTAGCTTGGTTTGGTAAAAAGGCCACAATAGGGCCAAGCTTACTAACAATAGCTTTCAAGAACAGCATATTAATAGAAGCTCACCATAGAAATACAAGTTAGAAAATTGATGCTATTTAACAAATCTGTTGCATAGGTAGTGTACTGGTTATCATCTCAGGAAGTGGAATCAGCAAACAAAGTTCAAATTCCAGTCTAATCTTTTACATTAACTTTAAAGTGATGGGATGATACCGATATTTTTACTGATTCTGATACAATTCTTGATAAAAATGATTAAAATTTATTATTTTCAGGCCTTGCAGTTGGTTTGGAAACTTAATGAACAAAGTACATTTATTAATAAAACTTTTAGTAGAATACAAAAGTTTATGAAATAAAGTTAGATATGTTTTTTATTAAAAAATTAGGTAAGAGTTTAAACAATGAAGAAAACAATTTCTTTATGTAAATCACTTAAGTACCTAGATACAGTTGACATATTGCTTTACTTTGGTTATCACTAGAAATGTTTAAAAAAACTTCCAAACTACACTTCTCTGCTTGGTATTGGATCCACTTGCCATAATTGGAGTCTGAAAATAATAATCAGTTAAAATTTAAATTTCTTAATATTTGATAAAAAAAAATGTTTCTAGTTTTTAATGTGTATAATTTGTAAAGATTCCACTAATAATGGTTTGCTGTTAATTTATTAATTGTAAAATAAAAAAAGGGTCTATTTTTTGTCCACCTTTTAAGTTTTAATAAGCAAAGGTGCCCTCTAAATATTATGCAATGTCCTTAAAATTTTATATGCAACATTTTTCAATGAATGGAACAAATTTATGGTTGATAATTCAATTTCAGCCTGCACTTCAAAAATAAGAGACACCCTAATACGTATTATTGTTGCAATATTATACATATACACTCCTGATCAAAAATTTAAGACCACTTAAAAAATTTGGTTGTTGAATGTTTTCATACATTTTTCATACAATTTCGTAGATTTTTTGTCTCTGGTCTTATAATTTTGATCAAGTGTAAAATATAGTAACCTTAAGAAAGAAATGTTTAAATTTTTTCCATGAAAAACAGTCTTTTTAAAAAAAATTTTTAAGTGGTCATAAATTTTTGATCAGGAGTGTACTCTAAGCAGAAAGGCATCATCCTATGTATTGTAGTTTTACTCATGTATATATTTTGATAAAGTACAAGGAGTACCTAGTCCTGCAGGACAGTAAATAAAATATATATGCAAATTTTAAATTTGCTTACAGATATTTAATAAGAATTAAATATGAATTATCACAGCAACTTAATAACTAAATAATAAAGGTCCTCCAATCTTATCTAAAAAAATTAATCACTAATAAATTTTACTGTATAAAATAAATTTCTCAACTAAAAAATTCAATTTCTAAAAAGAATAAAAAAAGTGTTTCATTTTTGTTAAAAGAAAAAAATAAAGAGTAAAAAGTGTAACACGGTAAAAACATATCCTTTGATTTTTTTTGAAGAAATAAGCAATTTCAGCAAACTTTACAATAAATTTTAAAACATTAGCAAGTTGAAAGCTAAATATCACTGAAATCCAACATGATCATTTTATAAGTTATGAAATTCAACAGTTACAATGCATTAAAATAAAAATAAAATTAAAAATGATTAAAATCTTTATAAAAGGCGAGAACTGTAAATGTATTTTTTGCATGAGATCAATTTTTTTTCAAATTATTTATTAGATTATTAGAAGATGAAATTTTATTAGTTTTATTTTAAAAATAAAACAAATCAAGTTAAAAGTGGAAAAAAACTACAGCTTAATCATGCCAGATAAAAATACTTGTTTTTAACCTTTTTATGCACATCTACTTATAAAACTTGCATCTCATTTGGCTCTAAGGAGGAATAAATGAGAAGAAAAAAAAAAGTTCAAAATATTTTAAATGCCATAATTTAACACAGGAAAGTTCAATTATGGCAAAGAAAAATATTAGTAAAATAAAATTAAATACAATTTTTGATAGAAATTAAATTTTAGATTTTTTAATACAAACTTTTGTATGAAAAAGCTTATTTTTTTTTTCAGGAAACTTGTTTATTTTTTTTTTTTTAAGTAAATAATGATGAAAATCTGTTTCGAAAGCTATAAAATTATAAGAAATACACAAATTTCATAGAAACAAATTTAAGTTTCATAAAAAGAGTGTTTACTTTTTTAAGTCTCAGTTATTGAAAAGATTTATTTTTGTTTACATAGTATTCTAAACTTTTAAATAAATCTTCTTTTTAATAACTGAGACTAAAAAACGATTTTATGGATTAAAACTATTATAAAAGCAAATTGTTGTAATTTAACTGCCTCACCACAAGGACAATTTCTGATGCAAGGTCCATTTTTACATGAAGAAATCAAATATGACATTGGCAGGAATTATATACATTCATTTTTTTCTTTATAAATTAAAAAACAAAAAAGAGTTCAGCAGAATAACAACGCAAATTCATTTTGTATTTATATTACATAATTTTGATTATAATTATTAAACTAATATTAAATGGCTGAATGAACAATATTTAAAAAGAAATTAAACAAAAATTTTATGAAACTAGCAAACTTTATGTAAAAATTGTGAGCTGAGTAGAAACTTGGGCATTTCTTTTTTTTTTAAAAAAAAAAAAAAAAAAAAAAAAAAAAAACACAGGTAAAATAAATTTACATCATTCTTAACCAAGGTGCTATTACAATCTATAGATTTTAGTTTTACTGATAGTTTAAAATCAATAAATATTTATATCTTTTTATCATTAGTACAAAGAATGGAAAATTAAGTTTTAAACAATAAAAAAAAAAAAAAAAAAATAATCCAAAGAATCTTTTATGGAATTGGAAACTAGGTTAAAAATTCTCCGAATCTGATAACTCAAAAAGTTCCGATATTTATGATTCTCAATTCCAATTAATTGTCGCATCACTAATTTGCACTAATATCCATGGGAAAGTTAAGAATTCATCCCCTGGCTATAGGTTAAATAAGAGAAAACTGGCTGAGAAGGACAAATTATGTCCAATACCGGAACCAGAAGTCTGGGACAATACGTTAGGGTCTTGACCCCAAACAGATTTCTGTTCAGTCTGTGTTTAAGGAAACTAAGCTTTAAAAGCTATCTAGCTTGAATGTGAGGGGCTTGAGAGACTGGAGTAAGGCTGACAGTCTTTGTGATCTCTGCCCTTTGGTGTAGATGTAGCTGCAATCCAGGAGACACACTATCTGACGTTGAACCTTGTGTGCTGTCTAGTGACTTTGTTGTTTATCCAGCTGGCCAGAGGTGTTTCCTTGTTAGTTAAACATTCCCTGTGTGCGAGGGTGGACTTTGTTCATGTTGACATGGGGAGTTGGCTGATCATGGCTGATATTGCTGTGAGCAGTAGTTTGTTCAGGGTCATTGCAGTTTATGTGCCCAACAACCAGTGGGAGCATATCAACTCTTTCTGTCAGTTGGAGCCTTCCCTAGTTGATTTGTTGTGCTGTCTTACTGGAGGACTGGACTGGAATGCCATGCTAGACCCCAAGATAGACAGGGGGGCGGGGAGCTAGCAGGAGGTCGTCAGATGATTGTAGCTAGGTTGATCTGATCAGCGAGTTTGGGCTCATCGATAGATATGGGTTAATCATCCGGGGCAGGAGATGTGGACGTGAGAGAATGTAGCTGGAGAGAATGTAGCTGGATAGAATGTTAATTAGAAGGGTCAATCTAGATTTGCTAGGTTGTTCCACCATTTAAACTATTCAGACCATAGACTTGTCTGTGCCCAGATGGTGTTAGGCACTAGGCCTAGAATGGCTGGACACTGGAAGTTCAATCTGTCTTTACTAGACAGGAGGGACTTCTGGCAACAGCTGACTAGATTAGTGCAGCAGGAATTAGTGGGGGTGGTTATTGGGAATAAGTGGTGGGAGAGGCTTAAAGATAGTATTAGATCTTTCACCACCAAATATAGCCAATGACTTGCCTTAGACAGGGCTAAGATGGTGAAGACGCTAGAGGATAGTCTGTCCCAGGTGGAGGCTGGGGGAGAATTCCCTAGAGATAGCACTAGGGGAGGATTTCCTAGAGATGGCACTATCTAGACAGGCTCTGGAGCATGAGACTAGCAAGTGCTATCAGGGTCAGGTAATTAGGTTAAACTAGATGTGTAATGAAGCTGTGAATATTGACACAAAATTGCATAAGGAAGAGATCCATCAAAGTTCAGATTGATACATTTGCAAGGTCAATACCCAAGAGGGTCATGCTCCGAGTCGACTGAGGGCATGTGTGAGGTGTTTCGGTGGCATTTCAAGAGCTGGTTTACTAAGGAGCTTGGTCTTAGTGGTGACAAGTTTCACAGCTATTTGGCTAACTTTCATCAACTGAAACGGCTAGCTGTGAGAGTGAGATCACAGGGCGAAGTTCAATTGGCATTGAAGAGGTCAGCAGTGGCAAGTCTCTGGGACTTGGTCTGCCCAACAAATTGTACTTGAGGCTGTTGCACATCTTTCTCTCGATTTTGACAGCGGTGTTTGACAACTGTGTTTGACAACTGGTTCCGACAGTGGTCTATCACCAATCAAATCTCTATGGGTGTGATCACGCTGTTGGAAAAGGTCAAGGGTGTTGGGCAGGAATTAGATGATTATAGACCCATAACTCTGCTAATCACAGAGTTATTTTGGCCAGGATCATGACAGAGCCTTTGCATGCAGTTGTTGTGAGCTTGTAGGGACCCGAACAGACTTGTGCTGTGAGGGGATGAACAATTCAAAGCAACCTGCATCTGGTATACACAATCATAGGTGTAGAAGATGAGGAATTTAGATAGGGTTGACCATCAGTACCTGGCAGCTATCCTGCCGGCCACCACATTCAAACCCAACTTTTGCAAGTGGATCAGTCTCCTGAATTGCTCCCCAAGTGCTGTGGTACAGGTGAATAGGAAGCAGTCAAGCGCTTTTGCGCTGTCTAGGTCAGTTTGTCAGGGTTGTCTGCTGTCGCCCTTACTTTATGCTTTGGCATTGGAGCTCCTTCTCCAGCTAAGGGACAGGGCATGCAGTTCAGCCCTATGTGGATTTGCTGTCCATTGAGGTGAAGCTAGGTTTTCCGTGTATGCCGATGTGGTGTCTATTTTCATGTAATGCCATAACGACATGGAGGTAGTACAGAAGGCACTTGAGTGGTACAAGAAGGTGACAGAGGCTAAAATTATCATGATATGGTTAGATCGTTTGGGCATTAGCTCAGGATGAAAATAAGATCTGATAGAAAGCATATGATAATCAACAGATTTTAGTGAAAGTTGGGTATCCATGGCAAACCTTGTTCATGTGAATGGGGCTAGCCTTGATTTTCTCTTTTAGGTCCTCTTGAGCACATGGAGTGGGGATTTCCTGTGAACTCTCCCCTGGCTAAGTTATATCATTTTCTAGTTAATGTAAATAAGCGTTGTTCCCGGTGCTCTTTTGTGATGAGCCAAGTTGAGGTTCCCAACCTCACCAGTTTTTTTGACCCCATTTTACATCTCAGCTGGGTCAGAGTGTTTTTTCCTACTGCACTATTTATCTCATTATTTTGAGGGGTGGACGGGTCCTACTAACATCTGTTTTGTTTTAGTTTCATTCTTTAGTTTTGATTTCAGGATCATTGCCTCCCCCATCATTTTCATTATTATATAAAATTTTATATATTTTTGTAAAAAAAAAAAAAAAAAAACACACAAACAATATATATATATATATATATATATATATATATATATATATATGACATAATTTTTTCATATCATTGAGCACTTTGTAGATCCCTGGTGAATATGTTGTATTTTCTTTAATGTAAGATTGAGTGTTAGACAAGTTCTTGTGGTGATTGAGTATATCGTATTGAATGAATAGGTTGTGATTGTGATTAACTAGGACTAGGATAGTTACTGAGTACCAGCCTTTCCCCACTTCCCCTTCAGTCTTGTGCCAGTTTTTGTAAAATTACAAAAATAAATATTCATTCCTAACCAGATTGAAATCAATACATGACGCTCACTATATTAATTCTCGGGCATTTTCTTGACTTAAATTCTTTGCACTCAAGCACAAAGCTAAATTACCAACACTTATCACAATTCTCTTTAATTGGCACAAATAATTGTAATTATTAATACACTTATAAACTTTGGAGTTTTTATTCAGATTAAGGTTGCACAGATTAATTGGTTGATATTCAATAATTTAACTAATCTAAGATTGGGCAGGGAAAAAAAAAAAAAAAAATTCATGAAAACAGACTATATCTAAGACAATTGATGATTCTTAAGAAATGAAATTTGTGTGATGCAAGACAAGGAAAATGACAGTATGAAAACCAATTTACCCTGAAAACACACACACACACACACACACAGTGGCCAATAACCAATTACTGATTATCAGTTGAGTGATCATTGCAAATCTAATACCAATCCTGATTTTAAAAAACCAAGTAGTGTGAATTGTCACAGCAGAAAAATAAAAAATTTAAAAAATCATTGAAATTTTTCTGCCATCAGCATATGAAGAAGTAATGTTATCTACTGCCACTGAAGGCAGTGCCTCAGAAAAATGGACTAATCAACTGAAAATGCACAAAGGATGAATGATAGACAAAAGAAACAAGGAGATGAACAAATAAGAAATTGATTGCTCTTTCAAATTGGCAGATAATTTTGCCACTCAACACAACCAGAGCTCTTTAGTCAAATTTTAAAAACCATTGCAAGTTTCATCATTTTATAGTCATGCATAGGAAAAAGAGTACATTATAATTGTCTAATTTTTGTATTTCTGTTAATAACAAAAAGAACACATCATAGCACATTTGTCAGTACAATACTGTTAAAATGCTCTAATTTGGGGGGGGGGTCTTCAGTTCTATCAGGCCATTGATTTCCAATTAATTTTTTAAACTAAAAATAAATTAGCATATAAAAAAGTTCAAGGGAGATAACTCCAGATCTATTAACTGCTAATTACATAGTCATTCCCCTTAACCTATCTTGGGAATTATTTCTGCCATTTTGGATAATGTCCAGTTTTATTATTTTAGGTCATCCATACTTCTATCCTATAGTAATGGTAATATTAGCAATTTCTTTACAAGGAAACATTTGGCATTCATTGACCAAGCAGCCAGTACCGTTTTTGGCTGAATTTTATAAAATCTCTCAAAACAATTTTTCAGGAAAATATGTTACTTAAATCTAATAGTTGTTACTACTCTTTCCAAAACAGATGGGGAGTTTCCTTCTTAACATTATATTTGAAGTAGATATTATATATTGTAGCAATTTATGTGAACATCTTCATTATTTTCTCTTTGAGTTACATGTGATATCCATTTTAGTTGTTGCTGCTGTGGGTACACCTCAAGTGATGTGGCTCCTGTTATTTGGTACAGTTCTTTGTGAATTTGTAGCACCAGTCCACAATGTTCAAAGAAAGATGATCATTGACAAGACCCTCACACTCCACTAGCTCGAAACCTTTTTTTAACCTGATCTTAAAAAGCAGTTGTATACAGCTAACAGTTTAGATATTTCTGAACAGATTTGGCACCATGCTTAACATCTATATGAAAGTCTCAATAACATGAATCAAGTTTTCAGGTTGAGGTTTTGTAGCAATTTATGATGTTGGGTAAAACTACCTCTGGTGCAGTTTATTCTATATTCAATTTTCTTTTCTCCTATACTAACTTTGATATAACATTCATATGCCAAGGTACTTGAAGATACTGGAAGAGCTATCACATAGTTAAGGAAAGCTAAAAAACAGCTTGAAATGTTATGGCTTATACATAACATGATTATAGAGAGAGATGATATTTAATTATATTTCTCATATCAACTGTGAGAAAATATGAGGATAATTAAATCACTAACAAGATTCTTAACAGAGGCAAACCATTATTAATGGCTCTGGGTTAATTCATCTTCATCAAATAAGGTTAATCTGTTTGTAATTAACTTCAACACCATCTCCTACCTAATTGCCTCCCCACAGTTTCAGAAAGTTTGTTTAGTCACCATTCCCCCTGCCAGTTATAGCATCTCTGAAAGTTATACACCTCGGGCCTTCTTCCGGTAATTGGAATTTTGAGCTGAGCCATTTATTTCATCCACAGGTGTAGATTGTTCTAGTTCCACATGCCATGTCTCTTGAGGACACATGGTCTGCTGGATAAAAAAGCATTGATTGAAGTAATCCAATGACTTGACCCAAAGAGTTGTGAGTTTAATACCTGACCACAGCAAGGAGGAACAAAAACTTGGAGAGTTCAGTTAAAAGGGAGATAACCGATACCGAGATATCTGGAAAAAGCATGGCATGTGGAACTAGAACAATCTACCCCAGGGAATGAAATAAAGGGTTTGGTTAGAAATTCCAATTACCTGTAGAAGGCCGGAGCATACAATGGCTGAAACATTGTGAATATAACAAAGATGAGAACAACAGTCTGAACAATGTAAATACTTCATTTCAGAAATATAGACTTATCTCTGAAAATGTTTACACAATTTTCAAGTAGTTACATGAAGGTTATTTTGAATGTCTAGTCTCAAACCCATGAGATCAAATGCAGGCACTCCCTCCGAAATTTTACTCTCTTTCTCAATTTTATTAAAGACCTATATAGAAACATTCTCAGATCATTAATAAACATCTATGCAGATGAGATCACAGTTTATGGACACACTTCTCAAAATCAAGATAGCAAATGCTCAGATAAGCTCCATTATTTTTAGTTCTACCAATTCAGACCTTTACAGCTAGGAGAAACCATATTACTCTACAATTTCAAATCACCCTTATTGTTAAATAATAGTTGAGCAGACTTATTTTTAGAGAGAATGGTATCTCTGCTTGGACTTCCTGAGGTTGACCTTTGGGGTCAGATGGAAGACAAAACAAGGAAGTCAATTTTTATTGGCTGAACAAGCATGAGAATAAAGAGTTGTTTCTTAACCATCAAACAATGTAGACATGTTTTCATTTTGGGCTGGAACTGCTCTCCAGTGAAGTGAGAGAGTGACCCCACTGGATACTTAGAAAATGTAGACATTGATGATATTAATAAAACAGTTAAAAGAATTTCAACAGAGGAAATTTTACTTATCTCTGGATTCAAAACAACTAGCGATCATCGGCCAAGAGAGAAGGCAACTTCATTATTGAGCAATCACTGTCACCCAAAACTTCCCAGCAAGAGGGGACAACACAACATTATTTCCCCCATGGTCTAAATTTTAAAAAAGTTCAACTCAGACTGCTTTTACTGCTACTTTGTGGAACAGACTTTTACATAGATGCTTTTCTGATCACTACAATCTTAACCTCTTCAAGTGTCATAGGTCAATTGTTATCTATCCTCCTTATCCCCATAAACTTAGTTTCATACCACCTACCCAGTTTTATTCATATCACACCCTATTCCTCACAATTTTAACAGTAACACTCTACCTTGTGTGGATCTCAAGCAGTGTACTGAATGAACTTTCTTCTATGTTCCATCTCTCTTCAGGATGTTGGAGATCATGATTCCACAACTTCCTATCCTTTGTAGCTTGTTGTGCTATCCATTTACATAATAGGGAGTTTATGTGTTGTTTTTCTTGACTTCAAGATGTCAAAAGAATGTCAAATCTAGTATTAAAAAAAATAAAAATGTCAAGATGTGCACCTGAAGGCTGTAGAAGTCAACCAAAACATTGCAGTAACAAAACATTTAAATTCAATTTTTGTCTGAATTTCTAGGATGAGGATTTATCATTTACACTACTTATATTCAAACTCTTGTCCTTATTTTTGTTTATATCAAATTTTGAATGTTGTGCCTTACAGACTTAGGGAATACCAAACTGAACCCTTTATTTAATCTACGGGAGGTAGATTGTGTGCTATTGCTCATCTCTAGGGATATCGTCTAGTTCTGATTTTTATCTAGTACTGTTCAGTTATTGATAACCAGTTTCTACTGAGTGTAAGCACACACTTCCCAACCCAGGGAGTGAACTCAGCCACTATATCATATATTCACAAACCAATGCTTTTACCCACTTTTATCCCATAGCATAATTTTCCGGAGTAAACTTAGACCCTTAAACCTAACCTTGACTGTTGATTAGGCTGTAACTGCTGCCCATGTTTTGATTGCTGTTGCTGCAATTGAAAACTTGCTGTCATTTGTCTTTTTTTTTTTTTGAGATATACACCTGAGGAAGACCGGAAGGTACAACGGCCGAAAGGTGCTAAGAACAACAAAGATGAGGACAATAGTTTGAATATAAATAGTGTAAATAATTTAAATTCAATTTAGAATGATAATGATTCATCACAAAATTATGGACAGTATCTTTCAATGAAAATCATCTAGATTGTGAAAATACAGCAAATCATCAGTTTTTCATTTTTCAGACAAAACTTTTCCAATTGATATACTGTATATTACTTGCATATCATGCAACCTTTGAAGACCTAATTTTAAAACTAATTTGACTACTATAAATGGATATATAGTTTAGTCAATGGCATAATCTGGGCCAGCAGTACAAATACTAATTTTATGTCTTGTGTATGATGTGACCCCCTTAAAATTAGCTTCAAAAGTCACATGATACGAGAGTATATATGGTATGTATTTTCATTTGCCAATAAAATATCAAATTCTGTGTGGTTCAGTGATAAAGACATTATGCCTATAGCCAGGGGTTTTGAATAAAAGCTTAATTAAACAGGTCCCAATAAAGAGATTCTATTTTTTGAGAAAAGTGATGGAAGGAGGAAAAGGGAAGCTATTTATTTACACAACTGAATAGGGAGAGAGTAAAATGTATAGTGTCAGATGGATTCATCCTATATAAATCCCAAAGTAGGTAAAAAGAACAACTTTGATATGCTTTATATATAACAAAAATATTAACAGCAAAAAAAAAAAAAAAAAAAAATATTTTACATATTTTTAATCAAATGAAGCTAAATGCACTATGATGCATTAGTATGGAAACCCACTAGAAAGAGAAGATGTGGTCTTATCTCTATCAAGTGTTTCTGCTTGATGGACCAGAAAATGGTTCCTTTTGAAGTTTGGTCTTGTAAGTGGCATCTATTTTAACCAAATGGGAATGGTAAATGATTTAATGAATATGCATACACCTGAGTTTCCCCCCACAGTAATATGATTGGCTGGTGTCAGCCATAAATACAGACTGATGTGGAGGTACAGGGACAACGCCTATTTGCTACGCCTATTGTCTTCCCTATTGCCTACGCCTATTGCCTACCACTACGATGAGGACCAGTCCATTACGGTTACCTGCTAGATTGTCCTACTCTGTTACATTAGTGAATGACCACTTTGCTACTTCAAACAAATATATCCCTTCTCTGGGACATATCAGTAAGTAAAGGGGTGGATTAGGGATTTTTGGAAATCAAGTAGCAACAAAGCCGGAAATAGAGTATATTCAGGTGCTGGTCTATAGTGTCATACTTGGGATCGGAGAGATATCTGGTCTGTCTCTGACGGGAAACAAACATGTCTGTCATGTGGTTCTGAAGCCTCCATTCATATTGCCAACTACCACTTGGGGATGAATAGATGGGTGAGGAGTTGGGGAGGGGGAAGAATTGCCATAACAGCAGTTGTCCCAAGTATCACCTACCTCAACATGGATGAGCAGGGGGAGGCCTGGAATCAAACATAATATAGGAAACAGGGTTCATGTTATTTCTCAAGGCAGTGTTTGTCATCTTGTGAGCATGCATCACCCACTTTCCTGGCTTTTGGTTCACACAGAGATTAAGAATCATAATGCAACATGGGGTAATGGAATAGTGGAAAGCATGGGTGAGAGTTATGTTATATTTTTACAATGACAGTCTCAAATTCTCGTGTAAGAATCATTACAGAAAAACCAAATAAGTTACGAAGAACAGAATCTAAGATTTAAAAAGTCACAAAGTTGATCAAAGATTTAACTTTCACCCCACCAAATTCTTTCTACAATTGTCCCCCCACCCCATCACAAAAAACATGAGCACCTACTTTTTTAAAATTGTTATAACTTTATATTGTGTGTATAGATTTTATTTTTTCTAAACTAATAAAAGAATGAATGTGCAATATTATGTAATGCATTGCGTTTTGCCATTGAAAACACAAAAAGTTTAAAACAAAAAATAAAAAACAAATACATTAACAATTTAAAATACTTTAACTTTTATTATTCCTTGTGGAGTTCTGGGATGCAATAAAAAGCAAAATGGCTAAGACGGCTTTCATTTCATCAAAAGTTACATCCTTCCATGTGTTTACATACAAGTAGGCACTAGTATTTGTTTACTCGTTCCTTTACCTGACTAGCATATTTATTTGTCTCATTAACAAATAAAGTTATTATTTTGTGATTTATAGATAGACAAAATTATTCACCTTTGGAAAGACTATCATTGGGGCCAGTAGCTTCCATAAAATTAGTCGGCTATGGATGATAGCCATTTGGCACCTAGTGGTCATCATAGCTTTCTTCCCAGTCACTAGAATGGTTATCTCAAACCCCTTCACCGTCAATATTTGCTTGAGTAAAACTTTCAAAATCATCATCGGAGTCCAAATCAAAGAAAAAACTGAATAAAGGCTTCGTTAGATGTTGATGCAACCATTTTTGCTTACAAAAAAATCATGACAAAATTAATGTGGGTTTAATCAATGTTACACCTCACATAGAATAATTCAAAATGGTGTTGGAAAATGGAAGTTTAGCCTCGTTCCAAAACAGTAGTAGGCTACTTCCAGCTTAAAGTGCCAGAACTAGCAGTTGACAAGTGTTTATTTATAGCAACCCTCTTGAGGCTACAGAATGTGCCAACGGCTGGAAAAAAAAAAAAAAAAAAAAAAAAAAGAATTCTATGGCGACAATTTTCATCTCCAGCTAGAAAAAGGTTTTAAGAAATAATTTTATCTTAAAAACTGGACATATAAATGAAGCTCATCGTTGGTTTCAATCAAACTGGGGAATGACTGCCAAACAGTTACCCCTCACTAATTTATAGGCAGAAGCACACAAATGCATACTGGAATATTTTCCTAGTAAATAAAATATTCAGATGAAATTGAGAACTGGCCTATTTGTTCTGTCTTCAAGTAAGAACACTATATTGTCTTGTCCAAACTTGCTTTCATGTGTCAACCCCAATTCTTAGTTTGAGAACTTTTTGGCATATTAATATTGCTTTGCCTTATTACTGTTAATTTGCCTTGCATATATCATGTGCTTGCTTTATATTTTTGCCCTGTTGTTTTTCTTGTTATTACTTATGGCAAAATTCTGTTAGACACTTCTGTTACTTATTTTGCATTTAACCAATCATTAAACATGTTTTCATGAGCAATTACTGTAATGGAATGTCCCACTCTCCCTAACTATATCTGTAGATATATAGTAAGCACAGGATATACCTGCCAGACTTGCTTTGGCAATTACCTTCCTTGGGTTCCCTCTACTTTCAGCCTTGTGCCACATCTCAGGTATAAACATGAATCAGATTAGCTAGGTATAGGATAGCAAGTGACAACCAGACTCAACCCAATTCCTCTTTTCAGCCTTGTGCCACAATTTTCTATTCTGTACGAAATAAATCAACTTGCTTTGTCAATTAGTTGGAGATTTATCTCCAGCTGTGCTGGTTGAACTCTGACTTCAGGCAGAGAGGAACCCAGACGAGGCTATCCCAAAGGGCAGTCTTGTCTAGGATGGTAGACAGCTACCCGACCCCATGTATACGGGGTCTACTGGGAATTTTGGCCAGAGCCTACAGGCTCAGTTTTGCCCCACATTAAAAAACGGCATTGTGCCATATCCTGCCTCGCAGGGAGGTAAGGTAAACATCCTTGCTTCGGGAATTACTAGCCTGCTAACTGATTCCCTATCTCAGTAGTGTATTCTCTTTTACAATAAACTCCTTTTTCTTCATCTATGCCCGTATTGCTGCTGTTCTTTTTTCATCTATGCCCATGTTGCTGTTACTAGAGTACCACCTTTGTAACGTTCTTTAAGGATACAATAGCAATAAAAGGCAAAGAGACTTGACAGGATCAAACATCAAAATAACAAATCAAAAGGACAAGTCAATTAAGAAACAGCCAAAAAAAAAAAAAAAAAAAAAAAAAAAAAAAAATTAAAATTATCAGCTGATTAATTGCCCAGGAGATTAACAGTTGATACAAATGCATCATGATTAACAATACTTAATAGAAAAATCTTCCAAAAGTAAATGAACAGTTTTCATCTAAACTTAGAATCGTTTCAATTGCAACAACACAGAATGCATGATTGTCAGCAAAAGGAACAGCCCAACAGGCAAATTAAAAATTGGGGATATCAAACTAGTACAACAATTTAAATACCTGGGAAGTGTTTTAACAGAACAGAAAGTGCAAAATCCATAGGCATACTAGGATAGCGAAAGACGCCTTCCAAAAGCTACGCAAAGTATTAAGAAACAGGAAAATTATGTTAGAAACAAAGAAAACCATACTGAACCATTACATAATATCAGTCCTCTTACATAGCAGTGATGCTAAATTATCTCCGCACAGATGAAGAAATTGGAGGTGATTGAAATATGGTTCTACAGAAGGATGCTGAGAATACTGAACATATGAGCAACAACAAAGACTTAGAGAAAATAGAAAGAAAAGGACATCTATACTTAACATCAGAAATAGAGAGTTGAAATTTCTAGGATACATGAGGAAAGAGGGGTTAGAAAATTTGACACAGGACATATTGAAAGCAAGAGGGACAAAGGAAAGTAGCCCATAACCTACCTAACAAGCTTGTGTAAAAGGATGGCAGAACAGAGTTTAGGAGAGATAACAAAAAGATAAAATTTACAGAGCTGTAAAAGACAGGAATTTGTGGAGAGCTATGATCACTAATGTTCTGAAGGGAAATATCGCATAGAATACAATAATATGCAGTATAGCCGTTTTCACAACAATCCTTTTAATCTGGAGACAACTAAAAGATACTGTCGAAAGAAAACAAAATGATTTAAGGCTGACAAGAAAGTAATATTTATTAGTTTTTCCAATACTGATATTCTTAGCTGAGCTTTGGCAATTTTTCAAATGACTTGAATATAAATATCTCGGCAAAGATCTTTTCTACACAGACAAATTAATAAAAATACCCAAGAACAATGAAGATAAACATCACACACATACATATATTTTAGAGTGTGTATACATGCTAGAATGATGCACTGTGTGTATGCACAGATGTATGCATAAGTTTATGAATGTATTTAAATATGATTGTGATACAGACACCTGTTTCAACAGAATACATTTTAAATATAAAATATTTAATATATGCACAGTCAACTACAAAAAGAACTCTTCTCACTAATCCTATTCACATCTTAATTAAAAGAAGCTGTGAGTTTGGAACAAGATCTTCAACTGACAAAGCTTATAATACCCCTAGAAGAATAGTACTTGTTATAAAGTTTGTGTTTCTTTTTGTGGTTTTTTTTTTTTTTGTTTCTTCACGCAGGGCTGGGGAGTCAGAAGCAATTAAGGGTTCACTGGAGTCGGAATAACTATACCAACTGACTCCAGTTGAATTTACACTTTTTACATAAAGTCTTACATTATAGAATTTTTATTGTTATTTCTTCTACTGTATATTTACTATTTCCTTTAAAGAAATTCATCTCAGCTTCTTTTTTTAAAGTGTTTTTTTTTGTATTTGCAAAACTATGTATGTAAAAAAAATCTTACATTATAGAATTTTTATATCCTGTAAAAGATTATATTTAAACTTCTGTTATCAAGTACTTTTATTTTTGTTCTGTACTTATTTCTTATTTGCAAAGATAGATATATATATATATATATATATATATATATTGGATTATAGCATTTTTATTATTTTTTCTATACCCTTTCAAATGTCTAATTCTGTTAGAAAATATTGAAGAATGAATAGGTATGATACAAAGCCACAATATCTTTATTCTTTGATATAAACCAGTTATAATGATATAGGCCTACTCAAGAGTGTATGCATAGGCTTTATGAGACTTGTAGGCCATATTCACTTATTACATAAAGGGGAATCAGAGTCAGAGGTGCCAAAAATAGTTGAAGGTTTTGTGTTCAGACTCCACAGTCCTGTCTTCATGTTGAACTATGCTTGAAGGCAGTGGTGAAGGCACCAGTCATGCTACTATAATGAATGTAGGTCGATGACAAAATTTTAATTGTCACTTAATTCTCTATAAATGCAACTTAGGTTTTGTCTGACAGTACTAGTGCAGAAGTGCAATACTGTGACACTATGGCTCACACACATAATGAAAGAGTGTATGTGATTTTATCTCAGTCTTGAGTGGTTTTTTTTTTTTTTGGTTTTTTTAATGACCAGCAATAAAGTCTGAAGTTGTGCCTTCAGAACAGCTACCTACTTGACCAAAAGAGGATAAAATAATAGAATAAATTAATGAAAGCGTTTTGAGAACAAGTAACAACAAACCAGACATTAAGGATTTCCAGTTGCTGTCTTATATTAACAATCACAGCTGGGATTGAGAAGAGCTGGACAGCCCACTAACTGTCCTTTAGAGTAGTTCTGATGCAACGTGTTACAGCTGCTAACCATACATCTTTATGTTAAGAAGACCAACTTGGCAGAGGTCATCCCAATTGTCAACTACCTATCCACCCAAACCATACAAGTGAATCACTTATTAGAGACAGGTTTTGAGTCTTCCTTCTTTGCTTTGGCATTTATTTTCACTTTTCATTTCCTTGTGAGCTTGCAAATGGTCCAGAGTCAATTTTTGGTGCACATTAACACGATTTAGAATAAAGATGTAATATGGAGTTTTATGTATGTCCAGTTGGTGAAAAATTTTGATTGCTTCATCAACAGGGGTACGCACCTTACAAATTGGCCATTAAAAAGAGGATTATTTAAATAAAATCACAAATACTTTCATGGTAATTGCTTGGAAGAGCTGTGGTACATAGACTTTATGAATATAAGCACAGTACTAGGCTACCAACAAGGTCTCATCAATATACAATTGAGGTGCCTAGAAGTAACCGTAAGTTCTATATTAACAGTTTTTTTTCCTTGCACTTCTCACTTGTGGAACACTTTTTCAGCTCCATGCTTTCCAACCAATTTTGATCTTCAAAAATTTAAATGCAATGCCAAATGTTATCTAATGTCTTCTTGATTACTCTTCTATTGTTCCTTTGTTCCTGCTCCTTAATAAAGTTTGTTTCCTAATTCTTTTGCACTCAGTAATCCTGTGTCATAGTGGCTTTACTACCTTGCATGGGCTGAATTCGATTAAAAAAAAAAAAAAAAAAAAAAAAATCATATATGACAGTCTTGAGGGCATAACCATATGTTGCACAATCACAACTCTTCGTTCTTTAAGTTTAAATAATTGTCCATTACAAGTTCAACAGATCATTATCTGGTTTTCAGAATCACCCACTAACATTTTATGCAATTAAATAACCTGTAAGAATGATTTAATTGAAGAGAAAATAAGCTATGTCAAACATAGCAAAAATAAATCAGGTTTCAAGGCATATATATTTTATATGGTAAAATTATTATTAAAAAAAAAAATTCTATGTCAGTAGCATTTCCATTGATAATTCTATTGTTCGAATAACAATTTATATCACAAGATAACCTATTATAATTTATTTACATTCCATTTGTCAAATACTGACATACTAAAAGAGGACAAAGATAATTATATAAATATTTAACTGAAAGATAAACTTTGGTCAGACATTTTATGACAGTTATAATGTACTGCTTTTCTTTCTTGCTTGATTTTTTCTTTTTTTTAAGATACAGATTATATTATTGGTAATTTACAAAGACAAAGTAGAGGAATACAACTGTCTTTCCAGAAAAAGACAAGTCATAACTTTGGCTTGTAGGTAAGGTGTGGGAGTTAAGACAAAATAAGTACTATTTTTCATTTCATGGATGTGTGGTGTAATAGTAGTGGAAAGCGTTTGTTGCCCTCACAAATATCCTTGGGAAAGGTATGAATCCATCTGTCCTCTGCCCAGCTATGCTTTAAATTGTAGAAATACACCAGGCTCTTCAGCCTTGGTTGGCAGTCAATCTAGGAGAACAACAATTCTGAATTCAAAATAGTATATGCTTCATCATGGTTACATACTATGTGGTGAAGGAAAAGATCGTGAAGTTCACAATGACTATGAGCTCTCCTCAGTTTCATTACATCCATTAATGCTCACTGTCAGAAAAATGGAATAGTGGGCATTAATGAATTAAAAACAGGAAATATTTTAAAAAAAAAAAAAAAAAAATTTTTTTTCATTTATTTAACACATTGACAAGTTAACTCCTGGTTTGCAGGTTTTATTATGATGCCAACTTTGAGTTATCTTCATTAGTTCACCAACATGCCAGACAATTTTTTCGACAGAATCCATCTTGCATATTTCTAAATCTACCATTTGTTTGTGTATTGTATATTGCTGCTATATCTGGTCTAGTGCTCCTGCTATATATCTCAAGATTCTTGACAAAATCCAAACTAGGATCTGTAATGTTATTGGTCCTAACCTGGCATCTCAACTTTAGTTACTTTCCCACAAACATGACATGGCTTCCCTGTTTTTTCTGTAAATATTTTCATGGCAGTTCTTCTAATAAGCTCTCCTCCTTGGTACCTCAACTGCATGAATTTAAACATACTATGAGTTTGGCAACTAGCTCTCATCATTTTACTGTTGAATTAGCTAAATATAACCTTCCTTAAATTGTAGTTTCTTTCTCACCTGTGAAACTCTTCTGGCTTCTTGCTTCCCTGCCACCTACAATCTTCAAAAATTTAAATGAAATATTAATTATCTTCTGTATTCCTGATTCTTGTTCTTTTATTGTCCTTTTACCTCACTAAATTCTTCTCATTCTCTTTTACTCTCACTAATACCTTGAGCCTTAGTGACATTATCACCTTGCTTAGGGTGAGAGGATTAGGAAAGGGAAAAAAAAAAATAAGAAAAAAAAGAAAAAATTCTTCAAAAACTGTTCTTATCAAAGCTGTGAAGATAATTCTGCCTGAAATTTATTCCTGTCTTTGACTGTTGCACAAAACGACAGCATAAAAACATACATTATCTGGTCAACATTTTTCTTTCACAATCAAATAAAAAGTATTTCACATAAACAAACAAGTCTCTGTTGATGAGCATTCATAACCATGTCTGGGCTATTATCATCATATCTATTTATACACCTACACAATATCTTGTGTGTGTATATATATATATATATATATATATATATATATATATATATATATATATAGAGAGAGAGAGAGACTTATTATTTTCATGCTCAATAGACTACCACTTATTCCTCCTTAATAACCAACATGAATCTAATTTACACACACAATCATAAATTCAACTTGGGTGCTTTAAACTATTGGCCTTGTTCTGTACTTGGCAAAACCGTGAGACAAGTAATAATAAATGATTTAATATGCACAACATGAAAATTAAGTAGTTTTGTTTAGTGTTTGCCATTATTTTTTATTTTTTGGTCAAATGAAGAAAATACTGAAATAGAATATTTCCAGTTTTTAATGAAGTCTATTTCCATATACACAGAAAATGGAAGCAAAACTTAAAGTCAGAATGGTAAAGAAACAAAATACCATTTTTTTGTAATTGGAGGAATTTTGTTAAGGAAAAAAAATGACAACTTTTTTTCTGTATTAGTTATAAAGAAAGATAAAAAAAAAAAAAACAGCTAAGTAATATTAAAGTTTAAAGATTTTGATTCCAAACTGATTTTTCTGTTAAGTATATTTCAATTTCAAATCTGAAATGTATCTATACTTTCAGATAATAGAAGGGAGATTTGAATATCAAAAGGTTTAAGGATATCTGAAATACTGAATTTAATTAAGTCATTATCACCAAATAATGAAATCCACATTTTATACTAGGACTGCCCTACTGACAGAACCTAGGACATACCAACTGCAACTACTAGATGCTTACAGACTTGAGTCTGGATATGATCAATGGATGCTGACAGGTTCAAGTATAATAAAGATTTTATGCTATATCAATTTTTTGGGTTATTTAAACAACCCAACCCAGACTAAGCCTTCCTTACCTCTAAAGTGACCAGGTCAGCATAAATCTAGTTGTCAAAACATCAATATCTAGGATTCAATTACTTAATTATTAAACAATACAAAACTATTATTAATACTGAATGTCTCAATTCAGTTGAAACTGCAAAGAAAAAGAACATATAAAAAAGTCCTTCTATTAAAATGTGTTATACTATTAAGAAAAATGAAGTACAGGAAGTACTAGTAGTTTCCCCTGATCTTACCCATCTGCCATGGGAACCATCTAATATTTATTATTACAGATGACTGCTCAACCCACAGAACCTACATGTGTTTTATACTGCAACTATGTTAAGCAAACGGTTACAGATTTCTGGAAGAAAGTGTAGAATCCAACAATCCCTACGATAGTTGTTTAAGAAAGGTGCTCTGTTCTCTCTAAACTGTACAATAAATGCCTTGCTGCTTCTTGCTTTCATGCTTATTGGAAATCCATTTCTTATATTCCTGACTAAAAACTTGGGCGTATCATCTGATCCTTCTATCAACCTATTAGCAATCTACCTCTTCTTGACAAAGTACTACAAGCTCTAATCAACTCTGAATGGTTAAGCATCTCACATCGCATCATCTTTCAGATGAGCAATATGGATTTCACTTCTCTAGGTCAACTGCTGATATATTAACAATTATTGCTGAAAGAGTCTATCAAGCTTTAGATAAGAATAGTGAAGGTTGGGCTGTTGCTTTGGACATATCTCAAAGGCATTTGACAGGGTTTGGCATTTTGGTCTTCACAAATTGA
Source organism: Acanthosepion pharaonis (assembly GCA_903632075.3). Classification (NCBI taxonomy): domain Eukaryota; kingdom Metazoa; phylum Mollusca; class Cephalopoda; order Sepiida; family Sepiidae; genus Acanthosepion; species Acanthosepion pharaonis. Next base: position 656,748 of record CAHIKZ030000522.1, on the reverse strand, counting down.
AAGGTTATATTTCTGGACAAATCTTTGAACTGATTCAGTCTTTTTTATGAAATCGCAAAATGAAGTTATCTTGAATGGCCACTCATCACATCTTTTTGCATAAATCCAGGTATTCCACCACAGCTCTATCTTTGAACCTACATTGTTTCTAATTTTCATAAATGACTTTCTTGATGTCATTACTTCTCAACTCGATATCTATGTTGATGATACAACTATTTGCTCCTGTCTTAATAGTAAATCTGATCGGTTCAATAAGGTTAAATTGGAAGCTGACCTAAAAAAATATAACCAACAATCTGTTGCTAACGTCCAGGAGAGTGACTTGTTGCACCTTCTCAGACGAACATTCTCTGCTGACATGAAGTAGAAAGAGTATATTGAATCAATTGCTAAGTCTACAGCTAAGAAAGTTTGTTCACAATGACATGCTAGACAATCTTTCTTGACAGAATCTACCCTTCATCCTTGCTTTGATTATTGCTGTCATATCTGGTGTGCTGCTTCTACTGTATTTAGAGATACTTTATTGCCTCGAAGTTGGCTGGAAAACAAGAAGCCGGAAGAGAGTTCCATAAGTGAGAAGTGCAAGAAAAGAAACTGTTAGCATAGAACTTATGGTTACATCTAGCCAATTCAGTGTGCTTAAATTCATAAAATCAAGGTAGCATAGAGCAAAGCTCATCAGAACTACTACCATGAAAAAGCACAGGGAAGCTACATTACAATAGTGGTAAATTGACTGGAGCTGGGATGCCAAGTTAGAACCAATAACATTGCAGATCTTTGGATTTTATCAAGAATCTCTAAATATGAAGGTGGAACAGTTATTGAAGACAAGATGCTAGGTTAGAACCAATAACATTGCAGATTCTTCTTTGGGTTTCATCAAGAATCTCCAAATCCATAGCAGGAGAACCAGACCATATGTGGTAGCAATATTGAAAACATGGATAAATGGTAGACTTATAAATATCCAAGTAGCAACTTTACTAGCAGCAAACCTAGCAAGTGATTCAATATAACCTTTCCATTTCATGTCAGCAGAGAACATTAGCCAGAGAAGGTGCAATGAGTCACAGTTGTAGAGGCTAGCCTCAGCCATATTGCCGTAAGAAAGGGTTCTCTCAGATGATTACTAGAAAGCATTTTTATTTTGGAAAATTTTACATTGAACAACTTCAATAAAGACTTGTAAAGTAACAGTCAAAACATGACAGAGCAGCAGCAGCAGCAATTGCAACCTTATCAGCAGGAAAGTTAGGCTTAAAACTACAAGTTCACTACAGCAAATTGTCCTATGGGACAATGTAGGAAAAACAATGGTGATGAGGGAGGGTCAAAAAGTGCAGTACTTGCCGACAGGCCAGCAGTTCTTTCTTCTTCAGCCGCCTCAAGGAAATGGATTGCATGACTCTTTCTCAACCGTTACACTGGACAGTTGTGAAACAGACACCAAACTCAGCCGCGCCTCCTCCGACTTCCTCTGTGCTCGTCTGTCAATTCGCACATCCAGCTCTATTGCACGCAGTCCACCGAATGACTCCCGATTCCTCCCGTGCTCTCGGCACCCCGCTTTTTGTGCTGTTCTAATACAGCCAAAATTTGCATGTGTGCAAATATCATCCAGTTTTGGATGAGATCAGCGCGCATAAATTGCGTCTTCAATAGCGACCATATTTCTTTTTGTCATCACTTTGCAAGCAAGATACGTTTGCATTCGTTTCGAATTCTGAGGTAAGTCATGTCTTTCATCACAAACAGAGACTAGTGGATTAAAGTTTGTGAATTTGGTAACTGTGATTGTTAGTTCAACTCCTGGGCCAGGCAGTGTGTACATGCAGTCAGTGGAAACAGGGCAAGCAATAACTGGGCAGTAGTAAATAAAAATAAGAACTAGGCAATATCTATAGACATGGGCAGAGGAGCAAGAACAGTTTAAGCCCGATTAAATAAAGGGTCAGTTAAGAATTGCGCAAATTGATATACACCGGAGAAAGGCTGGAGGGCACAAAAGATAAAATGTGATAACATCAACAAAAATGACAAGAGTCTGAATACAAATAAAGAATTATTCATGCTATCTTTTCAAAGCAGATTTTACTAGTATGTATTGTTATATTAAATTTTAAGTAAAGTTACTATATTATTAAAACCAACAGAAAGAATGAAAGTAAAGGTTATCTAGAAACCAACAAATATTATAAAGACATTTTTTGCACGTATTTCTGCCAATATGCTGCAATTTATGTTACTGACCTAAATACCCCCTCCCCCTTTTTTTTGTAGTAAAATATCATTAAAAAATCATAGGCTAAATGAGGAACATACAGTCTGTTTTTAAACAGATTTTGGCATTAAGAGGTTGATTGGAATACACCAAGCCAGGAACAGTTTATTTATGCATGATTGGTGCAATGAACCGGCAGAAGAGCTTTGATCCTGGTTGCCAAGAATTAGTAGTATTTATAATAACTAGATAAGAAATGAATCCAAACATGTGTGTATGTAAAAAAAAAAATAATAAATAAAAAAAATAAAATAAAAATTAAAAATAGTACATCTTGATGGGTGGGCAATGGTAACAGAAGTTAATTAAATTTTCCTTATGATGTATAAGCATACAACACTCACCTAGCTTCACAAAGACTGGCCAGTGAATCCATCCCAATTCTCAATCATTTCAAGCGCAACTAAAACTGTAAGGCCCACTGCACGTTTATAAGGAAACAATAACTTAAAACAAACCCCCATACAAAGAAATAAAAAACCAAGCCCCATTTCCAATATTACAAAATAGGATGTTTTTATCTGGGGCTTTGCTGGCTCAGTTTGGGTGGGTAGGTAACTCTTGGGACAAACATCTATGTTAGCCTAACAGCACAGCTCTTCCCTCCTACAAACTCCCGGCTCAACTAGGAGACGTGGCCGACAATACCAATGAGTGCCATTAGAACTATGTGAAAGGCAATGTCCCCCTGCCAAAGGGACACAGTCCTTCATGTAGACCAAACCAGAACTGTACTTACTCGATCACAAGCATGACTGTTAATAATGACCAGCTATTGGAAATAGTCAATGGCTATTTTGTTGTTGTCTGACCTCAAATATAGATAGGTTTGGTTTGTTTTACAGCATATCAACCTCAATGGATCATTTAATGCCGACAACTTTTTTTTCCTGGTAATATTTTTTTCTCAAAAATGTATAGCTGGCAACATTTTTTTTTTTCAAAAACATACAGCTGGCAACATTATTTTTCCAAAAATGTATTATCAGAGGCCTTGCTGTTGGACGTAGTTTATCGTCTTACCCAGGATGCGGATGTAGTTTATTGTCATACCCTGGATGCGGATGTAATCTGAGTGTTAACTATTTGCCCATAGCTGGGACCCTAACAGGTGCTACCACCTTGGGTCAGGGTGGACCTGGGAACACCAGCAATTAAGAGGTGGTTCCACACTCCTCAAAACCTCCTGACCAGAGGCCTTGCTGTTCAATGTAGTTTATCGTCATACCCAGGATACGGATATAGTTTATTGTCATACTCAGGACATAAATTAGGATAGGATTCAAACCTGCATCCCCCTTGGCTGGAGAAACATCCATTAGATCAAATGTTCTTATACCGACAGCCATAGAGTGCGTCATCAATCAAGCAAAGTTGAAGAGAACATATTTTTCTTTAATAGGATTTCTCCAATATTCTGGCCAGTAGAGAAAAACAAATAAATATACTGTTTAATAAATACATAGAGTGTCTACTCAAATATTGATATCAACTAATAGTAACATTTACATAATAAAATCTGTCAGATTAACATAAAAAAATTCCATTACTTTAGAAATTGCAAATATGAATGTTTTTGAGAGTTGAAAAAAGATTAGCATTTATAAGGAGATTTATATCTCACACACACACACACACATATATCTAAAATATACACACACACACACACATTCTTAGCCTATATAGTAAGATGCTTCCTAACTTCCTAATAGTGTAAAGCAGTCTAAATTTCTTAGAATTAATAATAAAAATGCTTCATCTAATGAAAGATACTTATTTTGTAGCTTTTTCTCAAAGCCAAAACTCTTTTACATTCTATAACTTAAAGAATCAGCATGGGTCCAAGATAAAGTAGCCTTCAATAAGATTTGAACCTGTATCTTCAAGAACCTGTTTGACCAACAATGCCTTACTAATCTAGGCCACAAAGACTTAAATAAAATAAAGTCGGCAACATCAATAACCAACTTCAGGGTTCTTTCTTATCAAGCAATCAAAATTGTTCAATTTGTAACTGACATTCACCTAAAGTGAATTTTTTTTTTTTTTGCAGTTATTGGTGGGAAAATTTTGATCAAGATCTAATTAAACCTTTTGTAAGAATCAGGTTTATTAGTAATCAGGTATTAGTACTCAATTAAAAATTGTGAGGTATGAAAAAATTTCTGAATCAATCCAAATTGCTGTCTTTGGAATTGTACAAAGAGAGAATCACTAAAGAAAAGTTATGATGGCCATTATCAGCATTTAAGAGGGTACCGAAACTAATGTACAACATGGATTTATTTTCCTTTCAATATTGGGTTGACATCTGTCAGTTGCATTAAAATTAGTTCTTAGAAGCTGGCCTGCAAAGACTGATTATCATTTACTAGGAGTTATTATCTCGGAGCTAATTAGCCATTGTAAGGGGAAAGTAACTACACATAGTAATGGCAACCTACTATGGGAATTCTTCATGAATCAAAGAGACATGCATGCATCACACATGGCACTGAAGGAAGGAAGGGGGAAAAAGTTTATTATAAAAGCAAATCAAAAATAAAATGTCATGTTTATGATCGAGACAAGAAATTAGAGGGCATGTCTAAAATTTATTTCCAATTGGTACTGTAGACAATGAAAATAAATAAATAAATAAATGCCAACAAAAGATCTAAAAAAAAAAAAAAAAAAAATTACAGATACAAAATAAAAAATAAAATATATGTAAAAAAAATTACCAACAATAATAATTCACTTTCATTTATTTAATACCAAAAACTTGTGCCACTTTGCATCTGGCCATAGTTTACCTTTCCTTCACATGGTAAGATTTTACAATACTTTAGGGTGTTTATTTTTCTCCACGTTACTATTATGTATAAATACAAATTAAAAAATAAAATTTCTACACTGTCCTTGATAAGGTTCCTCAAAGAACAAAATGCAGTGACATAAAAGGTTTTCTTTGTCATTTCTTATAAATATACATTTGCTTGATTTGTTCCTTACCTCCTCTCCTAGCTCTTGTTGAGTATCACAACAGTCCTCTTAGTAATTAGGATCACACTGTAGTATCTACTGATATTTCTTTTGAGTACCTTTGCCTGACTTTCCACTTAAAACTGAATCTGTTGAATGATATGCATATAATACCATCCATGGTTTCTACTATCATTTCTCACAAATAACGTGAACTTGATGGTATCCCTACAACAGTTAATAAAGGTACTCTTTTCTCTTTAAACTGTACAATAAATGCCTTGCTGCTTCTTGCTTTCATGCTTATTGGAAATCCATTTCTTATATTCCTGACTAAAAACTTGGGCGTATCATCTGATCCTTCTATCAACCTATTAGCAATCTACCTCTTCTTGACAAAGTACTACAAGCTCTAATCAACTCTGAACAGTTAAGCATCTCACATCATCTTTCAGATGAGCAATATGGATTTCACTTCTCTAGGTCAACTGCTGATGTATTAACGATTATTGCTGAAAGAGTCTATCAAGCTTTAGATAAGAATAGTGAAAGTTAGGCTGTTGCTTTGGACATATCTCAAAGGCATTTGACAGGTTTTAGCATTGGTATCTATGCTGATGATATAACTATTTACTCCTGTCTTAATATTAAGTCTGATTGGCTCAATAACATCAAATTGGTAGCTATCTCAAAGAAAACCTACAATTTGTTGTTAAATGAGGCAAGGAGTGGCTTGTTAATTTTAACACCGCAAAAATAAAACGGATCTCTTTTAATCATCTGAGAACCTGAGAGAACCCTTTTTAACTTCTATAAGCATGAACAATGCTAACCCCCAAGAGAGTGAAACATTGCACATTCTCGGACTAATGTTTTCAGCTAACGAAGTGGCAAGAGTATATTGAACCAACTGATAAGTTTGCAGCTAAGAAATTTGGTTCACTATGACATGCTAAACAATTTTTCTCACCAGAATCTATCTTACATATTTATAGGTCTACCATGTCCAGGCTTTGAATATTCCTGCCATATTTGGTTCAATGCTCATGCTATATATTTAGAGATTCTTGACAAAATTTAAATAGGAATGTGCAATGTTACTGGTTGTGACCTGGCATCCTAGCTTCAGTCACTTTCCCACTTCCATAACATAGCTCCCCTGTGCCTTTTCTATAAATACTTTCATGATCATTGTTCTGATGAACCTAGATTTTATGAATTTAATCCCAGTATGAAATTGGTGGCAAGGTTTCATCATTTTACAGTTGAAATGGCTAGATATAACTAAATTCTATGATAAAAGAATCTTTCTATATATTTCTGAGATCAGGTATTGTAATTATTTATATTGTTAGGACTGTTGCCGTCATCTTTATTGTCATGTTAATGATGCTTCAGCCGTTGTCCTCAAACACACATGGCCTAGTGGATAAAAGTGTCGGGAATTCAATACCTAGCTATGACAAAGATAAGGACAACAGTCCAAATCATGTAAATAAAAGTTTCTTCTATCTCACTTCTCACTCATGGAACTCTTTCGGCTTCCTGGAATTGTTATCTTCTGTTTTAATTCTTATATATATATATATATGACTAAGTCTGACAATCATTTTAATATATTATCTGTTTATACATTATTTTTATGGATACAAATGTTTAAATAAATGCTCTGTTTATAATAAACAGTATTTACTACATTTACCAGCCTGAATATACAGGAAATTTCATAGAAAATATATCCTTCAACAGGAACTGAACCAGTATCCTACTTGAAACCATCATATAGACTGGTGTGCTATACCATTTAACTACAGAGGACACATTTTCTATGAAATTTTTCATACATTCAGGTTGGTAAATGTAGTTAATACTGTTTATTATAAACAAAGTATTTACTTAAATATTTGTATCCATAAAACTAAAGTATAAACAGATAATATATTAAAATTATATATATTAGTTAATGGCTGGCCATTCATATTTGAGGATTACTGTCTACTAGGACTGCTAGCTACTCCCTATTGCAGATGCTTGCTCAGGCACATTTGTGTTCAACACCAACAGAGCCCATCTTTATACTGCAACTGTGCTGTGCAGACCTTAGTTACAGATTCTTGGAGAGAAGCATGTTACCTAGCATGATCAACAATCTGAACAAAGCCAGCAAGCTCAAACCCTCAGTCACGATGACTTGTGACTTCAATGGCTCCTAAGGGTTCCATCTACCCAATTTCACTTACAAGGCCTGGGTCAACTCGTGGTATAGTTCTCAGACACTTTCCAAAAGTGCTGCATGCTGGGATCACCCCCTCCATATGGATAACATCAAGTCACCTTCCTGACAAATCAACCATGGTTAGATTCGAACCTTGGTCTTATCAAATGTAAACAAATGACGTCATACATTAAGAATTGGACAAAGTCCAACAATTTATTAAAGACATTTGATACACCATGAGCAGTTATGAATGTACGAGATTCATGGAAGATTGAAGTTTATAAGCAGTAAATTGACCTTGCCTACCGAACACTCCTTTGTGGCCGAAGTCGTTAAGGCACGCCAGCGTAAATGACGGTTCCAGATAGGATGCAGGTTCAAATCCTGTCAAAGGACTAAATATTTTCTATGAAAATTTCTCGGACATTCAGGCCCCTAAATGTTATTTAATACTGTTTATTATAAACAGAGCATTTACTTAAATACTTGTATCTATAAAAAGAATGTTAAACATAAAATGTCTTTTAATATATATATATATATATATATATATATATATATATATATATATATATATATATAGGATCCAGTTAGTTCTAAGTCTTGTGAAGCGTGCATACCATACCAGAGTGCTGCAATTATAATTTCTATTTTTTTTAAATTGCAATGATATTGTCAAATTCAAGGTTTGTATTTAACATGTTGATAGAGAGATGAAGACATGAGCTGCATTCGCTTTGCATTAATACCCTCAGCTGCATTTGCTTTGCATTAATACCCTTGAGAAAGGGGGCACAAAGTCATCTATTCTCCTCCCAGCTTAGAGCTTCATATCAGGGTAGACAGCTCTTTAGCCTTGGAGAAAAATTAGTCTGAATTCAAAACTGGAGAAAGCAACGGGAAACCACTCTTTACAAAGTCATAGCAAATAATAAAGGAAAAGAAACTGTAGAAGGCCATGATTGTCTTTGTCCTGAAGATACATGGCATGAAAAAGAAAAGTGCATATCAACAGTTCGTGACATATTAGACTTGAAAATCTAAAAACAAAGCAGAAAAGTGGTTTATACAACATTTGAATAAATTAAAGTTAAAAATAAATTTGGCTATCTAATCACAGTGTGTCCCTTGGACACTATATCACATGACATCTGGGTTCCTCGAGGCGGTGTAATGGTTAAGAAGCTTGTCTCACTAGAACAATTATAACAGAGTAGTGAGTTTGATCCTCACTGGGTGCTCTCTACTTTTGGCCTTGTGCCACATGTAAGCTACACTTGGAAAATCACTTGGGCATCTCGAGGCTGTGTATGGTTAGCAAGCTTGTCTCACTAAAACAATTACGACTGAGTAGTGAATTTGATCCTCACTGGGTGCCCCTTACTTTCGGCAGTGTGCCACATCTAAGCTACACTTGGAAAATCACTATATCACATGACATCTCTACTTCTGCATTATAAACAGTCTGCATACTTATAGTAAAAGGATTGCTAAAGTGATCAGCCAGATTGAATGTGTGAATTTAAAAAAAATAAAAATAAAAATACTATTATAAATTCCTTGTTCAGTTTTAAGTTTTTATTCCGGCAGCAAGGCCTCTGTTTGGGAGGTTTTGAGAAATGTGGAACCACCTCTTAATTGTAGTTGTTCCCATGTCTGCCCCTGATCTGCAGTATAGTACATGTTAGGGGGGGTCCAAGCTATGGGCAAATAATTAATGGCCAAACAAAGGACTATGAAAATATACAAACAGATTTTTATAGTAAAAATACCAGCAATATATTGAAAAAAAAAAAAAAAAAAAAAAAAAAAAAAGAAGAAAATACCAGCAATACATTTGACTCTCGATAAAAGCCTTTACAAAAATACATCAATGAAACCTGATCTACAAACTGATTTCTTAAATATTCTATTCATATGGACCTATTCTAAAAATCTTGTTGGCATTAGAAAAAAAAAAATCTAAATAAAAAAAATCTAAATAAAAAAAACTCAATATAAACATTCTCAAAGCAATCAATCAAGTTGTGTCCTAAAAGGAAAGCTCAATTAAAAAAAAAAAAAAAAAAAAAAAAAAAAAAAAAAGAAAGAAAAGTAGTTTGGTTCATTGACTATTCAAGCATTTTGGTTCCAATTCCTTCCAATTTTACAGTTGCTGTGTCTGTAGGGGGGGGGTCTGTCCTGTCTCATCAAATGAGCTTTAGTAAAATATTGCTGATTAAAAATGAACATTGATTTAATCCTATGTCATAATTAATGAATTATTTTTGAAAGAAATTCTTTTTTCTTTTTTTAAACTTTTTTGCAAAACCAAAAGACACTATATTAAAAGATAAAAAAAGGATTAAAATTTTGATTAAATTTTTAAAATATGTTGTCAATTTTCCAGTCAAAAGATTTGCGTATGCCAAGATGATTTGCTATTATCTTTCATCATCTGACTTAACGAATCAGGCTTCTAAATTTTTATTAGATATGTGATGTGTTCGGCAGAGGAGGGGTGTATTCAACATTTGATAATTTTGCAGCAATACAGGCTTAAAGGTTTTAGGCCATTTTGATCAACCATTTCTTTTCATGATTAGTTGTAAGGAATTGTAAATGTAAAACTACCTTACACTTTAGTAAAATAATAACAATATTTAAAAATTTATTACAGGAAATATCAAGTTTTATGGAAACATTGTTTACAATTATGTATTTAGTTACATAACAAATAAACAAAAATATGTAAATTTTGATGTTAGGTATTTTCATTTTCTCCTTTGTTATTGGCAGCATTTTAGAATATTTTGGCTGCAATGCTAAGTTTCCGAAGTTGAACAAACTGGAGCTATTTTATTTACACATTGTTACCTCTCTTTTTCATTGTTGTTTTTAGATTGCTTTCTTCCAGTCATTTTGATGGGCAATAGTGAAATTTTGAAATTAAGAATGATTGTATTCCATTTAAAAATTAAAGCCTGTAAAGAGGAATATTTTAAATTAATATACAACCAAAAATAAAATGTTTTTGACAAAAAACCTTAATGATTTCACTATAATGTAATGATATTCCACAAATAAATGTACAGTTTATGTTACCTCATCTCATTACATGGTTACAAACTATAAACCTAAATTGAGCTTGAAATATTGTGTAATTGGCTCTAATTTTTTGTAAAATACTTGGATGAGGTAATGAATAATTTGCAGTGAAAAAAAAAAAAAAACAATTATCTATTTTTTATTGAATACACCCCTCCTCCAACAAACGTGTCATATATTGTTTAAACTTTGCTATATTTATAAGAGAAAAGCATTCATTATTGGAGAGACTGAGCACAATATATGAATATAGAATGTATATACAGGAATCAATTCTGTATGATGACTGTCAGCTTCACAAATCAATCATCAGATCAAGTCTGATGTCTTAAAAGTGCTTGACTTGAAGTATGACTCATGGTCACTCTGCAATGTTGATTTCTATGCCCACACTCATGATAGCACTGTAGATGTGTGTTATAGGTACAAGATTATAATGCTCTCTGGAACTGTAGAATTATTCTGCCAAACATCCTTGAAACAATCAACAACCAATTCAAATGGACCAATGTGAACATGTGGATTAACAACCAAACAAACAAATAAAAAAAAAAAAAAATCAATGGATTACAAGGTCAATGGTAATAAGTCCACTATAGAATAGCGAATTGTAAAGTGGACATTTGCCATCTGTTCCTTCCCCTGATGATTCCAGATGGAATCAAATGCATCAGAGAATAAATTATGTTTCTAAGAAGCATTATAATCAACAAACCACATATATATATATATATATATATATATATAATATATATATATATATATATATAATTATGTAATGAAATTTTTTGACAATTATGTAATATATTTTCTGCTTATAAGTAATTTTTATAAATATAATTTATTTAAGTAAATAATCAGTTTTAAAATAGTATTAATTACATTTACCAACCTGAATGTTAGTGAAATTTTGTAGAAAATATACGCTCTCTGGGAGTAATCGAACATGTAACCCTTATGGGAACCATCATTTGACCTAACATTCTGTAGAGAAGCATCTGGTTAGCAAAGTCCAAATTACTGTTTATAAGCAGCAATTCAGACTTTGTTGGAGAGTGAATATTTTCTATAAAATTTCTCGAACGTTCAGACTGGTAAATGTAATTTATACTGTTTAATTAAAAAAACAGAGCATTTACATTTACTTAAATTATATTTATAAAATAAACAGAATATATATATATATATATATATATATATATATATATATATATATATATATAGAGAGAGAGAGAGAGAGAGAGGACTGTTTGGAAAAAAAAAGCTTAGGTGTTTTGGCTTGTAATTGAACAAACCAATGCCCAAGGAAAAATAAGGATAAAAAGAAAGAACTAAGAACATGAAACTGAAAGAAAGAACATGAAATATATATATATATATATATATATATATATATATATATATATATATATATATATATATATATATATGCTTCAGAGATTTCCTCAGGAAAACAAATAGAGAAATGAGCACTATATAAGAGCCTTTTATTGTGAACAAACATTAGACTCAACAATTTCAACCATGACATCCTGATTTTTCCTTCACAATATCTTTAACTTTCTAGGAGTCATTCAATGTAACTTTCATTTCACAATTTGATAACATTCAAAAATTTGTCCAGAAATTTTATAATCTTTCAACTTGTGAAGAAGAACAGTATACCAAACCCTGTCAAATGCCTCTCTTTGGGGGCTGGTTAATTACAGTCATATTCAGCCTCTTCAAAAATATCACATTACAAGCTAGATCCAACTGTCAGGTCTATTTTAACATTTTCTTTTTCTCACCTGTGGAACTCCCTTTTGATTACATGATACCCTGCCACTTACAATTTAAATCCAATGTTAACTGCCATATTCTGTCTTCATAAACCCTGTTCCTTTATTGCCCTTTCCTCACTTCTTTACATTGACACAAATTTCACACAAACATCCAAATAGATACTAAATGCTATCGTTTGTAATTACCATATATAATGTAGCATTGGGCTACTAATGTAGACATCATATTCTAATTACAGTTAAGGCTCCAAAATTTATATTAAAAAAAACAAAAAAAAACAAAAAAACAAACAACAACACTGTATCACCTGGTGTCATGAGTTCAATCCACACGTGAAGCCATGGAAATTTTCTGCTTTTACTTGTGGAAAAAGCAAAAGCAGCACCACAAAACTAATTAGCTGATACACAATCTTCCCTTGCATGGACATTATGGACATTGGAATAATAACAGTATCTCTGTTGACAGAATAAAGCAGTTCAGTTTAAAGCTGCTAAAAAGTTACCTAATATATTATGACAGACACCTGAAGAAGTCAAAATGGTGCAATAGTTGAAAAGTAACTTGAACAAGGATATGACCACCAATAGATTGTAAAGAAGAAATTTTAAATGGGATGAGAAGGAAACTTATACTTAAAATCAGAAAGTGACAGTTGAAATTTCTGCGACACATAATGAGGAAAGTGGACTTGGAAAATTTAACACTCAGTGGACATATTGAAGGAAATGGTCAGAGGGAAACAGCATATGACCTATTTACGGAGTTTGTATGAGAAAAAAAAAATGGCAACAGAAAGAACTCTTCAATTCTGAATCAGGAAAAGACAGAGAAAGAGGGTTTGAAAACCTAGCCCTCATGGAGCATATCAAGGACAATATCAATAAGCGAAGGCAGTGAGCCAGATGAGTTTGTGCAAATCGATGGTGGAATGGGAGAGGGTTAGGGTTAGCAGTTTTTCTCCTTTTGCTAAGAGACACACGAGACAGAAAGTTATGGAGAGCCATGATCACCTATGTCCTGAAGGGACACAACACATGTAAACAAGATCAACACACAAAAGGAGAATTCAGTTGAATAACTAAATACCATATAATATGCAATGTGTTTTTTTGTTTTGTTATCTAAGTTTTTCTCAAGAGTTATCTCCCTGCTACTGGTGATGCCAGATGACAGTGTGTTTGTTATGACAATGGCAGACTATTCCAAGAGGTTTACAAAACTAGGTGAAAATACCAATTTCATGGACAAGCAGAGTACAACAATAAATGGTGGGGGGCAATTTAAAATGGTGTCATTTTTTTATGCCATTGGTACAAGAATATTGATATCAATTATACCAATTTATCAGTTCAGGACTGAAACATTAAAAAAAATGCAGTAAAAAGATTGCAGCAGTTGAATGGGATTCCCTTCTGCAAATTAGAATGCAACAAGCATAGAAAACATCAGTGAGCACAAAAATAGATTAGCACTCAGCAGCAGGAAAAGAAAGGAATCAATTAATATGAAAATAGAGAACATCATGAACATAAAATGTATTGTGTATGCACACTGAGCAGACATATATATGGTTGCCTGGTGATCGCAGTAGCATGAAACTCCTGTAGCAGTGACACAGAAGTATTTTTGCTTTGTCTTCATCACCTAAGCACAGAGCACTGTTTGTTACTGATTAGGTTAGTGTCTGTCTTTTGGCTTTTTTCTTCTGGTTTATATTTCATATACCAATTTCTTTTATCTGCTTTTTTAACATGATTTTTGGTTTATTTGTTGTTAATTTTCTTCTTTTTCTTAAGTTTCTTTTGGTCACTCAGCAGGCTTTCCATTGATTGTACCAACACTTTAGTTTGTGTGTGTATATATAATTAAAATGAGAAAACAGACAACCTTAAGGGTCTATTGATTATATTTTATTTCCCCAGGAAGGTGTTTTTTTCCCTGGTTCTTCAGATCACATTTCCAAGCATAAAAAAATGGTTTTAAATTTATGTATTATTTTTATACACTTTTGAGGGTAGTTTTAAGTTGATGCAAGGTAATAGAGAGGGGGGGAGGACAACAGATATCGTCCAAATTGGAGAAGGAAGGGATAGATAGGAATAATTTTAAATCTATTTTTATTTTTATTAAAATAGTTAAGAGAGATTTACAATTTTAAAAATACAGCCCATTTTACCTTATCATAAAAAAAGTTAGAGCAGTAATGTAATTTCTGGCATGGTTATATTTTTAAGATTTTTTACTGGTACAATTAACTATTGTTCAATGCAAGAAAGATTTATCACTTCTTAAATCATTAAAAATGAAAAATATCCAAAGAAAACAAACACAAAACACATAACAGAATTATTGATGAAGATTTTATAAGGAAGTAAATCAATATCTGGTCAGTTGGCATCAGAATTAACATAATTTAATGTAAAAAGTCTAACCAGACAGGACAGTAATTTGGATTTTACCAGCATACTAGACATACATTGGAATCATTTTTTTTTTTACTTTAAGTGAAATTTACCATTTGAATTAAAAAGACCAGAGACATTAGTATTTGAGCATTAAGTTGCTGTTTTATAAGACATTGATACAGAAAGAAACAGGGTGCTTGGTTGTCATTAAGAGATAAGAGAAATTCTAAAGAAAAAAATTATCTCTATGATTAAAAATCTCCCATTGGACTGTTAGAGAAACAAAATGACTATGAGAGGTATCCATATGGGACTAGATAGATAAAGGATGAACAAAGATTTCTTTGGGGACAAAATGATGGATCGCTGTTGTCGATCATTATGTTTTCCCTGTAGGATGAGCTGATAATTCTGGAGAAAATAAGGAAAATCAGGTTGAAGTTTGAAAATGTATGGCCATATAGAAAATTGCATGTTGGGAAAAAAATTATGCTTTAACCAAGTGACATTAATTGACTGAAGGAATTTAGTTATAGAGATAATCAGTATGAAGTTTTTCTAACCGATTTGGAAACAAGTTAAATTTGGAGAAGCTTAAAAAAAAAAAAAAAAAAAAAAAAAAAAAATAAATTAGGGATTTTTTTTTTTTTTTTCATTCATTAGTTTCAAAACAACTAAATTCCAGATCAGACAGATACTAAAGCCAATCCCTTCTGCCCCAAGGTACGCAGTTGAGACAGGATGTAGAATCAAGGAGTCATGTGGTCAAAAATTGCTACAATACTTGCAGTCTGGTTGCTAAGGAAGATACTTTTAGTTGACCAACCTACTTTGTCACCCACTTCACCATCCCTTTTCAAGATAGTATCCAAGAACATGGAAGTGAGGACATTTCAACCAGCTTTACTCAAGATTTCTTCAAACATATAAATACCCCACCCAAAAAAACAAAAAACAAACTTAAACATGATATGGGTGAAGAAAGATCAACTAGTGGACAAAGGCTCAGCACTAAGAGAACCCAAGAGTAAGGTTACATTAAATATGATAATGCTGGCTGGCCATTCGTATGCCTGACTACTAGGACAGATAGCCAATCCCTGTTGCAGACGCCTGCCCAGGTACATTTGTGTTTGTTCAACACCCACAGAGCCCACCTGTGGTTTCTACTGCAACTATACTGAGCAGATCCTAGTTACAGCTCCTGGGAGAGAGTGCATTATCTGGCATGATCAGCAGTCTGAACAAGGCCAGTATGCTCAAACCCTCAGTCACGATGACTTGTGACTTCATGCTAGCACAACCATCAACAGCACCCATATAGCTCTATCTAACCAATCTCATGCACAAGGCCTGGGTCAACCCATGGTATTGTTTTCAAGCACAATCCAAAAGGTGGCACACAATAGGATCACCTCCTAGCTTGATAACATCAAAATCTGAGATCGAATCTCTCTCATATAAAATAGTTGGCTACTAGTTTCCACGCACATCTCTGGTAAATTTTACATTTGTTCAACACTACAGAGCCCATCTGTTGTTTATGCTGCAACGGTTCTGAGCAGACCTTACAGCTTCTAGAAGAGAGACCATAATCTTATGATCAACAGTTTGAACAAGGCCAATATATTGAAACCCTCAGTCACAATGACTTGAGACTCCATATAGGCATAACCTATCAAAGGTTTCTGAACATTTCCGTCTACCCAATTTCACTCAAGGCTTGGGACAACCTGTGGTTTGGTATTCGGGCAATTTCTGAAAGGTGCCACATGCTGGGATCACCTACCAAATCCAATAACATCAAAAAGTCAACTCCCTAACAAATTGACCCTGGTAAGAATCAAATGAGAGTCTCATGGTCAGAAAGTGAACATTTTAACCATTAAGCCATGCACCTATATATAAAAGCAATCTG
This sequence comes from Acanthosepion pharaonis, assembly GCA_903632075.3. Lineage (NCBI taxonomy): Eukaryota > Metazoa > Mollusca > Cephalopoda > Sepiida > Sepiidae > Acanthosepion > Acanthosepion pharaonis. The sequence continues at coordinate 640,078 of CAHIKZ030000522.1, read as the reverse complement.
TTATTCACTTATTCTTATAAGTAATGTTTGCTTATTGGTGCTGAATAATGCCTCAAAGAGAGATCAGTTATATTGTTTTACACTATAGAACAGACATTTTCTTTCAGACACTTAACTCAGATAAAGGGAATAAATTCATGGCTCCAACACAAATGCCCAGTTAACAGTCTGTATATTTTAGCAACTCTTTTCTTGTAACTTATTTAATTCCACCAGGGTCAGTATCTTTATGAATTTTTCATATTCAATTTCACCTAGATTAAGATAGTAATCAATTTTCATTTTGAAAAGTGTATGACAATTCAGCCTTCTATGTCAAAACTTTACTAATTGCATGTTATAATGAATACCAACTGACTTAGCTGAGGTTTATTAAACCTTATACTCTACTTAACTATTCCCCGCCTTCAACTCAGATTCCAGCAGGCAGCAGGAAATTGGTCAATGAAAATGAACTAATGAAAATATGAACTATAATATATATATATATATATATATATATACACACACACACACTGTCTGAAGTTATTAAGGTGGCTAATATTAGAATCTGTTCATTTTGAAAGAAAAGTACAGGAAATATAGTCCAAGCTTTCAACTGAAGTTATCATCAGGGTAGGTTGATGCGATTGGGTCACAATACACTTTGCTTATGACAGAACCCTCATTAGTTCTATGGATTTAAATCCCAAAATGCAATCCACATGTCTTCATATACTTCTAACAGTGCATTTAAAAAAGTAGTGTTGTCACACCATTTCAAAAATTTTACTAAACTCACCAATCATTACCTACCCTAATGATGACAAAGTCAAAAGTTTGGACCACATTTCCTGTACTTTTGATCCAAAATGAACTTTGGACAATTTCCAATGGAATTTTCTCCTTGTCCGAGAAGGATTATCTGTAACTTAGAAAAGTCAATCATTAAAATTAATCCATAGAAAATGGATGTCTTTTTTAACAGTATTCGACACATTTTATTTATTATATATATTTGCGCAAACATTATTTAAATAGATACGTATATTTGGGTAGATGCTGTTTTTATTTATTTATTTACATCTACCAGCCTGAATTTTGAAAAATCTTGTTAGAAAAATATGCATCTGGCATCAGGATTTGAACCTGTGTCCCCCGGGGGAAACCGTCACTAGATCTGATGTGCCTTACCACAACTCGGCCATGTAGGACCTCCTGATCAAACAAAGCCCGAACAGTGCTTTTGAACACACATTTCCCCCCTCCCGTTTCTCATATATCTACTAGCCTGACTATAAATAATATACCATTTAATAAATAAATAAAAACAGAGCATCTACTCAAATATGAGTATCTGTTTAAAAAATAACATTTAAGCAAATAAATTAAAAATCTGTTGAATTTAATCCATTTGGTAAAAAATGTATATAATTAATATAAGGTTTATCACTTAGTTGATGTTACCTTCAGCATCCCAACTCCAGTTTCATAGACAGACCTGTCCACTCATCTCGGGGTATGAGATATATATATATATATATTATTCTGTTGTGTGCAAAGTTCCCAGCACCTGCTTTTCTTTAAGTTAAAACTGAATATAGGGAAGAAAGCTTTAACACCAGAAATTTTTGCACACACCTAATGTCTTAAAGACTGATAATATCAGGCACTTCCAATATTATTATTACACACATATGTATGTGCGTATATATATATATATATATATATATATATATATATAATATATATATAAACCCAGTGGTATTGCTTGTAAGTATATACAAACCTGCATCTGTCCAATTGTCTACTTCCTTGTTGCTCAGATAAGAGATCTTATATCAGTGAACTACTGTCTTTAATATTGATTTTCTTTTCATTGATCCTCAGCAGGTCAGTAAAAGACTGATCAGGTGAATATACAAACTCTCACACTTCATAATTTCAATATGAAAAAAGGTAACTGCAAACAAAAGCCTATAAATACATGCAATGAAACATTTATGCATCAACATCAAACCATTATATCATACATATGTATGCATATTGGGGCTTAACATTCAAAGATGAAGTAATTTTAAAATTCAAGGTTTTGTGTTTTTTTTTTTTTTTTACAAAGATGCTCACCCTGTACAAGAGCCATTCAAGGTAGAGAGTTATAGAGTAAGAGGCACCAACCCAAGCAAGGTGATAATGCAAGGGGCTACCGGAAGTGAAAGAGAAGGAACAAGTTATAGTAGGAACTGAAAACACAATCCTAAACAGGAAACAAAGAATAAACCTTTACTTATGTTTAAAAGACCAGGGAGGAATGTAAACTGGATGATAGGCAAACCTATCTACTCCTATTGAGGAAAAAAGTAAACAAGTAGTAAATAATAAGGTCATAGTTTTAGGTGAAGATTTTAGAAGTATAGAGTTGAAATAAACTTTAGAAGGGAAAGAAGGAAACAGAAACATGGGATAAACTTCTACTCCTGTTCAGAAGACTGAGGAGCAAGAGTTATGCATTATAATTATTGCATTTTAATTGATCACTTCTCCAACCATTTCAGGTGAATATAGTATCTTGTAGTATTTAATCTGTAAACCATTATTATCCCTTAGTTCTTAGTGAATGTCACAAAAAAAAATAAAATAAAATAAAAATACAGAAGAACTCCACAAATCCAAACATAGTATGACTTAGACTTCCTTGAATTTGGACTGATCTTCATATCTTAACTTTTGCCTTTTCTTCCTTGAATCAGAAAAGTGCCCTCAATACCAAACATCTCAGATGTTCAGTTTAGGAGTTGTACTGTCTATCCTTATTTTTGTCATCCTTTACAGATTGCAATTGTTTTTGAAGATATTTCATAAATTTTTAAACATTTCATAAAATGTCTTAGTTTTTCACAAATCATAACATTTGTTTATAACAAACATTACTATAACATTACTATTGGTTGTCAATTATTTTTTATGTATTTATGTATTCAGTCTACACTTTAAATAAAAACGAATCAATGTTACAAACTACCTTTTGTATCCTAAACTCTAAAAATTAAAATTTTAAGCTTGTCACAGCAACCTTTTCTTCCTCAAATCCAAACAGCACCCTCAGTACCGAACATCTCAGATATTCAGTTGAGAGGAGTTGTACTGTATAACAATAATCAAAAGAAACAGGTTCCTAATATCGTCATTGATAATATACAAATTAACTGTCTATATTTCTGAGATGAGGTATTGTAATTATTTACACTATTTACATTGTTCAGACTGTTGTCCTCAAGGTCACATGACACAGAGGATAAAAGCATTGGTTGAATCCATTGACTTGACCCAAAGAGTTGTCAGTTCAAGACCTGAGGTGAACAAAAACTTGGAGAGTTAAGTAAAAAGAGATAAGTGATACCGAGACATCCAGAAGAGGCAGGGTACATGGAACTAGAACAATCTACTCCAATGGATAAAATAAAGGGTTCAGTTCAAAATTCCAGTCACCTGAAGAAGGCCGGAGTGTACAATGTCCGAAACATCATGAATATGGCAACAAAGATGAGGACAAGAGACCAAACAATGTGAATAGTGTAAATATACAAATTAACATTGATTTGGAGAATGAAGAAAAAAAGCTGATGTATATATATTTTCAATAAATCAACAAAAGTTCAATTGACTTATCCCACTAACCAACTCAACATTAGGACTTCAGTGGACTAAGTTTATATTTACACTGATGCACAAATAAAAAAACGCTAGGAATTTTAGATTTAAAATATATACATATTTGAAATTCCCAATATCTTTCATTTGGGCACAGGTATAGTCACATTAACATAAACACAAACTGATGAAGTCTTAAAGAATGAAACATGCCACAAAACTTTCTACACTGTCATACTTTCCCCTAAAATTGTTCATTATATATATATATATATATATATATATATATATATATATATATATATATATATATATTTATTACAGCAAAAGAAACAAAAACATAAAAGATAGCTGCATACATTAAATTAAACCTCAACATAGAAGATGGTCTATTTCAAGCTGTCTTCTATGTTGAGGTTTAATTTTTTTTTTTTTTTTTTTTTTTTGCTGCAAAAAAAATACATATGGTCTGTTATAATAAATACATCAAGCTCTCTGTGGAACAGTTTTAATAACTAATATTACTAGGATCCACTCGGATTATATATCAATGGATCGATTACCTGTTCTCTCCATTCAATGTGATCTATAAAGGCAGAACAATACAATTTGTGTATTTTTTTTTTTAAAGAACTAAGCCGCCACTCTTTTCAGAAGATCCAATAACAGAAATGGTGCACGGTATACCATAAAGTCTCTAAGCAACCTTCAGTTTTTAATTTAGAATTTTCTTTCTCCAAGACTGATCACCAACCAAGCTGAGAGTTTAGTCTGCCCTGTTATTTAACCCATATCTAGGGAGAAGAAATAATTGTATACTTTTCTCAAAAGGTATTTGTGTGAAAGTGAACATGGTATGACAACCTCAGCTGAAATATGTACCCTGCAACCTGATCCCCAATTCTAAATTAATAACCACTATGCTATACACACACACACACACACAACTACTGCTCAGCAATGAAGTCATTATCTGGTTTGCTTCTCAAGAAAGCAGAAGTTGGAATATGTCCAGGTGTGCTCAGTTTACAAATGTTTGCTTGACTCACCATCTCGGCAGTACACTGGTCAATCTGAAAATTAAATTGTCACACCTCATATAATGTCCATAGTCATTTACACAAAGTATAAAGCCTATCTTTTAGGAGTAAAAAGGATTATATTCATATTTTATGACTTACAGAACAAAATCCTTTCTAAATATCTTATGATAAACACAAAGTATTGTTTGCAAGTCACTGAAAGCACTTCAATGGACTACTTCTCTAATGGTTCCTCTTCTCACCTGTGGAACTCCCTAGCTTTCCTGCCACCTACAATGCACAAAAATTTAAATGCAATGCTAATCACCATCTTCTGTGTTACTGAATTCCGGGTTTTTTTTTTTATTGTCTTTTCTCCTCACTATAATCACATTCTCTTACACTCCCAGTAAACTCTTGCATCCTAGCAGCATTATCACCATGCTTGGAGTGGGAAGAAAAAAAAAAAAATAATATCTACATAATGTTTAATGTTTGTATATATTTGTTTTTTTAGCAATATACAGTAAAAGCAGACCATCGTAGTGCAATTTTTATTAGCACAACTGTTAAAATGCTTTCACTAAGAAAAAGAAATTTCTAATCCAATCATGACATTGAATTCTATATAATTTCGAATTAAGTATAAACTGACAAAATAAATACATAAAAATAAAGCATATCTAAAGACTATATCTACAGTTTTATTAACCACTAATTACAGTTTTAATAAAATAAGTACAGAAGAAAAAAAAACATTGAGCATAGTGGCACTTTAACAATAATGATAATAATTAATCCAAATAATAATTACCATTTTTAAATAATTACAATGAAATTTGTATAAATAGGAAGTGACTTTACATTAAAAGAAATAAAAGTGATCACTGAGGATGTTATTTAAGCAAATCATATTTGATAAGAAAAATGGGCGTTTTACTTGACATCTTAAAATCTTGTTCCTTTCAAGTAGAATTTGATTTTTAGAAAATTTACAGAGAGATCTGGAGAATATTGTGCATGATCAAAAACTACTGCACAAGCGATGATCACTGATGGGACCCCTGTGGTGTGGTGTGGCAAGACGATTACACACTTCCCTTCCCAGCATTGCTATAAGCAATGGAAGTGAGCTAGAATGCTATAACTTATGTGCTCAATGTCAGTCTGTGACAAGCAACTTCATTCTGCATACTTTTTAGCTCTGTTACCATGGCATCAGTCCCGGTACATTTTGATCAGACCTCATATACTAACATATGACAATGTTCAACACAAGAGGCAGGGGACTGACAAGAATAACTGAGCCCAAAAGTTAAGCTCCATCGAAGAAAGATAATGCACATTTGGCATTTTTGAAATGCAATGAAACACTAAATGCACATTTATATATTCAGCAGCTGCAACGTGTCCATAAAGGTTCAATTGAAAAGCACCCCATGTTCATCAGTAGGAAAAAATGTTCTCCATACAGAAAGAACATAGAAAAAGACTTTGGAACATAGTTGCTCTGTTATACCCTAACTTCCATATTTACTTGACCCTGTGCCAACTGATTACTACCTTCTTTTGAATGGGGCAAATGCTTTGATGGGAAAACTTTCTCTGATGAAAACTAGATTCAAGATTTTCACACAAAAATTGCAGAATTTTATTCTAACAGTAGCAAAGTACTGTCTGAGAAGAGACAACAATTCATTGTAAATAATGGTGTATTATATAATTGAATAAGAATATAGTTGATAAACATAAACAGAACTTATTAATGTCTCAAGCTGATAGAAAAACTCTGAACCCACTTAGAGCCTGGCTAAGTATGAATCCAAAGTGTTTGATAATAAAAGATTTAAGGACATGCAGAGAATTTTACATTAATTTTATTCAAAGGTATCGAAGAGCTGCCTGATAAGTGCCAACAAATCAAATAATTGTGAATACATAAATGGAATAAAATGTAATTGTACTTTTTTTGAAGAATAAGGTTGATAAAAACAATAATTATTAATATGTTTAGCATGCGAACAGATAGTGCTTTTTAAAATTCACATTTGCCTATCATTTTATATCTTATACTAGAAGACATGAAAAATATTAACTTCAGATGTATACAAAAAATAAAAAAAATAAATAAATGAAGAGGGTATAAATATCTCCCACCCCACACACTGAAGGATGTTAGTCTTGGTGTTAGTTAAATATTGTTCATGGACACATAAATGAAAAATCACCATAGTAACATTAGCACTTGTGGAATTTGATTGTTTAATCATGCAAGTTTACAATTTGACTTCAAATTAGTTTCTGAAAGTTTGGGCACTCAAGCTGTATACTGTGTACTGAAAAAAGCAGAAGAGAAAAGTCAATTCTCAGAAATAATAGATTATGGCAATCATTTATTTATGAGGGTAAGTGGATACTTGAAAAGCTTCAGTATCCATTCATCAATCCATTATATATCTAAGAACAAAAAGGAGTTTTTCTGCCAATATGGGTATACAGTTTGAATAGCAATATCACTGTTAGGGGAGACAACTCTCCCCTGACGTATCATTGACTCTTCACAGAAAAAAGGGTAGTATCAGATCACAACATGGCTGTTAGAAAATACACCATCTGCAGACAGTGAATTGTTTATCCAACCCAATCCTGCTGTATCCTGGTCAGTGAGAATAAAAAATATAAAATATATTTTAAAATATATTTAACTGTGTTTTGTTATATTTTGTTGTTCCTAATATTTTGGGTTACAACAATCATTTTAAAAAAAATTACCCACATATTTAAAAATCCAATATATGTGTGTTTATGCATGAAGGCATGTTGAAAAGTTCTGACATTAATTTTTAAAGATATTTTTGGCAGGAGATTTTGGTCAGGTAAAGAACATTTTAGCACCCTTCATACATTACAAATTATGAGAGTCCTGAATTGTTCTAGCTTGATCTAGAGCCGTAAAAAAATAAATAAAAATAAATAAATAAATAATATCCGCATCTGATCCAGTATCTGGTTAGATTTTTGGAAGTGGGTTTTTGCCCAAGAACTTTACAACTCCATTGCAGTGAGCAGAGAATGAAATATATTTTCCTGGAAAGTGACATTGATATTTAAATATGTTGATGTAAATAAAACCTTTAAATAAAAATATTTAACTAGAAGGGCATTACCTCAAATCATTCCAGGATCAACATTTTAAAAACCACAATTCAGTACAATGATTGCATTTACTCTCAAGAGAAAACATTTATTTCAGATATTTCCGCTTACAAAAAAGCATTTACATACATCTTACTCAAGCCACGATAAGTTCAAATAATGTGTAAAATATGAAATGTGCATTTATTCCTATAAAATTTGGAATAAAATTTCATCTATAAAAAAAAAAATTACAAAATGTGTTCTACTTACATTTTTCAAAGCACTAAAAGAGCTATTACTTTGGTTAAAAAAAAAAAAAAAAAAAAAAAAAAAATGATTCAAGTTTACAAATTAATACTAATCAGGAGATAAGGAAACTAAACAGAATAAGCTGCACTAGAAATAGTTTCACCCAACACCTTAAATTGCTGCAAAACCAAAACATTAACTTGAAAACTTGAGTTATGATCTTAAATAGCCTTGACAGATTGAGACTTTCATATGTATATTATGCATGGTGCCAAATACATTCAGAAATATCTAAACTGTCAGCTGTATACAACCACTTCTAAGATCAATGATTCAAAATGTCTTCGAGGGAATGAAGCCTGTAGGTCTAAGAGAGAGCCATCCTTATCCAAGCTTACTGGACTGGTGCTACATAATCACAAACAAAGAATTGTACCAAATAATAAATTTTCAAAAATAAAAAACAATTTCTTTTAAATAAAAGAGGAAGAAAATGGTGGTGCAGATTAATTCTAACACATGAAACCAGAAAAAAAAAATAGAGTTATAATTTTGTTTTGCTATTCTTCATACTGACAGTTAAAATGTTGGTCTGTACCGGGTATGTCTAGAAAATAAGCAGTCAGTTTTAATATTTCTAGAACTAATACAGAAAAAAAAGCAAAAAAAAAAAAAAAAAAACACATTCATTCAGGCTTGTCAGCGCCTACTGCCACAACTCATATGACAATCCACAGCTGGTTCCCTGAAATTCCAGAAAATTCAAGATAATAAAAAAAAAAAAAAAAAAAAAAAAAAATCAATGTACAAGCACTCACACACAGATGAAAAAGATGATATGTAACTAAAGGATGTAAATAATATTGTCATGTCAGAGCGAGTCACCAAATAATGGAGGTAAATAATGTCACATTGAGTTGACCCAGATATTGAGTGTGCTATGGTAGAAAGGTTTATTCTTCCATTTACATTTCCCTCATTATGGGCATTATTATATCTTAAATATCCATATTTCATAACAAAATGCAATGGCTGAGGAAAAGGAATATCAAACATGCATTGTTCTCAGAGTTTTATACCACAAAGTCATACACAGAATTATGTATACATATTTATAAGTGTCCGACACAGAGAAACAACATCTGTCTACACAACAAGCAAGGGAACGAAAAGAGAGGGTCTTACATTCTTCTATGTTTCTGGAGATTTTACTGTGTTTCTGGAGAAGCCATATTTAGGATTCCAGATTCAAACAGGACAGATTTATCTGCAATGTTGAGATTAAGGACATATTCCACTAACGGAAAATGGCAAGTCTTGAGGACTGTTAGCAGGAGATAGTTTCTTTCTGTATCTGGGGAAGTTATATTTCCATAGGAAAACAGCATCATAGGCTTGTAAGCTGCACCACATGCTGAAACAGGCAGATTTTGACTCCTGGTAACTGTCTGGCCACTTTCGTCACTGTATGAGGTGATGTCACTAAGCGGTCATCACGTAACCCATGTAACTTCAGCTCCACCGAAGGGAGGTAATTGCCTTTTTGCATCTCTACATAACCCTAAGGTCGATGCTAACAGTTTCTCCTCTTGCACTACTCACTTGTAGAATTCTATTACATCATCTTGCTTTCCAATCAATTTGATCTTCAAAAATTTGAACGCAATATCAATTGACATTCCTGTTCTTCTATTGTCCTCTCTCTTTAATATTTTTCTCAGATTCTTTCATACTCAGAAACTACTTGCATCTTAGTGGCTTTATGGACTTACTTGGGAGTGAAATGATTAATTTCAGACCCTGGATAAATTAAAAGAGAATTTGACAAGGCAGCTTAGCTGATGGGATTTCAAAAAGAGGGCTTTGCAGACAGATTTGAATATGGAATATATGCCAAGATAAGTGTGAGGTTCTAAAGCCAGAATGTTAAAGTGCAAGTGATCAAGATAGGATAAATGTTTTTGTCTCGGTATTAACTGGTTGGGTCCTTTTCAAACAAACCTAATTCACAGCATTCAACGACCCCAAGAATTACCCAAACAAAGTAAGAACTTTCCGAGAAGACAGTTTAAAAAAAAAAAAAAAAAAAAAAGTAAATTTTTGTTTTTATTTACCATATGGCCGACTGGAATTTCTATGAGTTAATAAAGAAATTCTGTTTAACTAGCATTGCTCATACAAAATTTATATTTAAAAAGAAAAATATCTTGTAACAACCTACTGTAGAGAGGATAATGTGTAAGAAGGTAAAGATTCACAGCATCAGATAATGAAAATAGAAAAAGCTATTTATATTTTTGGGGGGACAGAGAAGACAATTTAAGAAACTGTAAGCAATTCATATTTTTTTTAAAACTAGTGCAAGTTTTTCAAGAGAGTGAATCCTCTTGTTTGTATAAATATGGCAATAATACATCGATATTTTAGACAATACTAAGACAAAATGGCTCAGGAAGATGTAAGCAATTGGAAAATAAAGTAGTGGCAGAAAAATTGGTTGTTTTGTTATTTGTTCATTGCATTTTGTAGCTATTTTGGTCTTTTCTGATGTTATGGCTGAACAAGTCAGATGATGAATAATTAGATTTCCCAAAAAATAAATAAATAAAATAAAAATTAAGTTCTATAAAAATGTTAAAAAATAAATAAATAAAAAAATAAATGTAAAAAAAAAATTAAGGAAAAGTAAAAGATGAAAGTGATAGAAGAGATAATAATCAGAAACATTAAATTTTAATGAAAGAAAGAAAAACTGAGAAGACAAAAAAAAAATGGAAAATACAAAATGGGAGGGGGACCTAATAGCAAAAAAAATTAAAAATTTTGAAATGTCTTTCTAGATATTTAAAAAGGAAGAAATCAGGAAGATACAACTGACTTTTCAAAGAAAATCCAGCTTTATTTGTAATACTTTAATATTGAGAATTTTACAAATACTAAGAAAATTCTGATTCTGTTAACTTGTGTTTTAGTACTATCAGCCCTTCCTTAGAGTGAAATGATTTATAACTTTCAAATGAGAAAAATTTGTGGATTGATCCAGATCTTCCTGGTGTTAGTTTAAACTGACACTATTTTTCCACTTGTCTAAACTATAATTATAAGCTGATCATGTAAAATGAAAAATTTCACTGGAATATATTGGAAAATTTCAAAATTTTCATCCGAAATTAAGAAAATAGAAACTTTAAGCAAAATAGTCATTATATGGATAAAAAGTTATTAGTTTAAACTGACACCAAGAGAATCTTAATACTGAAATCTAGCCACCTTTCCATATAAAACATGCTTGACAATCCAAAAGAGAAAAACACATTAAATCAAGTTTTATACATTAAGAAAAAAAAAAATACAAAAAGAAAAATCAATGGAGTAAAATTGGAATAAAATCAAATGATAACAATCTTGCATCTTTCTCCATCCCTTTTTCATTCATTCTCGCCATCTAACTTCCCCCTGCTTTTTTGTTCTCTTTCTTACCGTCTACCTTTCCCCTTTTCTCCCCTCCCTGAGAAAGTAAGCAATTGATACAGATATATGAAGTGGGTGTTGAAAAGTTCTGACCAAACATCAGAATTTTGCTTCGGAACCTTTTCTGAACTAGGACAAAAACTTTTCAGTACACTCACATATTGAATTTCAAAGAATACACCAATATTGCATGGATATGAGGCAAAGCATATAGATCCTAAGCAGAAATGATGATCTATACCAGAGGTTTTCTTTTTTTTATGTTGTATTTAGAATCAATTAAGAGACAGTTAAAATTTCTGGGATACATGAAGAAAGGCTTGGAGAATTGGACACTCACAAGATATATCAAAGGAATATTGAGTGAAATCAGCAAATATCCTGTCTAATGAGCTTGTGTAAATAGATCACAGAACAGCATGGGAGGGATAGTAAAAAGATGAACATTGCTAAGAAATACAAAGGACAGGAAGTTATGGAGAGCTATGATCACCCACGTCCTTAAAGGACACAACAAAAAAGAAAGACTATGTTTGCTTATATTAACAAACCTAATTAACAAAGTAGCTTACTCCTGATTCAACAACCAAACTTCAGAGCAATAACCTCAACATGTAAAATATAGTTTTCTTGAGATTTATGAATATAATTCAGTGTGTGTGTGTGTGTGTGGATTGTGCATATTATATACATTTTAGGTAGGTACCTCCCAAAATCTGCATTATGAAAAGAAGACCCCAAACTTGATAAAACAAAGTTTTATCATCAAAATGTTTGTTATTAAAAGGAAAGACAAAAGTATTTTTTGATTATTTTATTAAATTTTTTAATCCTTTTTAGCACAGTATAAATTTTGGTTATAAATCTTATTTTTCTTGCATCAGCAGGTGGTCACTGATTAGTATAGGAAATTTTAGTGTCTATTTTGTGGTAAAAAAAAAAAAAAAAAAAAAAAAAATCAAACAATTGTTGTATTTCAAGTAAATTTGCCATACTTATTCACAAATGAATTTGTATTTGAAATTTTTTTATTTTTTTTATATAGAAAATCTTGGTAAAAAAAATTATTTTTATTTTTTTACATCTGTTACCCCCATTAATCTAAAAAATTTTGAGAAATTAAAATTCAAGCTTCTTCATATTTATATTTAGTTAAAATCAGGACTCCTTGAGAATGTAAATCATTTGTTTTTTGTCAAACAGAAACACCATTTACTGAAAATTTGCTCTGAATTGTAAAATTAAAAAAAAATGCACTAAAACTGTGACATCATTTAATTAGAAAAGTTTTAACTGCTTTTATAAATAAGATATAGTAAGGACACTTCTCTTAAAAAAATTTTTTTTCGATGAATAATGAATTTTTACAAGAACTGTTTTCATTTATTTTTTTAAATTCTTAATTAGAATAATTTATAAAGTTTAAAAATCTATAAACTATAAACTATATTTACTAATCATAAAATGGAAAAGCTTAATACAAATCATTAAACACCAATATTTCTTTTAAAGAATTTTGAATTTTTTTTTTTTTGTATGTGTATAAATGTGCTGATTTTTCTACATACAGACGACCACACAAGACATATCAGAAAATAAGAGCAACGACTAGAGTAAATTTAAAGCCAAAATTTCTAAAAATTAAAACATTAGAGAATATTTTCAGAGTACTTAAAAATTATATAAAGTCACTTACATGGTTTTCTTCAATTATGTTTTACAGATAAAGAACATTAAATCTGTCATGCTGTTAGCACATCAACAAATTAAATAAACAGCTACTGTTAAGTTAAAAATGCATTTCTGCGATATTTCAAACTTAAAGTAAATAACATTTGTTTCAAATCAGATAAATTATACTTTAAATCAGCTAATATTCCTCAAATAATGTTTCAAAAAGTATATTTTTGAAAGATTTTGCAGTAAAGAGAATTACATTGCAATGAAAGATGACTAAAATAGGTTGCTAATCAGCTATTTTAGCAAAAATAAAAAAAAAACTTTGCTTATTGGAAATATTAAATTTAATGTATTAGCTTGAAATTAAAATAAAGCTTCAATAAAGAGATTTCATTTTAAAAAAATTCATTTTAGACCTTAGGTATTGTGTTTTCTGTGAGATATATACAAACTATATATATATATATATATATATATATATATATATATATATATATATATATATATATATATATATGATGACAGTTGTATCTAGCATGAAACAACTTGTCGCTACTGAGTGTTGACTTCAATGTTCACTTTTATATTTCTATACACTCAATCTCCGATATTGAGCACTTTATCCCATAAATATAGCAGACCTTAGAACCATATTTCTTCATTCATATATATATATATATATATATATATATATATATATATATATATATATGATAGAGAGAGAGAGAGAGATACACCTAGTGAGCCAGACAAACCTACCTAGGTTTCACCTAGACGGATATTCGAGGGTTTTTCGAAACAAGTATAGTTATCTATATTTGTATGTATAAAGCTCTAGGTTATTCTATCGAGCACTATATATATATATATATATATATATATATATATATGTGTGTGTGTGCGTGCTTCAGAATTATTATTGTGATGGTTATTTTTGGTTCTGATCATATTCATGCTCGTTTTGGGAGGTGGCTGTAATTATTTTGATATTGTTAAGATTAGGTAATTTGTTTTGGATAGTAGATGTTAAAGAGTTAGTATTGTGTGTCCATTTTTATCTAGTTTATCGACATTGTTATTGTTGTTAATACTGCCATCTTATTTGTAGTGGTATATTTTGTATGCCTTTTTCTTAGCATTGTAGATGAAATAACAAGGATATTAAAGGTTTTTGACAGTCTTTTCTATATATGTTTCTTCTTCAGATAAGTATTAGGGGCTGCAGATTCTTAGTGCCCTTAAATAGAATCCTATAATTATTCAAGACCTTATCCTGTTGGAGTGGAGTATAAAAATTGATAAGGTCATTCTTGTTGGTGGATTTTCTGTAAACCTCCAACTGAAGGTCATTATTAGTTCTTGGTCAAATTTATAAACATTTCTTATTTGTTCCTTATTCAATCATTTTGTCAGACTAATCCATGTATATTCCAAAAAAGAATCTACAACATTATTGGTCCTGACTTGGCGTCTCTGCTTCAGTCACATTTCCACTGTCATAAAACAGCTTCCCTGTACCTTTTCTATAAATTGTTCTGATGAACTTTCCTCTATGGTACCTAGACTTTATGAATTCAAGAACAGTACTAGATTGGTGTCAAGGTCTCATCATTTTACAGTTGAAATGGCTAGATGTAACCATAAGTTCTATGCTAACAGTTTCTTCTAGTGCACTTCTTGCTTGTAGAACTCCAGCTTCTTGCTTTCTGGTCACCTTTGAGCTTAAAAAATTTAAATGCAATGTCAATTTCTTTTTTTTTAAAGATCTCTCTCCTTAATGTTTTTTTTACTCATATTATAACACTCAGTAATCCCCTGCATCTTAGTGGTTTTATTGCCTTGCTTGGGGTAAAATGGTCTTAAAAAATAAATTAAAATAATTGTTAGGATCAATAACTTTTATAATTTATTAAAAAGACATTAATTTTTATTTGTTTATATATATATATATCAGAGAAAGAGAGAGAGAGAGGGGTAATAATATTATTTTAGTTATTTGTCATATGCACAAATTGCACTAAATTTTGGCAAATGACAAGTCAAACCTCAAGAGAGTCTGGTGCATGTGTAACCAATGTAAGAATTGTAATATCTGCATACACAAAACACAAATAACAATATATAAAACACACACAACTAAAAACTCATGTCTTAACAGATCCTAACCAAATACCTTAGATTTATCATTTATTACAAAAAATTTAAAATGTCTAATATGATTCTTAGAAAGATGTGTATGTGTGTGTGTATATATATATATATATATATATATATATATATATATATAAATAAAATATGTGGTGCAGTTCAATTTATATTACGTGAATCATTCATACAAAAAGTAGATTAGTAAAGTTAATGATATAAATGGTGAAAAACACCTTCGCAAACAAATTTATTAAAGTTACATTAACCTACGAACCATTCGATGAATGTTATGATCCTTGTTTTTAATAACTGAGTTGTATAAGGTCTTTTTTTAATCTGCTAGTACTTTCGGCTGTACATTCAGCCATCCTCAGGCATGGAAATTATTTTTTTTTTTTTTGCACATTGGATCAAAAAAAAAAAAAAAAAAAAAAAAAAAAAAAACTGATCCAACATGCAAATTTTCGGGATAAACAGTTGCGACATTACTTTATTTATTGAACAATTTAGTTCATGCCTCATTGACTGAAAAAACTCCTACAACAAAACAAAAAATTCTCAAATTACCATATTAGCAAAAAATGCACTCTCTTAAATCTTAAAAAAAAATTCAACCTTAGCGTTGCAACTGCATGCTCCATAAGTTTTTATCCGTTAATAATAACACATTTCTAACAAAAACAGATTTTGATTTGCATTTAATTTTTCATGTCCGCTATTATCTGGATCTACTAAGAGAAAAAAAAAAAAAAAAAAAAAAAATTTTCCATGCCTGAGGATGGCTGAATGTACAGCTGAAAGTACTAGCAGAATAAAAAAAAGACCTTATACAACTTGAAGTTATTAAAAACAAGGATCATAACATTTATCGAGTGGTTCATAGGTGTATATATATATATATATATATATATATATATATATATATATATATATATATATATATATATATAAAAACCTACTGTGTTTCTTTTAAAAGGCATTCAGAATACAAAATGACAGGGTCAAAATATTATCAGTTTTGTTAACATTTTAATTTGTATCTAAAGAGAGTAAAAATGAAGGTTTATTTTTCCACTGGACTTCATAATTATTACATTGAAGAAAAATTTGGAGTAATAGCTTAAAACAGGTGTTGTCTTTTTCAAAATATGACTATTTTTATTATTATACAAGTTTCTTCCTTGTATTTATTTCAAAATATTTAATGGCAACATGCATCTATTTATTTATCATCAAGTCATGTGACAGACTCTTTATCTTTCATGTAATTTATATAAAAAAAAAAAAAAAAAAAAAAAAAAAAGTGAATTGTATAAATATATTCTGTTATGCATATTTAAATTTAATTATGTTAACATAATTTATGAACATTTATTATTTTTTACATATATAGTCAGAATATTATATGCAAGTGTTTGTTTACATACATGGATTGGCATAAGAATGTCCATGGAAAACAAATATTGAATTTCCTTTTAGAAATGCTGTAGAAACAGAACAGCAGTCCTAACTCAAGAACCCCTTCTACAATTTTAATGAAATTTTGCACTGAACTCAGCAGGGGGTTCAAAATACAGTATGATCCTAAACTGGTTGGGGTATTATGCATCATTTAAGCTGTATCTTGAGAACACACATACAAGATTAGAGTTTTAATATTATATATATATATATATAGATATATATGGGATGTACAGAAGCTATTTTTTTTTTTTTTTATTTATTATTTATTTATTTATTACTTGTAATAGATTTTATTCTCCAAAACTACACTTATCAACTTTCAAGACTTGATAGACAGGTCGTATTTGTTGGTGCACTCCTGAAGCAAGGGATCAATTTATGAATATTGAGTAAAGAACAAATCAATATTTTATGGAAGATAAGAGGGTTGGTCCGACTGATGTAAAACCATAAGTAGTTACCTACTTTGCAATACCTTTCTAAATATGCATATAAGGTAAACAAATGTTTGTTTTTTTTTTTTTTTTTTAAAGATCTTTCTTTTTCATTGCAAGAGTTTTTAGACTGTACAAAAACTTAGTTGATTGAACTTAATTAAAGCCACTCACAATAAACATTTGCTGCTATTCTAATCAAACAGATGCAAACATTTCTATTTTTGGTAAATTGAGATTAAATTTAAAATAGGGGTACACAGAGTACAATAATTACATTTATAGCAGAAATATCTGTCTTTCCTAAAAAAAGAAAAAAAAAAAAAAAAAAAATTAAAGATAAGTGAAAGAAGGTTTTCAAATCTGATCACATTTGCTAGCTTTTTCTTATTAGCAAATGAAGTTTCTGGAGGGAAAGGAGGAAATGTGGAAATTATTGCATAGAGTCCAAAGAATGAGCTTAGTTGCTTGTAAATAATATGAATTGGATAAAAAGGAAAAAAAAAAAAATTTAAACTTGGGAGAATCTTGAAAAAATAAAAAATAAAGAAAAAAGAAACAAAAGATTGAAGCAGCTAAAGAAATAAAAAGAAGTTTGGTAGAGAAATAGAAAACACTATCACCAGACAAACAAAATTAAAAATAAAAGAAAAATTATGCTTGTTAGTTTCTCATAATTATTTATAAAAACTGACCAATTAAATCCATTCACATTAAAATTTCAAGAATTGTTTTTCTTAAGCCAAATGGGGAGAGTCAAAAATGAAGAAACTGATTTTGTTTTGTTTTTTTTTTTTTTTTACGGTAGTAAAATGTACTTTTATGGAGTAGTCCCAAGAGGAAAATGTTGATGTATGTGTTTGTTATTTCCAGATTTGAAGTTATTAAATTTTAAGTGAATGAAAAATATAAAGTTATTTTATGTTGGAATCTTTTGAAATGAGGAATTATTATTAAATGCTTTCTTATTTGGACCAGAATCCCATCTTGGTTGTTATATTCATGGTTCTACTGAAAACAACACCCACATGGATTGAATAAAATGCTGGGTTCAAAATTCATAGATCAACAGGGACAAAGAGCAGGGTCCACAGATTTACAGGGACAAAGAGCAGGGTCCCTAGATCTATGGAGATGAAGAGCCATGATCTACGGAGATGAAATGTTGTGATTAAAAATGATCTTAAATATATACCAACACTTCAAAAAGAAGATGAAATTTGTTAATCAACCCAAGTACTAAACAAAAAATAGTTAGGGTGAGACAAAATATAAAGAGGATTGGGTTGGAAACCACAAAAATAGCCAGAACCTAAAATTGAGCTCATTTTATGAGAGTACAGTAAAACCATACGGTGGTAGTTTCAAGATGTGACAAGTTCCAAGACAAATACTGAAACTAGATAGCTCAATCAGGTTATCATCCAAATGACTAGGCAGCAATACCCTACAATTCAATTCACCCCTGAATATAAACCTCTGCACTCCTAGATACATGAAGTTTAAAAATGTGGGATGAAAAATATTCCATCATACAGATAACAACAAATGAAAAGGAGGATGAAAGCAATGACGCCCAGCACATTTCTCAAGCATTACCATCAAAACTGTTATGGGGTCCACCCCTTTTTCATACAAGTGGACTCAACCAGTATGTACTTGGACTGCTGCCGTTAAATACCCAGAGTCAGTCAGAGTAGAGAGCAGAGAGCAGAGATTGAGTTGAAGGTAGAGTAATAGTGTGAGGTAACCGCTTGTAGAAGTCACAGTTACAAGCATGTAGACTCTAAGGAAGTCCTACTTCGAGACTGGATTTACCAGACTGTGTATATATATTGTTATTGCTACTAACCGTGTTTCTGGATCTACTAACCGTATTGCTAATTGTATTATTGTGTAAATACATTTATTTATTATATTTCATTCCTGCGTTTGTCATTCATTGGAGACCGAATTTCATCTCGGAATCCACAACAAAAACATTACCAAAATTATACCAAGACCTCATAAGCAGAAAATGCCATTTATATATTGTACTCTTTGATATGCATACAACCGACAGATTTTGATTAAATTTAGGATTTAAAGTCGTTTTAAAAATATTCAGTTTTGTTTTGTTTGAATCATCATTCCCCCCCACACACACACCCGAATCAAGGTGATAAAAGCCATGGTGATGCAAATGGGGTTGCCAAGTGTGAAAGAAACTGAGAAAATGTTATCAAGATGAAAGGAGAATAAAAAGAATAGGATTCAAACAGACAGAAAATGATTGTCAAGTCAAAGGTTAACCGTTATTTTCCCCCTCCTATCCATATAAACTGCCTACTCTGTAACTTGAGTGGCACCTGGACCTTGTACTGGGTGAAACTCATTGTTAAAAAAAATAACTAATAAAAATGTTGCATTTAAATTTTTGAAGATCATAGTCGGCAAGAAAGTAAGAAACCGGAAGAGTTCCACAAGTGAGAGGTGCAAAGGAAGAAACAATAAGCATAGTTACATAAAAAAAAAAAAAAAAAAAAAAAAAAATTTAATTTTATACTTACAATTCAAAAGAATTAACTTTTTATATAAAATTACAATTTTGAATAGTATGCTTTAAGATTAAATTTAAAAGTTAAATTTATGTCAGGTCACTCAATGAGTTCTACTGGTATCATGTAACAGAGTACTATCTACAACATACTTGGGTTACCAGTGTTCACTGGTTTTCCCATTAGGTTTGTCTGGTAAAGAGGTGGCTAGAAACTTAGAATTAAAAACAAGATTTGTCACAGAGCAGAAGTATCTTGTAAGGCCAACAGCCATTTAACACAATATTATGACCAAGTAAATGGTTAAAGAAATAAAACAAGTGTTGCAGATATATCATATATTAAACAGTAAGTACGACAGAAAAGTATTACATGACTAGTGAGTCTGTTGGCTGACCCAACGTTCAATCCATTCCACTGTCCCGCCAAGGCCTTCTCTCCTACTAATATTATAGTAGGGAGAAGAGTCCAACAGACTCTTTAGAGAGAGGACACCACAGCATATAATAGGGTAGACTAGGATCTATAGCTATAGATGCAACCATTACAGTGAGGATATATCATCGCTGGGCTTCCTAGATTGAAGTCAACAGCCAGGACAGATGAGTTTTTGATAGAATCGATGGTCATGTGTCCAAAAGCAAGGTCAATATTGGCTGCTATATCCCATGATGGATTGGTTCTGCCAAGACATGAATACCATCTCCAGATTTCAACTTAGATATTTGGAGGGAATTGGCCAGGTGCTCATATGACCACACTTGGTCAGGAGACTGATGAGAAAAGTCTAAATTATAAGTCTATCAGGTAAAGCATATGCATTTGCCCATTATTCATTTTATCATAAAATAAAGTTTTAGGTTTTGGTTAATGAAAGTTTACAGGTTGATTGTCATATATATTGAAGGTATTTTACATATATTTATATACATTCAAAATGGCCACACTCATTTTTCACCATAGCCCTTAATCTCTTCTCAAATGAAGTACATGTGCATGTCATTTTCACCTCTTCACTCAGACTGTAACATTATAAGGGCTTCTTTCAGGTTTGACACACTCGAGTAGGACATGCGTTAAACATTGCTCTCCAATATGAGCCATATCACAAAGTGTATAGTATTAATGTCAGTGCTGACAAAGTCAAATTTACTTGTCAATAAATCCAAAGAAATGGATCTTGCACCAGTTCCACATCAAATTGACCATGTTTGTGGGAACACAGTCTCAAGTGAAATGTAGCTGAAAACCAAGGCAGTATCTCTCTCTCCAATATTTGCTGGTAAAATCTGCTATTCAGTTTCCCTCCTTCAATGAAGACTGTGGCAAACACACATCAGCACAGATGCAAAAGATGTTTACCAACACTGGTTACATCCAGGTTTTTCCCCTTTAGCAGCATGACAGTTTGGCATGTCTAGATACAGGCCTCTCTGTAACTGGACAATAGACGGGTCTTTTTTAAGATACCTCATGCCAATAAAAGCAAGGGGAAAACCAGCAGTTGGCAAGACATGATGTCTTGTGAAGTTGGTCCTGTGGCCATTTTTGTTCCTAAATTTGCTCTGGTTTTCAAGACAGTGTTATTTTTGTTACCTTTCATCTCTTTCTCCTCTCTGCCTATTACCCTCGTAGTTGCTGGAAGAGCAATCAGTTAGGGGTTTCCTCCTGACCTCAACACATTCTTGCCGTAGCCTACAACAAACACCAAGGATGATTTCGAAGCATCAGAAGCATCAGCAACCCAAACCATAATACCAGTTGGTTTATGTCACTCGAAATGAGTTCTGACACCTTTAGGAATGTTTCCTGATGAAGAAGTATAAACTATTGTTTTGATAATTGACCAAAGCCTCAACAGTGAAAAACTTCTCACCTGATCAAATGAATACTATGTCTGCAACATGCTTCATCCCCTCCAAAATTTACATCCATTTGCCAACCAGTTTTTGCTTGGGGGCACTTAAGAACAGCTGTCATGAATTAAATCTTGTATGGTTTTAGCCCTAAATCCTTTCACAATCTTCCTTAGCAACTTATCTGAAATATCCAGCTCTTGACACGTTCCTCATGTTTCTTCATGGATTTTTCTTCATCCTCTTAATGACGTCAATAACTTTTTTCTGGTAGGAACTGAATGTTTTCTTCCTAGAATTGGAGAAGTTTTTTTCTCCTCTTGAAACTTTTTCCACACATTAAAACAATTTTCCTGCAAATATTCAATTGTTTTATCATCCCACAATTCATACCAACCATTTTCAATGCAACAATTTGATAATGTTTCGTTTGAGCCACCATATTGAATTAAACTGTAAAACAAAAATGTTAGGTAGCTTTATGCAAAATTCATAACTATTTTTTAGGAATAGATAGGTTTATGTTTAAATAATGAGTAAATATTTATGCCATATCCAGTAAAACACTACCTAGTTTCTCTTAATGGTAACAAGCCTCGATATATTTAAAAAAAAGGGGGAGGAAATTAACTACAGTACCAATGAATAATAAAATCAAGTAAAGAATATATTACATTAAAATTATTTCAACCAGCTTGCAAGATTTATAAATCATGTGTTCTTTACAAAAATGTAAAAGTATTTTATTTTCTTGCTGATCCACACAAACTTGTAACAACATCAGTAATGAACAATCTTACAAGCGAGATTGGTTAAGTGATTTTTTTGTGGGTTATTAAACTTTTTGGACATTATTTACATTATTCAGACTATTGTCATCTTTGTAGCCATATTTATTACAACGTTTCGGCTGTTATACATTCCAGCCTTCTTCAGGAATGTTGAACTGAACCCTTTATTTCACTCACTGGGGTAGACTGTTCTAGTTCCACGTTCCATGTTTAAGGGATGTCAGTTATCAGTTATCTCCTGTTAATTTCCCCCTGAAAGTTCTCCACTGCCTTAGCCGGGTATTGAACTCACACTCTTTGGGTTCTGTCACTGGATCCTTGAGGACACATGGCACAGTGGATAAAGGCATTAGTTAGATAGAGTGTGAGTTCAATATCTGGCTAAGGCAGTGGAGAACTTGGAGAGGGGAATTAACAGGAGATAACTGATAACTGACATCCATTAAACATGGCACGTGGAACTAGAACAGTCTACCCCAGTGAGCGAAATAAAGGGTTCAGTTCGACATTCCAACCACCTGAAGAAGGCCGGAGCGTACAACAGCTGAAACGTTGTAATAAATATGGTGACAAAGATAAGGACAATAGTCATAATAATGTAAATAATGTACATAATACCTCATCTCAGAAATATAGACAGATACTAAACTTTTTGGATTGTATCTTTTTTTTTTTAGTGATTGAATATTGCATTATCAATTTGTAGCAGAACCGAGAAGCAGACTGAGCTGCCTACCTCCCCCATAGGTCAAAGAGATGATATTTAGTGTGCTGTCTCTGTAAAAAGTAAGCAAATGGCTGCCCTGCCAGAACAAAGCTAATGTGAACCCCATGACATCTGGATACAAAGAAAGAAAGCATCTACCAGCTTCCCCATTAAATAGTCAGAATGGTGAGCTAAGTGGTGTTAGCAATGTAAATTATTACTTTTACTCATGAACTGCTAATGTTTTGGGCTCCATAAAAGCAGGCACATTATCTGAGAAGCAGCAGGTGAGCAGAGCACTGTGCTGAATATAAATTTATGATTGCCCTGTGTTAAAGACGATTTCTGCTAGTGTTACACAGCATTACCTGAAATTTGTTTGTCCTCCTTTGTATTTCTGGTTCCTCAGCTACATGTGTTGTTCCTGTGGGGGAAGTTTTGTTTGTGCCTGGCTTGTCAAGAACCAGTGTTTGGCTCCTTTAGTATTTGATTCCAGGACTGATAATTTTTTCCATCCCTCCCAAGTCATGACACACCTCTTCATTAGCAGATACCCAACCAATAAGAAAATCCATCACAATCTTTTGCAAAAAATGATTTCTCCAGACAAGTCCTAATATTTAACTCATAGCTATGGGAGGAAATGAATTCCAACCTTTCCTAGGGTTATTTAAGCATAAGTAAATATAATGAACCTGACTGGAATTCAAACTTGACTCTTTGATTTCTCATTCTATCCATTACTCAATCCTCACATCCATTTATGAGTGAAAAGCTTGGTCTTGAATATTTAAATCATAAATAAAATTAAAATTATTTCTTCAGTGTTCTAATCTTACTTTTCTTTTTTTTTTTTTTTAAAGAGAAATAAGAAATTAACCTCCAAGAATTTTTATTTTTTTTAATTTATAGTCACTGCCTTAGATTTGCATCATCCATCTTTGAATTTATGTTGCTATCATTTCAATTTATGAACCAAACACTTCAGATCTGAGCTCAACTGCCTGATATTTAGATGGAAAAATAAAGATATCTGGTATGCACAGGTGGTTGATGAAGGCACACATTGTGTAATGGTTATTGGCATGGAGAGTTTAAATTCAAGCCAAAGCTGTTGCATTCACCTTTTCACAAATAACCTTGGATAAGGTAAGCACCCCCAACCATCTCTTCTGCTGCCAGCCAAATGTTAAATAGTAAGATGTACATCAGAAAAAAAAAAATTTCAGTCCTTCAAAAATCTTCATTCTCTTTCACTCCCAGTAGTCTCTTGTATCTTAGTGGCATTATTACCTTGTTTGGGATGAACTGATTAAAAAATATTTATTTTTTAAATCAATTTAACTAAAGCTAGGCAATAATGCCACAAGTGGCTACTGGGAGTGAAAGAGAATGAAGTCTTTAAAAAGAACTGGAAACCCAATCACATTATATATATATATATATATATATATATATATATATATATATATATATATGTGTGTGTGTGTGTGTGTAATATATAGGTTAGTTAATAAAACAAGAACACACAAAAGAGTACCAATATAATCAGTACAATAAACATTTATTAAATATTAACCATATAACAAAAAATGAAACATGGAAAGAAAAGTTTGAAATTTTCGGACACGCCTGTGTCCATCAATAGAGCGAGAAATAAACAGAGAAATGAGAATTACTTGCCGACAGATGTTTTTGTAGACAGTGTATTTTCTGGTGGAAATCATATTAGCAAAACACCCAATCTCTGTTTGATTCCACGCTGTGCGAAACTTTATGAAAATAAACTTAAATTTAAAATTTTGATTGGTGTATTATTATAAGTGGGTGAGTTAGATTGTAAACATAGATGTGAGAATTATAGTTTGGGGAAGAGAAAAAAAAAAATCTCGTGTGTAGCCAGTTGTAGCCAAAAAAATTGTCTGACCAAGATGTCAAATTTAGAAAGAGGGACTGTGATTAGAGCAACATTGAGGAGGAAAAAAATGAGGAGGAAAAATGGAATATGTATTAATAAAATATTATTAAATAAAATGAAAAGAAAAAAGTGAAGGAACAATAAAATAAAATTCTGGATAAAAAAATTGAATAAAAATTTGGAAATTTATTGTTAACACAAAAAAAAAAAAAAAAAAAAAAAGAGGGGGGTACAAAAATAACATAAAAAAAATAATAAAAAGGAAAAATAGAGAGGAAAAGTTTATATAAGTGCACATAACTGTGTAAATGATGCATTTAATGCGTAAGCATTGGCTGTAGATTATAGATATTTTTAGATTGGTGGGGTGACAGCTATTGAAATTAAGGTAGCTATAACCATCAGTAGGCTTGGTGTATAGTGTAGTGGAGATGGTTGTTATTGTCCGGAAACGAACATTTTAATAGCTGCCACCCCACCAACCTTTTAAAAAAAAAAAAAAAAAAAAAAACAACAAACAAAATCTATAACCTACAGCCAATGTTTACACATTAAATGCATCTGTTCTCACAAGGAAGACTTACACAGAGGACAACTTTACAATCACTTTCTTAATAGGAATTACCCCCTCAAAATAATCAAAGAATCCATTACCAAAGCTTCAAAACAAACACTCCTCAACTATATAACTAAAAAGAATTCCAGAATCCCCATGGTATTTTATTTTAATTATAACATCCACAAACTTTCCCACACCTTAACTAAAGATTTCCAACATTTAAAAGTAGACAAGACTATTAGTAATTTTTTGAGTGATAAGATAACTCCTACATGTGAGGTGACAACCCCCCCCAACCTCTTCAAACTTTTAACATCAAAAATCTGCAACACATCACCTCATGGAGGGTATGTCATCTGCAACAAACCCCTGTGCCTGGTCTGCAAACATCACTCACAACGGTTACACCCCTCCCCCAAGTACTCATGTGATATACAGACCACTTGCTCTAAGCTGTGACAGTTCCAATCTCATATATTTACTTTTCCATCACATATGTGAGAGAAGGGGAATTATGTGGGAGAAACCGGAAAAGAGTTCCATTTACAGCTCAATAACCACAAGGAAAACATCAGGGACAACAACAATTTTCTAGTCTCTGTACACATCAACCAACCTGGTCATATCATCGATGATGTCGGTTGGGTGCATGCTTTTAGCATCTGGGTTTGGTAGCCAGGAGGATAGATGCAGATCAGAGTTGAAGTATATCCTAAAAGTAAATTCCCATATAGAGGGACTAAACAGAGACTTGGGTTTACTCAGAGAGTATAATTTCCACAAGAAAACCCATTATGAGAAACACCACTCCTCTGATGAGTAGACCCTCCACCTACATTTTAACTCCAAATTTTAACAACCATCTCCTACCTACTATATTTTTATGTTCTGCCACCTATAATTTCCCTCATTACACACTATTCAATAATGGAATTATTGCCATGTACACTGAGGGCTACTTTCCAGTCAACCTCTTTTATACCATCTTTGGTTCTATCACTATAGCTCCTTTACATATAAGCTTATGTAAGAAGTGGGGAAGGTTAATGTAGATACATATTAATCTTGTATATGTATTCATATCTTTACGTGTATTGAGATTCATGTTTGTGTAGTATCTTGTGTACATTTACACACTTATGTGCACTTATGTACACATGCACATCTATATATGTATATACTTTTCCTCTCTATTTATCCTTTATTATTTTTTTTTTTTTTTGTACCCCACTTTTTTGTTAACCAAAATTTTTATCCATAATTTTTATCTATTTTATTACTCATTCACTTTTTTTCTTTTCATTTAATAATATTTTATGACTATATATTTCATTTTTCCTCATTTTTTCTCCTCAATGTTGTTTTAACTATAGTTCCTCTTTCTAAACTTGACAACTTGGTCCGACAATTTTTTGGCCACACGCAATAAATCCCAACCTATAACTCTCTACATCTATGTTTACAATCTTACTCCCCCCACCACCACTTATAATAATAAACCTACCTAGTGCTTTTACACTGATCAAAGTTTTAAATTTAAGTTTATTTTTTTAAAGTTTTGCACAGTGAGGAATCAAACAGAGATTGGGTTTCTTGCTAATAATGATTTCCACCAGAAAATACACCGTCTACAAGAACATCTGTTGGTGAATAATTCCCATTCTCCTGTTTATTTCTCACTCCGTTGATGAAAGACACAGGCGTGTCCAAAAACTCCAAACTTAAAAATTTTCTTTCTGTGCTTCATTTTTGTCATATGGTTAATAATTAATATTTAATAAATGTGCATCATACTGACTATATTGTTACCTTTTTGTTTGTCCTTGTTTTATTGACTAACCTATATATTTTACATATTATATGAATCACATGTGAAGCCTTTCTTCTAATATATAAAATATGTTTATGTTATATTTATGGTGTAAAGTGCTCAATACCAGAGGTGAAGCATATGTAAATATAAAAGTAAACATTAAAGTCAACTCTCAGAGGTGACAGTGTTTCATGCTAAATGCAATCATCAGGCCACATGCCTTGTCTTTTTCAACTATTTATATATACGGATCAGTGATGCATTGGGTAGTCTATTCTAACGGGTATTTTGACAGGAGTGTTTTTTTAATTTGTTTGTTATTACACTTTATTTAGATTAATTTATTTTACTCGTTTTTGATTATTTTTATTTTATTTATTTATTCCTTTCAATTTTTAAGTAATGTAGTAAAAATTTGTTTTCATGTCTGCATTTTGAGAGGAGTTCAGATGGTTTATTTAGTAGTTTGTTTTTGGTCTGGAAAGGTAATTAAATATATTTTTTCCTTCAAGCAGAGTTTGCAGTTTTTGGGTTGATTGTTGTAGGCTTTCCAAGTATAAATTAAAAAAAAAAAAAAAAAAAAAAGCAAATCACACCAAAAATATCATGGAAAATAGGGAAAAGAACATCAGCCTCCAAATAAAGTAAATAATAAACAAATTAACAAAACACTCCCGTCAAAATAACCATTAGAATAGACCACCCATTATGAATAGACCATATATATATATATATATATATATATATATATATATATATATATATTATTAGTTGTGAAAAAAAAAAAAAAAAACAACATGTGGCCTGACCATTGTGTTTAGCATGAAACAGTGTCACCTCTGTTAACTTTAATGTTTTTATATATATATATATATATAATAAATAAAAAGGTACCTCTACAAAAATCATGATACATAAGCTTTAAATTAATTTTATGAAAAAGCTTTCATTTTAGCTTTAATTGAAAGATAAATGATTAAATATTCTATTTCCAGTAAGCAAAATACTCTGGCGCATTTCAGACAGAAATTATATCGATTGGAATCAATGTTAAATTTCTTTTTTTTTTTTTCTTCAGTAACATTGACAAAGTTGTCCATTTTTTAGATGTTTATAGACAAGTCAGTTCTCAGTTTTAAAAATCTTGCAAATACACTTTTCTGAAACTTTATGAGGAATATTAGCCAATTTGAAACAAATATTTAAGTTTAAAATATCAGAACATTTTTTTAACTCAACAGTAGCTGTGTTTTTAACCAAAAACTAGCTGATCTGACATGCCGACAGCCTTATAGAACATTAAACCTATCTGTAAAACATAATTTAAGAAAATGACAAGCACGTTTTTTTTTTTATATCACTTTTAGTGTACTCTGTAATCTTAAAAAAGATAGGAACATAATCTCTGTAATCTAATGTTTTATTAAATTTTAGAAATGTTGACTTTAAATTTACTATAGTCATTGCTCTTTCTGATAATGCTATGTATGGTAGGCATGTTTACAAAAAAAAAAAAAATTCAAAATTCTTTAAAATGTTGGTGTTTGATGATTTGTATTAAGCTTTTCCTTTCATGTCTAAGGTAAAATTGATACAGAAGTATTAAAAGATTTAAAACTTTATAAATTATTATAATTAAAATTTAAAAAAAAAAAAAAAAAAAAAAAAAAAAAAAAATTAAAATTCTTGTAAAAATTAAAAAAGTTTTTTCCTTAATATATCTTATTTATAAAATCAATTAAAAGCTTTTCTCATTAAATGTTGCAGTTTTATTGCATTCTTTATTTTACCACATGGAGCAGATTTTCAGTAAATGAGTAACCATTTGAGAAAATAAAAATAAAAATTGATGATTTGCATTCTTCAGAGTCCTGCTTTTAACTAATATAAACATTAAGCCAATGAAAATTTAATTTCTTGAAATTTCATAAAAGTAAAAATATTTTTACCAAGATTTTCTTAAAAAAAAATTCATTTGCGAAGTCCTGAAAATTGAATTAAAATCCAGCAATTATTTGATGTTGCAAGAACTTCCAATTTTTTTTTTTTTATCACAGAAAAAAAAAAAAAAAAAAAAAAAAAAGCAAATTTTCCATAGTAATCTTTTGGCCTACTGCTGATGCAAAAAAAAAAAAAAAAAAAAAAAAAAAAAAAATTAAAAAATTTTCAATATGCTAGAAAGGATTAAAAAAATTTAAATAAGTTAAAATGAATTGGTCTTTCCTCTTAATAAACATTTTGATAATAAAACTTTGTTTTCATCAGGTTTGGGGGCCTTTTTCATCATACCATGCTTTTTTTTTTCAGCGAAAAAGTGGAGGTACCTATATATATCATTTCACCCCAAGAAAGACCATAAAATTCATTAGGATACAAGGAGTCACTGAGAATGAACAAAACAAAGTAAAAAAAAAAAAAAAAAAAAAAAAAAAAAAAAAAAAAACAGGATTCAAGGAGACAGAAGATTATAATTGATTATAATTTAAATTTCAGAGGAAAGCAAGAAGAAAGTTTTACAAGAAAATGCAAAAGAAACTATTAGCACATAAATTATGGTTACAAGTAGTAATTTCAACAATAAAATTATACTATGGACTATCATGCACCAATAAACTCTATACTGTTTTAAAAGCCAATCAATAACTTACATATAGGAATCAATTAGAGCATGGAGTGAATAGAATTCAAGGAAACAATTGGGAGTTAGACTTATTTCCTGTATACTTAGAACACTTAAAACTAGAAAATTCATAAATATACATTAATTTGAGAATTTATAAAAGATACATTTTTAAAATTACAGAAGAAAACAGACTATTTCTGAACAGGAACAGTACAAAAAGTACAAGAAAAACATCACTATTATTTTTTTAAAGCTCTAAATAGCATCAGATACAAAAATTTATAAATAAGAGAAACTTGATTAAACAATTAAGCAATTATGCCCACTGCAGATTCCTTTCCTTTATTATCTGTAAATTATCAGGTCTTTGAGAAAATAGTATTTTACCGTTGCCTTATCTAAAGTTTTGAAGGCAGCATAGTCCATCTCCTAGACTGGTTGACACACAAGGCAGAGCCCAATCTACCCTGCTGTTTTACCCATAGCTAAGAGAATAAAAGATGATATGTCTTTCTCAAAAGGTTATTTGTACAAAAGTGAATGCAGCAAACTAGGCCAAAATTTGAACTTGTCTCTCAGATTTCATTCTGGATGAACAACCATTATACCACCTTTGCGCTACAAGTAGTGGAAATTAAATTTATGAAAATAGAATGATATAATATATATAACATATATATATATATATATATATAACATAAAAATGAAACTATTACCCCATTCATGAGTGTGGTAGAAGAGTTCCATTTTTATGTAATTCATTTATATGCTCTATAACAAATATATTGAGCTGTTTTGTGGATCAGTTTTAATATTTCATATTACTAGGATCTACTTGGATAACTTACCCACAGATTTATATATGTTGATTTGACCACTGCAAACTTATCAAGATGTTGTATACTTCATTTTCTGGATATAAGTTCTATTGCACATCTAAAAACACATTCCTGTCCACCTTCACAATACAGGAAGATACTTGTTGCCAACAGCAATATACTACACCACGAAAATAATAAACAAAAATTTAAAATCATTATGGTTCTCTATATCAAAATCAACAAACCAATACTCAACAAATTTTATTATGAATATAGTAAGAACATTAAAATGCATATAACATTTAATACCATTTTACATTTCTATCAATTTCTGGTCAGATCCCTTATATTGAAATGCTTGTAGTTATGGAATTTTTTGGAAAACAACGGATAAATTTAAAATTACAAAGCACATTTGCACAAAAAAAAAAAAAAAAAAAAAAAAAAAAAATCACCATCACAACAAAATGCAGATTTTATTGCAGTTACAATAAGTTTGTATTTGTAATTTACCCCATGAAGATAATCTAGAGAAAGATCAAAAATACTTGGGTTAACAAAAACTATAGCACCTTCCTTGATGTATTTTATCTTATCAAGAAACTGATTAGACAAGAATTTTATTTTATAACAAAATAACATCCTTGCATTTGTTAAGATAAGTTTTCCTTTTATCTTTATTCATAGTCCTTTCACAGATATATTCTATCTGAAATTTTACACACATACACATAATTATTACAATTTTCATTTCAATGAATAATTAATCTTCAGTTTTGATTTAGTGTATATTATAATGGAGATTGCCCGTTGTGTTATATTTTTCATAATTGTAACAAACATTTTTATATTTGGGGGTATGTAAAACCTGGGGGAAAATCCATTTTCAGAGATCGAAGGTGATTAATGCAGGGTAAAAAGATAAATTTGTGTAAAAAAATGAAAAAATAAAATTAAAAAAAATAAATCAATAAAATAATATTTGAAAAATAAGTGTCAACTGCAATGTTATACAGCCTAGCAAATTTCCTTATTTCTGTTTGGTCAGGATTTTTAAGAAACTTTTTTAATCTCTACATCAGGTAAATACAAAGAACAGACTAGTTGCCAATCATTTTTAATTAACTTATAAAAACCTAAAAACAAAATTAATCCAAATCTTTTTATAAATTACTTGTTGGCATAATACAGGTTTTTGAGGTTTTATTAGCGATCCGTGTAATAACAATTTACCAGGAAAAAAAAAATAAATAAATAAATACCGTTGCCCACATCTCAAAGACATTTTGAAGCATAGAGATCTACTTGGGTTCAAACAACTATAAACTGATTTTATACAGTGACAAAAGAAAACAAAATGGGTTTACCACATGGTTTGCCACCAATAAATACAAACATAGCTGTTACAGGCTTTCATGAATTCATACCAATTCAAACAAACCAAGGACTTAAACACCAATAAAATAAATCATATCTGAAAGACTGGATCAAATTAATACTCAGAATTTTATATTTACCACATATCTCTGGATAAGACACGAGAAATTTCAGTCCTAATTTCATAGTTTCAGCTCATATTAATGATTAAGATGATACCCAAACTAGCAAGATGGTAATATTAATGTATTATTAATTGAATGCCTCATAATCAGATAAAAAGCAACCTGTGACTTGTCGGTATAAGTGAAGCATGTAATAAAATAAATATAAATATGTAGACTATCCTCTGTTGTTGTCATAGTAGTAATAGTAGTACTAAATTTGTTACATACCATCTAATGTCATGTTGACCAGCTTTATATTTTTTTTTTTAATTAAAATAACATTTTCAAGTATCCAAATGGAAGAATGAAGAATTAATTTTTCAGCAGTTATTTTTTTAAGAACCAAAAATTATACAACTCATTTTGACACTAAAAATATTTCTAGAAGTTCCTAGACAGATAATTCTCATTAAATTTTATTTCAAACTTCAACATGCGAGTTAAAAAGATAAATAAAAATTTTAAAATATATTCACATATTTTTCTTACAAAATATTCTTTTCATAAAAATGAGTCCCTTCAAGTCATGGGCAATCATGGCTCTCCATAACTTCCTGTATATTGTAGCTCTAGGCAAGACTTGTCTTTTCACTATCTCTCCTAATCCCTGTTCTGCCAACCAGTTACACAAGCTCATTAGGCAGGTTATTTAACACTTTCTTCATTTCTCTTGGCTTCCATACATCTTGAGAGTGCCATATTCTCCAAGTCTTCATTATGAGTCCAAGAAATTACAACTGATTCTAAGTATAAATGTCCTTATTGCTTCCATTTTACCTAAAACTTCCTTGCTGTTCACATGTTCAATCCATGGTATTCTTAGCATCCTTCTGGAGAACCACATCTGTTGCCTCAAGTATCTTTATCCATGATGATATTGTCCAGCATACACTATCATATAGGACAACCAATATTACATAACAGTTCAGTACTTTTTTTCTTTGTTTCTAATGAAATTTTCCTGTTTCATAATACTTTGCTTAGCTTTTGGAAGGCATCTTTCACTATTTCAAGGGACTTTCAGATTTCAGTATAGCATTTCCCAGTCTTGTTAAAACATTTCATATATATTTGAATTTTTGTGCTTGGTTGATTTTGATGTCTCCAATTTGTAATTTGCATTTTGGGTTGCTCCTTTTGCTTACAACCATATATTCAGTCTTCTTGCAATTGAGGTTTAGTCCTTTCTTCTATCTTTCCTTTACTACCTTAAGAGTACTTGTATTTTAATTTCTGTACCTGCTATCAACATGGTGTTATTTTCATTTCATAAATATAATCAAGTTTTAAAATTTTATTAAAATCCAATAATTGATTTTTCAAGAAATTTTTATAATCTTGGTGCGATTCACTTAATTGAAAGTGCACACACCTACATGCTTCAGAAGTGCCTAATAAGGTTACTCCATTTTGTATAAGGCCTGTAAAGAACTGTGCCAAATAACAAAAACCACATCATTTGAAGACTTCCAACAGCAGCAACAACTAAAGTGGATAGCACATGTAACTCAAAGAGAAAATAATATAATCAAGGTGTTGACATTTCACACTATTTTAAACAAAAGGTTAAGGAAAATCCCCATCAATACTGGAAAGAGCGATAACAGCTACTGAACTTGAAACATTTTTCGGAAAAATTATTTCAAGAGAAATATTTCATAAACTGCAACTGAAAATAGTGCTGGCTGCTAGGTCAATGAATGACAAATGTTTCCTTGTAGGGAAATGGCTAGTAACTACCATTACCATATAAAACCACCTCCAGTTTGGGAGTGATCTTTCTGAAGGATTCAAGTACTATCTTCACTAAGGTAAGTTTTATGGTCAGATCATGTTGAGACACCAGTTCTCGTACAATCACCAAAGTTAAGCAACATCAAACTTGATCAGTACCTACATGGGTGACCACTTGAGAATACCAGGTGCTGTAAGCTTGGGTGGCATAATGGATAACAGCTCCTAATTGAAAATCCAAGAGCCGAGTTCCAATTCCAGCCAGATTCAATTTATTCACTTACATGCAAATACCATTTCTCTCTAGATATAGGTTAATTAGTAATCAATAAATCATTATCTCGCCCCCCCCCCCCCCACACACAAAAAAATTCTTACAACCAACCTAAAAATATTTTCTGGTTTTAAATAACCTGCAAAGGGTTGATAAGTTGTAAAAAAAAAAAAAAATTATCAAGGTGTACAGTAACTGATATCCTAGGGTCCTTGGATTTGGTTGATGCAAGTATTCTACTACCCAGATGAATAGTTGTTAATGAGCGTTTCAGCTTGCAAACCACTACCCTCATGACCGAGCTATATGAACAGGTTTATAGACAGTGGATATTTCATCTACTTGATAAGGGAAAACTTAAATCTGTATCAAAAGATACAGTGTTTTTCTACATCACTTCAAGTAGCCAGATAATTGATATTACATTTGATTAAAATATCAAAAACTAATTAACAAATGTTGATCAACCCAACTTAGGTTCTCAGCTTTTCTCTTCTACTTAATTTGGGTCAAGTGTACAGCATTTTTTACCTTCTTTTTTAAAAATTTCCAAGGTTCTTTTGTAACAAGGAAATGATATTTTTACTTTTAAATCAATTCACTCCAAGTAAGGTAATAATACCATTAATATGCATGGGCTACTAGGAGTGAAAGAGATTGAGAAGATTTTAGAATAAACCAGAAACAAGGGTTAAGCCTTTACTCCTGTTCAAAAGACCAGAGAGGATTGTGAACCTACCTACTACTATTGAGGAAAAAAAATAGTAAATAAAATGTCAGACTTTAGTCAGAGACATTAGACATATAGAGTTGAGTAGAATTTAGAAGGAATCTGAAACCTAATCCTAAAAAGGAAACAAGGGATAAACCTCTACTCCTGTTCAAAAAACCAAAGAGAAGTGTAAACAGAGCAACCTATCTATTCCTATTATATACAATTGGCAAGCCAATAATGAATACAAAATGGAAGCACTCAAGTTGGCAAGGAAGATCAAGACAAAGTTTTGTTATACGTAAAATTTGTTAAGAAAATTGTAAGTCATAATTATAAAAGAACTGCCACTGAAGATGAGTGGTAATGAAAGTGATAACTTTTTTTCACTAATTTTTCACCCAATACAAGGCCCATGAGCCACTCAAAACAAAGAGTTACTAATTGAGGTTGTTGTATGTCAGGAGGAGGTCAGAAGTGCAGTTTAAGAGGATATATAGAAAAGATTGATTAACACTAGACAGAAAGAGGTTAAGACTGGGGAAGCATCCTCTTAAGAATCCATTCCACAAAGCAGAAGTTCTTGGGAACAAGCTGTCTGAATGGAACTTCATTCTTACAAACAGAATATAAATGGAATGGGAGAGGATTCTTTCCGATATATGTGACATGACAGATCTTAGCTTTGAGGATCTGAACTGATGGAACAAAAAGAATATAGCTCATCAGAACATTTGCCATGGAAATAGCAATAGAGTAGTGAAAGGCTTGTAACATTTTATGTGGGAAAGGGATTGCAGGGTGGAGAATAATTCATCAACACTTCTGAACTCTATCAAAGGCTGCAAAATAAGGACTGGGCAGCTCTAGCCAAAAGCTCCATTTTTGGTCTGATCTGACTCTTGTAACAACAAAGCATAACAGGTGGAGTGCAGTGGTACAGGAAACAGATCATTTTTTTTCAGCATCTTTAGCAATGGATTGTATATACGAGTTCCACTTGACATCTGGGGTGAACAAGAGGCGTTCAAGGCAAGTAATATCCTTGTGGCAACAACCATTCATCGTGTTTATAAGATTATTTAATGAGTATTTGTATCACCATCATATAGCAATTTAAAGAAGAACTAGAGATGTTTTTAAATAGCCTGTTCAGATCTAGTCTCTCATATCGAGGTCATTCATGGCATACAGAATGGTTTAAATTATCAGTTTATATATATATATATATATATATATATATATATATATATATATATATATATATATATATATTAAAAAGAAGGGTGGTGCAAAAACGTTTTTTTAGTTGTAATGTGGATTTATTGAGAAAAATATTATACTTTGTTTTACATAATTTCACGACCGTGTTTCTGGTCTCGCAAACCGTCTTCAGGTGAAAGTGGAGATTTCTACATATTATTAAAAATAATTAATTTTCTTCATGTTCAATGTGGAATATTCTCGATATGAGACATTCTGTTTGTGTTGGCAATCCGAATTTTCTTTAAGTGAAATTATGTAAAACAAAAAGTATAATATTTTTTTCTCAATAAATCCACATTACAACCAAAAACGTTTGCGGCACCACCCTTCTTTTTTTTAATACATACTTTTCTCTCATTGGAACCACTACAACATATTTCTTTTATATATATATATATATATATATATATATAACTAATATTCTCTAATGAGATCAATTATTAAAAATGGCTTCATGCAAATAAATCATCTAAATACTATTAAAGAGGATCCTTCATCAGATTTTATTGACTGGCACTACAGAATCACAAAGAACTTTACCAAATAACAAAAACCACATCACTAAGACTTCCAAAGGCAAACAAATTGGACATGATGCACTAATGGGTTAAATAGATTCAGCATCCTAGCTTAGAAGTTAAATAAACCAAAGAAGGTATGAAACTTAATAATTATTAGATGTAGAGGGTGGGCCCAAATTTTTGGCTTGGGGTGGGGGGAGCAGTGTGAGAGAGAGTGAGTGAAAACACACACACACACACACACACCAAATTTCCATCTTTGAGTGTTCATTTGCATGAAAGGAGATATCACTTATTAGTTGATTCTCATGTTATTTTGTCACTGTGGCACTTTTTGATGCTAGTTCCTACTGACCCAGAGGAGGAAAAATATCCCCCACCCAGCAAATACCCATCTTAGTAAAGTAAATTTCAAGACATCTTACTTTCAGAAACTGTCTTAATTATCAAAATCTTCATATTTCTTTTTCAAAGTTTCCAAGACTCCCCCCCTGTTCGGACTGTTGTTTCACAACATTTTGGCTGTTGTACACTCCAGCCTTCTTCAGGTGATATTAGTTGGAATTTTGAACCAAACCCTTTATTCAGTCCACAGGAGTAGATTATTCTAATTCCACATGCCATGCCTTTGGATATCTCAGTTTCATTTAATTCCCCTTGGTAACTCAACTCTCCAAGTTCTGGTTTCCTCTTTAGGTCATGTCAGTTTTGGATCACTCAGCTAACACTTATCCACTGGGCCAAGTAATATCACCCAAGGAAAGCCAGATTGTACAATGGCCGAAACATCATGAATATGGCAATAAAGATGAGGACAACAGTCCAATGTAAATAATTACAATACTTCATCTCATAAATATAGACAGAACTTTTTCCCCCTATTTGGATAAAATTATGGATATGTGACTTGTTGATAGAAAGGCTAAAGAATTCCAATTATAATAGCATTGTCTCGCCATAATGCAATTTTACACAGAAACAGAATTTTAAAATAATAGCAATAAAAAAAACAAAACAGAGTGGTAGAAAACCAAATGAGGTTGGCTAGGTTATGAATCTGGATCATAATTATGATGATTATTATTAAAACTATTTTTCAGAGATCTTAGATTAATGATTTAAAAAAAATTCTGTTGGTCTTCGAGAGGACCATCCTTCATCGGATCTTGTGGACTGGCAATACAGAATCACTAAGAACTTTACCAAATAACAAAGATCACATCACTTGAAAACTAGCTCAAAGAGAAAAAAATAAAAATATTGACTTTCTATATTAGTTCAAACAAAAGGTTAAAAATTAAGTCTTAATACTAGAAAGAGCAATAGCAGTAGACTTGAGAAATCTATTTTCTTGAAAAAAATGCCAATGAATGTTGTATGTTTCCTTATAAGGAAACAGATAATCTCACCATTACTATTTAGATGCATTAAAAAATTTAAAATTAAACATTATCAGTGTCTTCTGTATAAAATTGTAATCAAGACTTGTCAGATTTCATTCCTTTGCCCAACAGGAGTCCATTGCAAGCGTAAAGTCCTTTCAAAGATGAAATGCCCAACAGAATTTTTTCCCTTCATTTTGTCATTCTTTTACTCATTATGAATTCTGTAATCAAATTTTGTGAAAAGCAAGACAGTTCATGAATAAATTAAGAACCCAGTCCTTAACATTCTTGGAATGAAATCAACAGCAGGAAGGAAATGGTCACTTCTGATGGGACAAACTACAAATACCAACTGAAAATGAAGAATACAACAAAGGAATATCAGGACAAACACAGAAATATTTATTGCTCATCCAGTTAGGGAACAAGCAAGTTGTTTTAGGGAGGGGTGAAGAGAAAACATTCAAAGACATTGAGCACTTTATCAATAAATAGGAAAATGCATAAATAATATATGAATTGGTGAATGAAAGAGGCTTTGTTCTAAAATGAACCAAAAGAATAATACTCCCAGGATGGATGAAGATAATTTTGTCATATTGACATTTGGACAGCTGCTCAGTCAGTGCACATGTTCTCATGATGCAAACCCTAAATTATAAATAAGTTACAAAAAAAAAAAAAAAAAAAAAAAAAAAAAGAAAAAAGTTCTCCCCTAAATAACACTGAAATTACAAGAAGGCAGGGAGATAAAAAACTATATTCTTCTACAGAATGTCAAAGCTTGCTCAAATTTCAGGTTTTAAAAATATATTGTAATAATAATAAAATTCCACTTTTATGTTCTGATATTCCTTGAGTAAAAAGCAGGACTTTTTATGGTCCAGTGAACAACTTTCATTTTCTTGCACCAAGATAAACAATCACCAGAAGTAGGCTATTACAAATTCTTCTGTGAGGAAAGAAACTTAAAAAATACATCTTCTGTGTCATCTGAAAGATTTTGAACAATTTTTTGACAATTTGTCTGAATTTCTGGAATGTGGAGTTATTATTTACACCATTTATATTCAAACTATTTTGGATAACCAGATCAATACACACCTGATGAAAGCCGACAGACACAACAGCTGAAACGCGATAACAGCAACAAAGATAAGGACAATAGTCTGAATATAAATAATGTAAATAAGAACAGACAATTTAAAAAAAAATTTTTTTATTTTACAATGATGTTAACTCTGTACAAGGCCCAGGAGGTTAGGGGTAACCCCCTTATCTATCATAACCCTCATTCAACAAGTGGGTTGTTGTTATAATATTAATAGTACACATTTCCAAACAAGTTTGATTCAAGAGAAAATGAGATGGTCAATCCAGTAGCCCAATGAAAAAGTCGCTTTCAGGACAAAAAAAAAAAAAAAAAAAAAAAAAATCAATATTTGGTTAGATTTCAAGAAGTGAAATATAAAACTTGTTTTCCCACCAATTTTCTTCCAACAACAGACTGGATTATTCCATTTTACTTGACTGACATGTAATAATGACGATAATACAGTTATCTAACTCTGACCCACTAATTATACACCTCATATGTTTAAAGTATGAAAACTATTAGAAAGTTAGATTTGAATGTGAATTAAATACTTAAATGCAAAAGCAATAAAAAATTCTAGTATTTGTAATTTCATCTGAATATAAAGAGGCAAGAAGTTAGTTACCAGAAAATCAGTGGTATACCTGTACTTTGTTTCTCATTTTACTTACATTTTAAAATAGTGTTTAAATTGCAGATAACCAAAATTGTTCCCTTCCATCACTTTTCACTTTGAGATTAAGCATTATCATTGCAATGCTAGCACAAGTGACACTTAAAACATCATGTTGGTCTTGTTTAAATGTTTAGAGGCTTGTAAAAACTTTTTTTTTTTTAATAATGGAGATATCTTCAAATAATCTTTCTTCCAAGTTGCTATCTTGTGAAAACAAGTTAGTAATCGGGCAAGAATTAGTTTTCACTTTGCAGCTGAACAACTCCTGAAAACATTTAAATTTTTAGATAACATTTATGAAAAAAAAAAAACACTTCCAAAACTACCATTAATTCTTGAAAAACAGAATTCTTTCAAGTCATTTAAATCATTAAAAATATATATATTTTTAAAAATTAAAAAAAAAATCTTCATAAAAAATTAACACAATCAATATTACAATTGTACAAATAATTCATTTGGATTGAGGTGAAATCTGATTTGACATTTCAAGATTTTGGGGAATTATTTTCAAAACTTCTTTCCTTAATAAAATTTCTTTCAAAATAATGACAAGTAAAACAACAGAAAGATATGATAAATATTTTGGCACTAATAAAAAAAAAAAAAAAAAAATAGGCAAAATTAGCCTTCATTAAACTTTACATACCAGAACATAATTCTTGCATGAGCCTGCCTGTGTGCATATATATTTTAGATTCTTTAAGAAAGGATTCAATAAAAGGATAGTGATGTAATGTTTTAGAGGTGCATTTATAGTTGGTAATATAATTTTTAGTAATCTATTGGAGGACTTTCTTGTTAAGAATTATGTTCTTTGCGGCATTAGTAAAAAAAAAAAAAAAAAAAAAAAAAAAAAAAACATTATGGCCAGTTTTGTTCATGTGTATTA
Organism: Acanthosepion pharaonis; assembly: GCA_903632075.3. Classification (NCBI taxonomy): domain Eukaryota; kingdom Metazoa; phylum Mollusca; class Cephalopoda; order Sepiida; family Sepiidae; genus Acanthosepion; species Acanthosepion pharaonis. The sequence continues at coordinate 599,118 of CAHIKZ030000522.1, read as the reverse complement.
TGAGAGTTTTTGAAGGGTTGTCTAATCACAAATCACTTTATGTTCGTAGATATGAGCATTTAGACAAAGATTTTACAAATTCCACCCTAATTAAAAAAGAACAATTTTTTGTTGTAAGTACTTCAAGGGATTACTAAAAACTATTACCAACTATAAACACATGTCAAAAACATCACAAACCTTTATTGAATCCATTCTTAAACAATCTAATATATATATATATATATATATATATACACACATACACACACGTGGACAGGCTCATGCACAAAGTGAAAGAAAAAAGGGGAAAAAAAAAAAAATCAATATTGCACCAATGAAAAGTGCATAAGTTATATTTTACCTCAATATAAAAATAACAAAAAGTGAGAAAATAAAAAAGTCAATTGCTGGTATCTCCTGCCGAGTGGATAGAGTGATTGCTGAGGGTCCATCTAGGAAACTAAAGTTGAGATGCTGAAAATGACATTGATCAGATAAGTCAAATTTTATATTTCCTAATCATTATATATATATATATAAAAGTTATTAAAAAATTATAACAAATATGTTATAAAAATCACTACAAAAATAGTCATTTTGTTTCATCACTTCTGGTGTCTTATCAAATGGTGTTGTAACACAATCACTTGATAAGACACCAAAAAACAAAACAAAATAGCTATTTTTGTATGATTCTCTTCCATTATGTTATAATTTTCAAATAAATTATATTTGCTCTACTCTGTATTGAGCACTCTTAAGAATAGTATTTTTTTGGTTATTGGAATTTATTCTGTATACACTAATCCTAATACTTGGGTATAATATATATATATATATAATTAAAGAACAAAAAGAGATAATCTTAAATCCTTGTCTCTTTTGTAAACAAGTGAACCCATCGACTTAAGTAGTATCTAAAACATTTGTATATTTGTTTATTCTTCAATTAAAAATCCATTTGTTCTTTCTTTAGATTTTTTTTCCATCATTAGATCAGCAGACTAAGGTAATAGCCTGTTCCTCCCCATGAATGGTAAAGATGGACAGATCTGGGGAAGGCCTATACCCAAAAAAGGCACTTCACAGGCTGAGAAGATTAACTATTCTTAGGTTTACACCTGGGATTCCCTATAGATTTTTTTCCAATTATCATTGTTGTTGTCCTTTCATCTCTTGGCTTTCTAAACATCTTGGAACAGTGTTATTTTCATAAAGACATTCTCACCTGGCATTACTTCTCACTTTGTTATTTGTAAAACCAGACTTAACTACAAAATGATATAGACTTTCATGATTGCAAAGTTCAAAACTAAGGCTAATTCTTTATTTCTGATCCTAACACTTAGCAGTCATCAAAAATATAAGACAACTTGAGTGTTGCCAGAAAAAAAAAAAACAACAATCAGATGAAAGTATATATTAAACATCTTACTTGAAAGCAGTCTCTACAGATTTAAGATGAAAAACTATACATTAGATCCTTAGATACCAGTTACATTGGTAGATACATTTAAAAACAAATAATTGTGGGTACAAATCTTGTTTATTAGAAGACAGCCAGTCAAGAAAAAGATGCAGAAAAGGATAAATACCTATTAACAACCTTTCTATTTTGATTTTTGGAAATGATAGAGAAGGAATACCCTTTCTCAATAGTACTGCATTGGAATCTGATTACTAAACCTCTATGTCTTGGCCATAAATTTTTGCATACTTTAGGTTTTTTAGTTACTTAAAATAGTCTTTTATTTATCTCTTAATATAATTATTTTTTATGCATATTTTTAATTTTTTTTTTTAAATTTCTTTTTTATTTAATTACTTTAATTTTTTTTTACTTTATGTTATTTCATTATATTGATGTCAAATATTATTATTCTCAATTTGTAATTGTGACTTATGTGATGATGGTGGTTTCACTGCTTAAAATGACTAGACAATTTCAATGTATCTATTTTGAATATGATCACTCCTTTCCCACACCATGTTTTTTTTTTTTTAACTTGTCAAGTCCCCCACCTCCCAGAAGAAACGTCCCTTCTGGCTCACCCTGTCTACTGTCTGCTTAATTCCTCCTCTCACTCTTTCCCCTCTCTCCTCCCCATGACTATCTCTCTCTCTCAAAAACACCTTATACTGAAATTGTCTTTCTTCCCCTTTTTTCTCCCTTTTAACATTAAAACATTTCCTTTTGCTCTTTACTCTCTCTTTTTCCCCTTTTCCTTGTCTAAATAAATTGAACTCCATTTATTACTCTAAAACTGGTCTGAGGAGATGGACATGAGGTCCATCTCATAAGTTTATTACCTGACCTGATAGATTTTTAAGGATTCTGTATTCATATTATATATATATATATATATATATATGAAAATATAATTATTTTTAAAAAATATGATCCCATTGTTTAAAAAAAATATTAAAAATAATTATAATTTAGGCTCTACTTATGTATTGAGCACAGTTTTTTAAAAATAAAAACAAAAATACTAAAGAACTTCAGATTATTAACCTAACAGTTCTTTCCTATTTTTCTATATATTTGCACACACATACACATGTGTGTGTGTGTGTGTGTGTGTGTGTGTGTGTACACCAGTAAAAGTGGATGTATATACACTGGTGTACAAAACTTGAGTCACTTCAGTAAATGAATTACTTTTGTTAATTTTACCCCAAAATCAAGATGGATTAACAGTATGCTTTTTTTCAATACAATTTATGATCTTTGACAGACACAAAACAAGTTAGTGCATTTTATTGAGGAATCAGAGAGCAGAGTTCGAATTCCAGTCGAATCTATTACATTCATTTACATGCTAATACCCTTGGGAAAGGTATGAATCTTTCTTCTCCCCCCAGCTATGGGTAAATAGCAGGACAGATCGGGTTCTCTAGCCTTGGATGGCAACTGGTCTACTGCAGAAAGAAATGGCAACCTACTGTGGGGAAAAAAATCTGCCTCGTCAGTTATGTATCAAAAGATACATGATCGCCTATGCGTGTATCACACATGGCCCATAACTGACTGATGATGAAAGATAGGGGGGGGGAAGCCATGCAAAAAATACTGAGTCACCAGAGAAAATTTCACCTTTCATCTCTTAAGGAATTTTTTTTATTTAATTTTATTTTTTTTTATATTCAAAATATCAAGTTAGTAATTATTGTGGCTACCTTTGGCATGTATATTTTTATGTGGCATTGAATATAACAAAGTCCAGATTTTCTCATTGGAAATTCTTTTCCCCCATTCTTCTTGGCAGTAATCTTGAACACTGTAGTTTTCATTGGAACATGTGTTTCTTCATTTCCCACCACAATGGTTCTGTTATATTGAAATCAGGACTTTGCACTGACCAGGTTTCCAAAAGTTGATCATCTTCATTCACTAAACCATTTTGTGGTACATGAGGTGTGTATGTTTTATGTACCAGTAAAGGTAGGTGTACATAATATGCATGTATGATAGTAAAATAGATACAAATATGTAAATATCTACTCTTCATGACCAAAGTTTATACACAAACTAATGAGATAAAATTAGATGAAATGCAATTGGTTAGAACAAACTGGAATCCTCACATGAACAATAGAGGCAAAGAAAATTACATTAGTAAATAAAATAACATAAAAAATTGATTTAAATCAGTTATTTGCATAAGCCTATAAAATTTTAGACAATTGTGAGAAAAAAGAAAGTTATAATTTATTTTACAATACAAGTCAGCACTTGCCATATGTCCAGCAATTGATAGAAGGATGTGGCTCAGCAGGTAACAATGCTGAATTAGGTTCAAGTATTGCTGAAGAAAATAAAAAGTTTAATTTTTAAAAATCTTAAGCTTTGTCAAAGTTGAAAGAAGAGCAGGAGGAGATTATTTTATTAAATATGAAAAGGACTATTTTTTCTATGTTAAACAAAGTTTATCTGCTGCATTCTAAAGTCAAATATTTCTGGAGTACTATATTAATAATAGACCATAAAAAAAAAAAAAAAAAAAAAAAAAAAAAATCACAAAAACATGTATGGGTATATATATATACATGATAAAATATAGTATTAAGTTATGCTATATTTATAGGCTAAAGTGCTCAATTTCAGGGATAGAGCATGAAAGACTGTCACCTGAGGGTGTTTTTTTTTTGCATATTATATATTGACATAATGGAATATGCATACACCGTGTTCCCCCCCTCACTGGAATATGATTGGCTGGTGTCCGTCATAAATACCGACAGACATGTAGGTACAAAAGTCAGAAACTTTAGTCTGAGAGCTAAGTCTATAATGGCGCCCATTGGACTACACTTCTTACCTGCGACTACAATACATACCAGTCGATTACTGCTACCGTATTCTACTTGGTTATAGTAGCCAAAAACACTTAGCTATCCCTTTCTGGGACATTATATATATATATATATATATATATATATATATATATATATATATATATATATATATATATATATATATATATATATATATAAAAAAAACAGTATTTACAAAAATATGACCAACTGGAAAAAGTTTTTTGTGGTGCGTTTCATCTCTTAGGATTTCATCAGACTGGGCTTTGTTGACACTGCTATATCTACACTTACACACAAACAAAAACACAGGTAGTTTCAAAATTTTTAAAGAATTTTTTTTTTCAATCTAGCCAAATTCATCTGTAAAAATATTCCAGTTTGTCATATATATCTATATCTCAGCTTTTGCTTTCGAAAATTAGAACAATCAACTAAAAATGATGTTTCAATAATCATATGTAAATGATACATCTTGAGAGAAGAAAAAAGTTTTCTCTACAAAAATAACAAATTATTTTAATGAAATTCTTTTTTTTTTTTTAAATTTGAAAAATCATTTATTATCTACTTCCTGTCCCATAATTGTTACATTTGTATGCAAATTTATATACACTAAATGGAGCAACTATTTACGAAATTTATTTTTCTTTTGGCATTCAAATTCATGGAATTTGTTTTTTTAATTTAAAAAAAATTTTTTTTTTTTTTTTGCAGCGGTTTAATTTTGTTTTTTTTTTTAATTTTTGCACAAAGCAAAAGAAAGCGCAGAGCTGATACAAATAGCTTGAGATTAAGATGGACAGTAGGATAATTCAGGGCTGCCAAATTAATAATTTTCAGTTATATCTGGCTGACTCTTTCCCAATTTAGTTGATAAAAATATACATTTAATTTTTACCATTTTTTTAAGGTTTTGGGTGCATCTACATTCAACTTAGTCTTGTTTTTGTTTTATTGTTGGGTGTTCAGCTAAGGTCATACAACTATTTTATTCTTACAGTATTTTAAAATAACTTAAATTAAAATGGTGATCATCAAGTTATGTATGATTGATTTATACATAATCTTGTAATTTTTTTTTTATGTGTAGTTTGTTAGCAACACAGCCAGCTATTGTTTTTTTTTTTTTCAAACTTAGATCTGGGTTTGGTCTGTGTTTTTTAATTTTGAAATTTGAAAGTGTTTTGAGCATTGATATTCTTTCTGTGATTGAGCAAATGGCGTCAGCAGTGGCCTCATCCTCATGTATTAAACGAGTTTTCTCGTCCTATAGACTTGTGAATTCCAAACTGACAAACTGTCTTGGTACAGATAAAGCAACAAAACTGGTCTTTCTATTTAAATCAATGAATGTAAACACTGCTCATGTTGAATTTTAAAATTTTATTTAATTTATAAAATACTAGCGTTGCCCGGGGATGTAACAGTAAGAGATAGATCAAGTATTGACCATCATAAAGACTGAAAAATAAAATTGACAAAGATTATTGTTTAAGGTTGACGGACACGCATGTCTTACTTTTTTTTTTTGTTTTTTTACAAATTGATCAAACCCAAACAAAAACATTGTTTTCAACCGTTATGAGTCTATAGATTGAATAGAATTTTATTATAAACAATTGTCTAATAAATGGAATTTTTAAAGCATTCTGAATGTAAAAATAAAAAAAAAGTGTGCAAGACAATAAGAAACACTACCTGCCAAAAAAAAAAAAAAAGAAAAAAAAGTGAAGCTTTGTTGAAATCGGTTGAAAAATGTAGGAAATCCGATCCCATATATAAACGAACACACACACACAAACAACCTGGGTTTTATAATAAGTAAAACTCGATATGAGTTGTCCCCCCTTTCATTCTGGCGACAGTGATGCCTCTTAATAATGTTTTCAACTTGATTTTGTGCAAAAACAATTGTGTTTTTCCAATTTTTGGCACTGTCAGAACCACCACAAGGTAATTTTATGTAGTCCTGTGAAGTTTTGTTGAAATCAGTTGAAAAATGTAGAAAATCCGATCCAATATATAAATGAACAGACACACACACAACCTGGGTTTTATAATAAGTATGATTATTCAATTGATTAATAAATATTTTATTCAATATGTTTAACACTTCTTTCATAGAAATTATATTTATATGCTGGTGGGCAAGCCAACATGATGTATAAAACAAACCCCACCTCCAAATTTTCAAGCTAAAAATGTAGGTTTTGGGCTATATTCACTATACAAGACAACCTCACCAAATCGTATTTTAAAATGTATTGTATAGAATTTATTAAATAAATTGAGTAAGCATACACTTTTTCATTCAAATTCTAATAAAAAAAAAAAAAAAACAGTGGGGAGATATTGTCAATTAACTACCACAATCTACACTTTATCCCTACCATAATAATGTGAATTGTGGTTTCATTAGAAAATATTTGTGTTACTAGTTATTGAATTAAATTTTGAAAAAAAAAAAAACATTTGATTTAAATTGAACAACCCCGCATCAGAGTAATAAAAACAAAAGGCAGGATCTCTCATGTGTAATGTTACATTTTATTCAAATTTGGATTACATCAATCAACATTGGACTGGAGCTTTGACTAACGCCTTTTCCAAATGTGAACCTTACATTCTCATGTAGAGACAAGAGATTCTTGTCTCTGAGAGAGGTTTATATTTGTTATACCGGGTTCTCCTCTCCCCATAAAAACACATCCCAAGTACAGTTCACATTTTCATACTCAACTCCCGACCAGCTAGGAGGTCATCCCTGCACCTAGCTTCTCTCAAGGACACTGTGCACCATCTATTCTGACATGAGACATATACCACACAAAGACTCCCTCTACAATACTAATGTAAAATAACTAAAAATCTGCAGATTAAAAACACACACACTCTTCACTATCGCTTTATAAATGAATAAAAATCTTTTTGGGGGAGTTTAGTTTTTCCAGGACTTCAAAAATGCTTTTATGAAAGATTTGCCATTACAAAACAAGACAAAAAAAAAAAAAAAAAAAAAAAATTAACTAATTTTAATTATTGCAAATCATTTCTTTAAGAGAATTTATTTTTAAGAACATTCACGGTAAAATTTAATTAGTCGATACAAGAAGTTTCTTAATTAAATTAAAGAATGTAGAATTTTACTTTCAGCAGCTAAGGAACTGGTCAAAAGGTGCCTGCAAAACAATTTCCAAGACTATTAATCTAAATTAGCAACTTGTTTTTTTTTTCAATAAATTGTATCAGAATTAAATCAATAGTATTTGAATAATTAATAATTACATGGAAATTAATTTTTCTTTTATTTCCAATCAAGAAATGGGAAATCTCATTTATTTCTGTTATGCATCAGATTTTACAAGAACATAGATTTACTTGATCTTTGAATAAAAATGGCAACTAATATTTCTACATTATGATATCTATAATAAGGTACCTGATAACATGGAAGGTTGAGCATTCTGATCTTGAGACCATTGTTTGCAATTTAAAAAAAAAAATTTGTTATATAAAAAATTTTTAAAGCACACAAATGTACTAAATGTTAGTAAATAAAGAGATTGCCTAGTACCAATCACCTATCATTAGTCAGCCTAGAAAATCTACATTCAAAACTAAAGGTTTTTAGTTGGACCCCAACATTGGAGTAATGAGAGTCAACAAGAGGATATCACATCAAATAATAATTGACCATCTTGTATCAGATTGCATGATGGAAAAAACTGAAAAGATTGATACAAACATTACCCAGACCTGTTTACAGGGCAAGGGACCTGTGATAATTTTATGGGACTTAACAATACACAAACGGAACAATCAAAGCTAACCATTCAGACATTGTGATAAAGACCACAAAAAACAGTATGTGTTCTTATTGACATGGTAATTCCTGCAGACTGTAATGTATCTTTGAAGATTTTAGAAAGAAAGAAAAAAAAAAAAACTATAAAAAAAATACACAGATCTTAAAATAGAAGTTTCAAGAATGTAGCACATGAAATCAATAATTCCAGTTGTGGTTTACATTCTGAGTTTCATTGGAAAAGGTTCTCATTGAAGGGATCTCTGGCGAGTCAAGTCTTAAGGGAAAAAAAAAATTGGTCTTACAGGCACAGTTCACATCCTACAAAGGGATTTTATATAAAATGTGTACAGACTTGTAGATTTTAGTCGTTTTTTTAACACAAATGTGCAGTGGAAAATACCATATCTGACATTAGCTCTCAATTACTCTCAAGAATCCATCTTTTCCTCCTCCAGATACGTTAAATAGTAGAGTAGACTGGGCTTTTCAGCCTTGGTTGGCAACCAGACTAAGAGAAGGAAGACTGATTTCAAAAACCATATATAGCACATACTATATCCAACTAATGAAATGATTGTGTTCACAATGACTGATTTTTACTGCAGTCAGCCTTGGTTGATTTAATCTGAAGTGTTTGTAGACAATTTTGAATCCAGATTTTAAAAAAAAAAAACTTTCAAATATGCAAATTTTAACAGATCGTGACATCTATCAGATGAAATTTGAATTTTATTATTGCATTATTCCAAAATTTTAACACATCAGCAGATAGCTATTAATGTCAGCAACTGAGGCCAAATAGGACCCAGGAAGATGATGAATAAACAGCAGCAGTACATTGGTTACAGATTTAAGTGAGAAACCATGACCATTTATTTTCCAGTTCAGTATAGAGCTAAATATCCCTACTCTTAGCAAAACTGATCAATCAATAAAGTGTTTTAGATAAATTATAAAATGTCATTGAAATAAAGTTGATATACAACTATCTATTGTTAGTAGAGACAGGAAAAAATAAAATGGAGAAAGAGCAAAGATCATTTGGCAGAGTCTCAAGAAATGCTTGCAGGGAAATAAAACTTTAGCCAGAGTCATCATTAAAAAGGCAGACATAAGAGTGTATGAAAGAAAAGTTGAGAGCATTGACAAATTAATCAACAGTTCAATGATCTTTAACAGACATTTTGTTTTGAAAGGTGTGCATCTAATAAGAGCATTTTATAGCAAAAATATTACTACCTCCAAATTCAGAAAGACACTAATGAAATTCTGATCTTTAGAATCAGTAAAGTTGAAAAGAGGCCAGACAAGAAAAAAAATTAATTCAACTTAATGCTTAGTTGCTAAGATTTGATATTCAAATAAATGTGTTTGTCAACCTGAAGACTTTAAATTGGGGATACAAACCAACACGATTTCTTGTTTACAGATCACGACAGCTATTAGGAAGACGTGATTAAATATACTTTAATGTATAAAAAAAATTTATTCAGTATTATTGTTTAAGTAATAAGCATTATAACTTAGCACAAATAGCTATATTGTGGAAAAAGGAATTGACCATATACACATTTTTTATGTATTTATGTTTATTTTTTTAACTTATCAAAAATTACATTCTTGTACATGTAGTTATGGATAATATACATTAATTACTAATTTTCTTAACTATTTGGGCTCAGTTGCTGACATTAATAGCTATCTGGCGATGTGTTAAAATTTTGGAATAATGCAATAATAAAATTTAAATTTCATCTCTGATAGATGTCACGATCTGTTAAAATTTGCATATTTGAAAGTTTTTAAATCTGGATTCAAAATTGTCTACAAACACTTCAGATTAAATCAACCAAGGCCGACTGCAGTAAAAATCAGAGTCATTGTGAACACAATCATTTCATTAGTTGGATATAGTATGTGCTATATATGGTTTTTGAAATCAGACTTCCTTCTCTTAGTCTGGTTGCCAACCAAGGCTGAAAAGCACAGTCTACTCTACTATTTAACATATCTGGAGGAGAAAAAATATGGATTCTCAAGAGTATTTGTACATAAGTGAAGGTAACAATCTTGACTAGAATTCAAACTTAACTCTCCAATTCTCATTTTAAGCTGCTATCCATTACACTACCAGCATACCCATTCCAAATTAAAAACAAACACACATTTATAATATATATAAGACATGATAATGATAACATTTTGAAATCGCTACACATATTGTACTTCTTCAGCCAATGGTAACTGGTGATTAAATGATTTTTAAGGACTTTTAAAAACAAAGTGTTACCTCTTTTCTGAAAGTTAAAGGGAGGTGGACGTAAGGTCGGAATTAAAAATAGACTTGTGGGTATGTCTTGATTAACCAATTAAATGTCAGATCTATGCTAAATAGAAAAGTATGGTCAGAGGGTAGAGATGGGAGTTATTTTTTCATGTCATGATAAACCTGGACATGTCATCATTGACGATTGTTGAAAAAAATGACAGTGACAAATATATCGTGATTGTAGACAAATATGACATGTTCAGCTTGTTGAAGGAAGGGGTAGGTTAATCAGATGTAAAGGAAACAGAAAAAAAAAAAAAAAAAAAAAAAAAAAATTTTTTTTTATATTTGGAAAGCTTAAGGGGCCTGTAGATAAAATTAAAAATGTCAGCACGTCTATACATGATATTAATAATACTAACTGGATGGCAATACATATCAATATTTAAACTGAAAGAAGAAGCAACAAGATAAAAAAAATAGTACTAACCAAAATTATTCCCATCAGATATAAAGGAATTGATACAGAAGAATATTTTTTCCTGCTTTTGTCAGCTTATTGACTGAAAATGTTTTCATGCATAAATTGAAACATCTATGCCTTTTTCTTCAGTGATTAAATTTCTGTTTTTGCTTACAGTAGAAAAAAATTTTTGGAAACAATTTCCAATTTTACATCATATTTCTAGTGGATGAATTCAAATCCAGAGTGGGCTCAAAATACAAGACACTTCAAAAAAAAATTAAGTGAAACTAAAAGAAAATTAAACTAAAAGAAAATTAAACTAAAAGAAAATTAAACTAAAAGAAAATTAAACTAAAAGAAAATTAAACTAAAAGAAAATTAAACTAAAAGAAAATTAAACTAAAAGAAAATTAAACTAAAAGAAAATTAAACTAAAAGAAAATTAAACTAAAAGAAAATTAAACTAAAAGAAAATTGAGAGGAATGTTAAAGGAGGTAAATTATTGTTTGGTATGCAGAAACTGTTTGAAATGCTATACTGAACATTCAAATAGTCTACCACTAAACTGTTTAAAATACAAAAGGTCAAGCAACAAAAAGAAAAAGATGAACATGGATGTGTTTTGAATGACAAAGCATTTAAGTGGGAAAGTTGACAAAATGTACAAACCAATTGAATAGTAATTTACCAAGTGTAGCTTAGACATGGCACAAGGTCGAAAGTATGGAGCACTCAGTGAGAATTAATCTAACGGGAAAAGCTTGCTAATCATTACACCACAATGAAGTGCTGCCAAACCAAATATATTAAACTCTTAACTGCTAAAAATCTTATTAAAATCAAGACAACTAAAATAAAGTATTTGAACAGAATTTTTATCCAATGTTATTTCTTATTATAAACGTTTTTTTTTTTTTTTGTTTTTTTTTTGGTGAGTTGTGATATTTTTCTTTTTTCTTAAACAGTGAAATTAATAATAATAACTGGCCTAGATTGAAAAGTTATATTAAAAGACTGTAACTGACAGGAATTGAACCTGTATCCTATTCTATCAGGAAACTGTTTCTATAGCTGAAATGTAGTTTTACTAAACACAGAAGTCCCAACAAGAAATGTGCTTTCCTTAAAATAAGTAATCCAGATATTGCTCTATCAACACTGCCTCCATGGGTAAATTGATAAAGGCATGTTTCAGTTATAGAAGCAGTTCCTTTGATGGAAAAGGGGATATAAGTTCAATTACTGTTGGAGGCTTTCTTTAGGATTTCTCAATCTCTGCTGGTCATTAATTTCACGATTTAAAAAAAAAAAAAAAAAAAAAAAAACAAAAAAAAACAACAACAACACAATGGAGATAGCAACTCAAATACATATAACCACTAAAAATAACATTTATAGTAATAATGAATATAAAATCTTATTACAAAAAGGTACAAATCCTCTTCTATCCCTGTTATGGACAAATAGTAGGACAGACTGGGTTCTATAGCCTTGGATGGCAACTGGTCTACCACAGAAAAAAATGGCAACCTACTGTGGGGAAAAAAAAAACTACCTCGTCAGTTATATATCAAAAGATACATGATAGCCTAGGTGTGTATCACACATGGCACATAACTGACCGATTACATTTTTGGAATACCACCCACTGATGATAATTACAGGTGGCAGAATATCTGAAAGGCTTTCTCTTTGACTCTTGAAGCAGCAAGATGTTTCTTTTCATTCTGACAAGAGGCATGCGAGTACTTTGGAAACAGATTAAAGATTGTATTGAATTGTTCATAACTTTGTTTCTTTCTTTATCCTTCTGTAACATGTCTTGTTAATACATTTATTAATTGTTGCTTGAATTCCAGGACTCACATGAATCTGCCAAATATTGTTTGTGAGACAAATATACCAGGAAGCATAAAAGGATATTTTCCATTCCTGCAGCAATATCTCAATGTATCTAGCCAAGTCATCACTAGAGTCCAAATTCATTCAGTTAAAAATTTGATGGGGAGGGGGGTGCTCTTAATATTCAATAGTGTGTTTGAAACAGTAGTGAATAAAACAAATTATAGAACTATCTTTATTATTGTGGTGATAAAACCAAGTCTTACTTTGAAAAAGAATTTGTGTTCTTTGTGTGGTCTAAAAAGAAAAATCCAAATCAAGATCAAGTCTCCTTTAGTAGGCCTTGAAATATGGTAATTGTTTGTGCTTCCCTCCCAGTCTCAATCTTTCTTTCTTACCCCAATAAAAGAATTCTACTTTGAACCACTAGATTGCTTAGAGATTTGTGGATGAAGAAGGGTAGTTATGCTTTGCGATGTGGATTTTTTTACCCTTTCTGATTTACACTTTCAGCATTTTCTGACATTGGACTTGCAAGACTGATTTATGATCCCTGGAATTACATCCTTGGACTTATGATTTTTGGCTCTGAATCTCCTTATTGCTATTTACCTCAATTATTACTTAAATACAAAGTTGCAGGTTTCAAATAATAATACTGTATTAGTTTTACATCTGAAAACAAATCCATCCATTCCATCTTTGTTTTCTGTCACCCTATAGAATTAGACATTTTTCAGTCAGGATGGGAGGATTTAATAGAAAAAAAAAAAAGTTAATCAAAAGTATGTCTTTTCTTGTTCACTGCAACCACCAACTTGTTCATAATTAAGAAACAATATCACCTTATCAATGGCTCAACAAAAAGTGAGCAAAGATAGAAAGAATGAACAACATAGAGCAGATATGCATAAAAGAAATAACAAAATAGGAGCTCCTTGATAGGATATACAAGTTAAAAAAAATAAAATAAAATAAAAATAAAAAGAGAATGCTGATAATAGAAAAAGACAAAATACTTCAAAGATAGAATGAACAAATCAGAAAACTCTCCCATGACAAAAGATTAAAATCTACAATACACAAAAATACAGAAGGGCATGAACTCCTTTTCCTGGGACTAGTCATGTGACAAATACTTACTCCATGGCAAGACCAATCATGACAATTAAGTATTTAAATGTAACATTTTTCCCCCATTTTCTGAATAAACAGGCTTTATAAAAAGAGAATCTTTTAGAAATATGCAAACAGATATAATTAGATGTTTGAACCAATGGGATGGACAAAGTCATGCTTTGAACTGAAAAAAAAGAGAAGACTGTCATATTGATCACTTCAACTCATTCCCAGAAACATGGGCAATGCAAGCGATTCCCAGAAACATGGGCAACGCAAGCAATTCTATATTTATAGACAGATATTCTATTCCTGTTGAACAAAGAAATCCACACTGGACTGGCTTATACACTTTTTTCCAATTATAGATCACATTCATGAAGGCTGTAGAAAGCATTGGCTTATATTAACAAAAACAATACAAAGATAGTGTCTCATAATCTGAAAAAAAATCTTGGATTGTAATAATACTTTTTAACAATCTTGCAAAATCCACACATGTTGCAAACAGCATTACTCTTTGCAGGAAAAAATGCCATTTGATAAGATGTGCTTTGCTCGGCTATAATGAGCTTCACAATCAAGTCAGGTTCTATTTGCCTTTAAAGCACACTTTACTCATTCTGATTTCTTTGAAAGTCATAACTGTTTAGTTTCATATCCAAAATGGAAACAAAGCAATTTCTAAAGAATTAATGGATTTTATTTTTCAATCCCACATGTTTTTATTACTTCGAAATAAACAGTTAGGAAGATCTTTTACTAAATCAAAACAATTTTGCACTTGGATAACAGATGGTGATTGGTGGGGAGGGGGCATCCTATTTATTTCCTCAAGAAATGACTATTGGCAACGGAGGTTAATTTTCAAAGATAATTGAATTCAACTTGTAATAAGAATTTCTTTCAAGTGTATTTAGTCAATATTATAATTTGCATGATATTAATTTTGGCTGAATTATCTTCCTGTTACTCCTTTGATGAAGAAAGATGAGCTTTAAGAGAGAGAAATTAACCAATTAGTAAAAATTGGTCTTGTAATAATCAGGAGTAATCATTACTGAAGCAATGCAAAATTTTATAAATATTAAATCAACATCAGGAGCAATACATGTGCCTTATTACCTTAAATATTATATATGCTAGATACATGTGTGTGTAGATATCCCAGGTTTTTATTGTAAAAGTCTAAATCTGTTTACTGGCCTATGCATATGAGAGTCTTATAAAAGATGATATGTCTTTTGGCAGGGTTTATACCTGTATCCCTGTTGTAGAGTAAATATCTGTAAATCCTGAGGGGCTTTTAGAATGCTCAACTATGGAAAACTTTCAGTCAAACAAAATTTAATTACCCTATTTAAGAAATGCACATCTTTTTCTGATCTGTCAACATCCAGATCATAAAACTTATTTTCATACTTGAAACAAAGTAATTTCTGAGAAATTAATGGATGTTTTTTGGGTTTTTTTTATTTATAATCCAACATTACTTCTTATTACTTTAAATGTTATATAGTGATTTTCCAAGCATAGCTTACATGTGGAACAAGGCCGAAAGTATGGAGCACCAAGTTATGATCATATATATATATATATATATATATATAAGAAAAACACAGAAAAAACAAACAAAAATCTTAATATGTAATTATGCTGTATTAATGTTAATATAAAGTCAACGGACGTTTCGGTCTATTTTAGACCATCATCAGGACATATTTATAAAACATAATTAACATTAGAACATAAAATTCAACATGAAAAAGACGATAGACATAAGAGCACAACTAATCCAAACAGATAACTGAAATTTTTATATAAGATCAGCGTTCCGTTTAAAATATGATCACGTCGTCGTCACGTGGGCGATGTGAAAACGTATTCGAAGATGATTTCAAAATATTAAAATATTAAACTCGATTGAACTATTTTCTCATATAAACAGTTCATCAAGAAATCCCTTCCGTTGATATAGGAATACGCAGAGATCAATAGGTTCTTATATTTTCATACAAGCTTGAAGTCTTCCATGTTACAAAGTAAATCAAAAATGATTTCAAAATATTAGACAGGCACGATGGAACAATTTTAAACAGTTCGTTAATAAATCCTTTCCTTACCTACAGGTATAGGCTGAGATCAATAGATCCTTATATTTTCGTACAAGCTTGAAGTCTTCCATGTTATAAAGTAAATTCAGGTTTGTATTTCCAGTAGACAGTATGTAAGCAAATATATGGATATAGATCCGACAGTATGAAGAAAAATATACAGAAAAAAAAACAAAAATCTTAATATGTAATTATGCTGTATTAATGTTAATATAAAGTCAACGTCGGACGTTTCGGTCTATTTTAGACCATCATCAGGACATATTTATAAAACATAATTAACATTAGAACATACATACATATATATATATATATATATAATGCCCACATGTACTGGATATTAAGGAGATATATATTAAATATATGTGATATGTTATTCAATATAGACTAAAGTTCCATGATTAAATACTTTCATTATTCCTGAAATCATGCAGACTAATATCTTATCTCCATCTTACAAAGGTTGGAACAGTACTAGAAAAACAGAACAAAAAAGTACAAAAGGATATTTGATTAGGAGAACTCTCTAAAGAGAGACTAATATAGTCTTGTAACTAGCAGACAAGAATAATGTCATCAAGAATGTTAATTGGCCTAAGTGTAAAAGAAAAAGCTTCAACTTCACAAATAGAAGAGAGATTGACACAAGTTAATGAAGCATGTTATTGCCATTATCAATGACTGGATATGGCAGCATACACCCAAGGAAGACTAGAAGAATATATCTCTGTGAATGTTAAGAGTCTAAATAATTTGTGGAATAATCTATATATATTAATTTAAGCAACACAAATTTTCCAACATCTTTAATTCAAGACATATGCTGAATTATCTGTTCTGGTGGACCAAAAGAAGGTCACATAATACTTCCATCTGTGACCTGTTACTTGTACATACAACCAAATATGAAACATTAGTATTTTAAAAAATATTCCTCATTAACTTTTTTTTTTTTTTAATGTTTCTTCTAGAATATTTCCCCCATTTATCATGCTTTACACAGGCTGAATAAGACAAACTTGGAGCGCAGTATTTTGCTAAGTTTACAGATTTTGACATCCACCTGGCATCAGTTTAAACTGATGCCTCCCCAACCCTATATATTGGATCATTTTACTTAAAGCTTGTATTTTCTAGATTTTTAATGAAGACATGGAAATTTTTAAACAGATTTCATTGAAACTCACTTTCCAAAATTATAGTTTTGGATTAGATTTTAGATAAATGTTAAGATGCTAGTTAACCAGTGTTTCTCAGAACCCTAGGGTTCTGCAAGAGGTTGGTAGGGGGTTCTGTGAGAAATAGTAATAGGCTAATGCATTTTTGTGTAATTTTTGCCTAATTTTATATTCATAATTTTACTATACACATGCTGCATTTTGTTGGAAAATCCTTGGTTATTATAATAAAGGCTTCAACCTCTTATATTATTTAAAATTATAATAATCAAAAATATTCTTGGGTCAAGAGGGTGGCTGCTGGAAGACCTTATGTCTGGCAAGAGAACTCTGCACCCATGCCACAAAAGCAGGAGAACCCAGTCATGACTGTCAGACAATTTTTGCAACCACATCACTGCTTACATCTGGCCACCAAATTCTCCAGACTGCAATTCCCTCTATTATGTGTGGGGTGCAGTTGAGCAAGAGACCAACAAAACTCCTTGTAACACCAAAGATGAACTAAAGACAAAGATTATATCAGCCTTCACAAACTTAAACAAAGAGACCATCCAGAAGAGTTGCAGGAGATTCCAAAGTTTTTTGGAGGCTGTGATTGAAGACAATGGCAATTTTATTAAAATAACTTTACTCTTTAGTATTTCAAGATATTTTTGTGTAATTTTGGTAAATATTGTGTTGGTGCATAATTATCAGGCGTTTTTGTAGCAAGTTACTTTTTAATAAAAAATGCTGTTTTGTTTACTTTGTTTTTTTAATAAAAATATTTTATTCTCGGGTTATAAAAATGTGTGTCTATAATCATACACTCCAGAATAATCGTTTAAAAATGTTATTGTTGAATGTTTTTTTTTTTTCATATGGTTTTAAAACGCCTGATAATTATGAACCAACCCAATATATCTTAAAATGAGATGTCAGTGATATTTTCATTTTTGTGTAATTTAGACAACAATTTATCCATCACACCCTGTATATTATATATAAATAAATAAAAACAAAAGACACTTCCAGCAGCCATTCTCTTGACCCAGAATTATTATTGATTATTATAATTTTAAATAATATAAGAGACAATTGAAATATAGTAAATAATGAGTAAAGAGGGCTTGGAGAGTATAACACAATACATACTGAAGGCAAGCCACAGAAAGTCATGATTTCCCATGTCCAGAAGGGACATGGCACATAGAATAAAATTCAATAAACCAGTTTTGATAGATGCATTGTTATTCTTCACACAGGGAAATATAATAGAGACTCATCAATAATTAAGAAAATTTCAAAAGGCAGATAAAAGTGGGGAGGATGGGAGAAAAAAAAATCAATTTTTGTTTGAGGAAGCTAATTAACTGTAAATAAACTATAAAGGCTGCTTATCTGATTGG
Source organism: Acanthosepion pharaonis (assembly GCA_903632075.3). NCBI lineage: Eukaryota > Metazoa > Mollusca > Cephalopoda > Sepiida > Sepiidae > Acanthosepion > Acanthosepion pharaonis. The sequence continues at coordinate 580,628 of CAHIKZ030000522.1, read as the reverse complement.
TCAAAAATATAACCAATAATTTTTGTTCAATTCCCAAATATATTTCATCTTCCAATCATGAAAATTATTACTGCCAAATAACATGACTTGAAAAGTGCAATGGAGATCCTTGTTCATCAATTAACCAGCAGACTTACAGCCACATCACATTGAAGCACAGATTCTTGTATCACCACCAACCTTAAGCAACGTTAAGCCTGGTCAGTACCAAAATGGGTGACCACTTGGTAATACCAAGTGCTGTAAGCTTGAATGTGTAGTGGTGGCTCAGAATTGTTAATTGGAGAGCAGAGTTCCAATTCCTGTTGAGTTTGTTAAATTCACTTATGCACAAATACCCTTGAGAAAGGTATGAATCCACTTCTCCCCCACTATGGGTTAATTAGTAAGTTTTTCAGCATGTATATAAATATTTCTCAAGAGTAAATTACTATATCTGATGGCATATTAAACAAAGACTTATTATAAGCCTACCATTTGTCCATGCCTCAAATATTGCTGTGACATATAGTCCAGTGTTCCTGCTATATATTTAGAGATTTTTGATAAAATCCAAAGATGAATCAGCAATATTATTGGTCCAGACATCTTGGCTTCTGTCACTTTCCCACTGCCATAAAGTTACTTCCCTTTACCTTGTCTATAAATACTTTCATGGTAATTGTTCAGATAAGTTCTTTGCTATGGTACCTAGACTTTAGGAATTTACGTCCAGTACTAGATTGGTAGCAAGGTCAAATCAATTTACAGTTGAAATGGCTAGATGTAACTAAGTTCTATGCTAACAGTTTCTTTTTGTGCACATCTTAGTTGTGGGCCTCTTGCTTTCCAGTTAAGTTTGATCTTCAAAAATTTAAATGCAATGTCAATTGTTATTTACTGTCTTCCTGATTACTCTTCTATTGTTATCACTCTTTAATAATGCTTCTGTTTTCTAATTCTTTCACACTCAGTAACCTGTTGTGTCTTGGTGGTTTTACTGTCTTGCTTGGGGCGATTTTGATCAAAAAAAATAAAAAAAATTCATCAAAACCAGGTTTACTGTTAAATTTGGTTCAAAACCTACAAAATCCTCATTGCTTGGAAAGGAATCAGACATTTTATGATTGGATCCAATATTCTGTTCCAAGAGTATATCATCCTTGATCCCAGCCATTATTGCAAACCCTATTTCTTAAATAACAATCACTGTTTACATGCAAACTATTGTTCTCATCTTTTGTTGTTGTGATGTTATATTTCAGTTATTGTGCTCTCTGGCCTTCATCAGGTTTATGTTGAGACTTTGTGACAACAAAAAATGATGACAATAGTCTGTATGTAAATGACAATTCATCCCAGAAATTCAGACAAAAACTTAATCACTACATCACTTACTCACCCCCTCCAAATTCTTCATTTACATGCATACCTGAACAAGTGTCCATCTTTTCCTTCACTCAGTTTTACTTCTCATAATTCTTTGCATTTCATAATCCAATAACACCACAATGTATGACCAGTAAAATCATCTAAACTATTAAATTTTTGACTTATTACATTTTAGTTTTAAAAATTCATATTTATAAAAATGGATTGTCCTTGTTTCCTCCAATCCACAAAGTTTTATTTTCAAGAAGTTTCTATTTTGCTTACCCTACTTCAATCAGAAATTGTGTTTATCACCTTTATTCATACCTTAGGTGTTGAGCATGCAAGCCATTTTGACAAATTTTAGGGGGTTTAAAATTGTGTATCATATATACTGAAAAATACAATAGTTTGTCCTGTTTTTCATGACAAGTACTTTTGGGGAGGATTCGGTCTATATTTTAAAAAGTTTTGAAGTGGAACCGAATGAAGTGGCTCTAAAGTAGAGTTTTGATTTTACAATGCATGCAGAAAGCCACAATGAAGCTGGATGGTGTCTCATGTTTTGTCATCAGCTGTTTCGTTTGCAGTGTAAATATACTGCTAAACTTGTGTCTGCTTTTATACACATAAATTTAAAATATAGAAGCCTTATTAAAAAAAAAATATTATTTTATTGAATTAATAACCCCAGATTAGGTGTTGTGCTTAAAACTGTTATAACACCATGTTCCTATTCACAAAAAAAAGAAAAAAAAAAGAAAGCAAATTTTAAGCTCCCAGATTTTAAAATTATGGATCTTACAAACTATAAAAAATAAATAGTGAGCACAAAATAACGTTTCAGTTTTGCATTAAAATTACATTGTAAGTCAATGCCCCTAAAAACTAATTTCACAAACAAATTATAATCATTCATTCATTCATTCAAGTGGCTTACACTCATATCACCAAAGTTAAGCAACATTTGATTGGTCAGTGCTTGGATGGGCAACCATTTAGGAATACCATGTGCTGTAAATTCGGATGTGCAGGTTGCATAATATCTCTGAATGAGAAATTGGAGAGCCAAGTTCTAATTCCAGTCTTATACATTATATAGATTCACATACAAATACCTTTGGGAAAAGGTATGGATCCACCTCTTCTTCCAAGGTATGGATTAAATAGGACTTTTATCTGAAAATCTTTATTACGTAAAAACAAAAAAAAAATCTTATAATCCATTGTTTCGGCTTTAAATAACCTACAAAAGATTGATAAGTTGTAAAAAAATAAAACCATCATTCAAATATAAAAGCACAAATATACTTTTCTACAAAAAAAAAAAAAATGCATACTAGTTTGAATAATTACCAATCGAAGCAAGAGAGATTATAAAACAATATTCCAAAGTTGACCATTCCTTAAAAACAAGTACAAATAACTTGCAATAAAACAGATTTCAAAAACAAGAGACAAGATGTGAATTCTCAAAACATTAATTTAAAACGACAAAAAAAAACACAAAATGGCAGTGGTGTAAACATTTGCCAAATATTCAGGTAATTCAACACAGAGAAACTTCAATATTGGAGAAATTTTTATCAAAACTATTTCCTTTGTAGAGCTGTGGGAGGTAACGCAACAACTCAACTGATGATAGCAGGTAGGAACAAAGAAACCGTGAAGAGGGGGTGACTAAAACCCCCGGTGTCGCACGTCCAACCTTCTCACGAGCTGAAAGCTCTGATCCGAAACAGCAAAACGCGCCTGCTTTAACAGCCGAGGACCAACCACGATTTCCATGCGAATGACGAGACGAGATTTCGCGTTAGCTAACCGAGACCGCCCGGCATAAAATATGCGCGCCGCCATTTTGGTTCCTTTTACTGTTGGGAGAACCGGAGTTTGCACACCGCACAGATTAGCAGGTGTTTCCGAGGTAAACCATTTTCACAATTTTCCCCACAAGAGCAGACTGGATTCTTCAACCTTAGTTGCCAACCAATCTAGGAAAAGGAAAATTCTGAATTCCCAAACCCACATAGATGTAGCTCAATTGCATAGGGACAAGTGGTCTAAGGAAAGGAAAACCCTTCCTTAAAGTACAGAGATTGGACATGGGGCGCAATCACCCTACTCTGTGTAAACAATTTGATTACAGAAACTTCAGAGGCCTTATATGCCACAAAGCAGCAGGCAGATAGTATACAACTATTTCCTGCAACAGATGAATAAAACAAACAGAAAACCTGAAATGTTTAAGTCCCCATCTTCTCTACTTTATGCAGTCAATATCTTTATAACCTATAATTATAGGAATAATTTTCCTTATAACATTACATCACAGAGACAGAGGATTTAATTTTTAATAAGAACAAGAATCTATAATTTAAATGTGTATTTGTATGTATGTATGTATGTATGTATGTGATCAGATGTTGTTTATGTGTTTTCATCAGATTGAGGAATTTTTTTTTGTTTGATAGATAATTATCCAGTGCCAGTTTTAAGTACAAATTACACATTCCCCTTCTCTTGGCCAAGCTACCAATCTCTCTCAAGTGAGGTTACCTTTGCCATTGCATAAATCCTACTACTACAGTTTTAAGGCATTGCTTTCATTGTTGTTTATAGCCATTCCCAATTTAAATTTTTTATTGTCCTGCCAGTTTTTGGCATTGCATTCACTGTAGTAATAAGTAAGCTTACTTTTTTATTACTCAACATTTATTTTTCCAACCTTTCTTAAAAGTTATTCGAGTTTAGTGATCCCTGTAGCTTTACAGATTTGCCTGCACATTCCATTTGACAATTCATACTTGCCTAAGACATTCCACCAAAGAAAAGAACTTGCCTAGGTCGCAAAACTGCTGCTGCCAGGTCCGCCATGTGAATAAGAGATAAATTGTCTTTAAAACATTCAGTCAGTCTGCTTGTCTCAAAATGCCTCTTGGAATGCCACTAAGTCTGAAGATCAACATAGCCATCAGCTTTCAAGAAAAGCATACCTGAACACTTCTGTGCACAAGGCTAAAAATGATGATCAAAGGAGTCAACAGCCGAGGAGAAACGCCTCTTCAATTGCTGCTGTTGGTGAGGCTGAAACAAGATTGAGAATGCAAAAACGGCCCTTTTCATGCCCCCCCCCATTTGGGGGATATATGCCTCAGTTGCACCCAATTGTTGTTACTAATATTGATTTTCAGGTGGGCTCACTTTAAACTTAAACTGCTCCAACTCAATAGTAAAAATTCCCAGTAATGAAAGATCCGGTCAAAGATGGGTTATACTACTAGTTTCTTATAAACATATGCAATATCCACTTTTACAGGGAGATATTTACATCCATTCAGCAGATATGATCTGCTGATCTGCTGAGCAGATAAGCGGATAATTTCACAGATATTAGTGCAGAAAGGGAAATCAGTGATTGAAGTTGTAGCCTAGTCTGTTGCATTCACTTTCAAACTAATGCCCTTTGGTAAAGTATGAATTGATCTCTTCTCCCTCCAGGTATTGGTTTAATAGCATGTAAAACTGCGCTCTCTATCTTTTGTTTTTAACAGTAAGTTTAACCCTGTACAAGGCTTGGGGGCCAGGGGAATACTTAAAAAAAAAAAAAAAAAAATGCACCAACTTCCAGCCAGTTTTTGTTGCCTTCAATGATCTACAGCAATTATTATTCTGAACCTTTTCCATCTTAAAACATAATGACAAATACAACAAATAAAAGTAAAATTTCAGTAGGAGTAGATAGATTCGCTTATCTGGCTCACACTCCTCCTGGTCTTTTGAACAGGAGTAGAGGTTTATCCCTGATTTCCTATTTAGGATTGGTTTCCAATGCTTCTCTTTCACTTTCAGTAGCCCCTTGTGTCTTAGTGGCATTATAGCCTTGCTTGGTGTGAATTGATTATATATAAAAATAAAAATAAAATTTAAAGTTTACACTGCAAAGATTTACTGGAGTTTCCAAGAAACCTTCATAATTAAATTATTTAGTTTAAGGAGTACTTTAAAGCAAACAATTTAAGGTATGGCCATCCCAACTTGAGTAATACTGTATATACTTGTCTATAAGTCTACTTCATGTATAGTGCGACCCCCCCCACACACACACAGTTTTTGGGGTTTAAAAAAAAACTGATTTTTTGATATAGCTTGTGTATAATACAACCCCAGCTCCTGAAAAACACTAGTAGGCCTACCATAATCAAATATTGCAGTACTGGGCATCAACCTAAACATTTTTTTTTTTATAGCAAATAAATGGGTTTCATTATTTTTGCACAAAGCTATCAAAATGAGTAAAAACACTTAATACAAAGATTTTATACCATACTTTTGTTTTTGTCCAGGTTTCTCTTTAAGGTTAGCCAAAGGTACTTTGAGATTGTAGGCCTACTAGGTAGGTTACAGTCACCCAAAAAAAAAAAAAAAAAAAAAAAAAAAAAAAAAATGCATGAATTTTAAACACCTCCCCACCTCCAGAAAAATAAATAAATAAAATACCTTTGTAGTGCAACCAGTCACCGAAAGTGCAGGATTCTTAACCTTTCAAAGAAATTACCTGCGTCACCCCCCACCCGATTTTTTGCATAAAAAAAAGAACTGATCCTAAAGACTCATCCTATGGTAAAAAAAAAAATAAAAAATAAAAAATAGCACAAACTAAAATAAGCAGAACAAAAAATAAAATAAGTGCTACAAAGTAATAAGAAAAAAATGGTTTTGGAAAACGAGTGAATTTTATTTCCCTAAAATGTCTGGATGGTGTCCAGAATGTAAATGGAAGGGAAAGTTCTAGAATGCATTGTGACTTTTAAAAGCATCCACCAACAGCAAGAAAAGAGATATCGAATGTAAAATTGAACTGTACCTAGAGACGGGGATCCGGGGAAGGGTGTGGTAGTAAATTTCTCACTCTTTTTTTTTTTTATTTTTTATTATTATTATAATGGGCAGTAGAGAAACTGGAGCAATGTAGTACGCTCAAGGTATTATTGCTTATCAACTTCTATGTATTTTTAACGAGTGAACCTATTCAAAAACCAATGGGAGGGGGGGGGGGGTAGAGACTTTATGCGTTGAGCAAAGAATATTCTTCAGAAAATAGAGAGCATTCTATGCCAAGAATTGTTTTTCATGTGCGAGTGTTTAAACAATAAAAAATAAAGAAAGCACAAAATGATCATTTATTATTATCATCATGAGCAAATCAGACACCAAGCCGGCCCGTCATTATAACCACAGACTAAGTGTTCAAATAAATAAAAAGAAAAGAAATTCTAAAATCTAAATCATACATCCTGACCTCTTTCATAAAAGAAAAAAAAGTTTCATTTTTTTTTTTCTCGCGCTTTTTGATTCAACGTCATACTACACATCTCAAAAATGAAAGTAATGTGCCCGACCAACAAAGAGCGCTTCGACGTGGCGTAGTGGCTAGCGAGCTTGTCTTGCTAAAAATCATTTTTTAATTCATTCATCCCATGCAAACACTAAGATACAAGGGGCTATACTGGGAGTAAAAGAGAATGAAAAGACATAGAATGATTATCTTTAAAGAAAAAAAAAAAAATTAAAAAGTCTTGAACTTTTTAATAGAGATTCTAAAATGTTTAGAAGGAACCGGAAACCCAATCCTAAACAGGAAAGAAGGGAAATAAAAACCGCTACTCCTGTTTAAAAAAAAAAAAGGCTGCAAAGAAATAAAACCTATCTACTTCTGTTGTGAATTCGATCCTCACCAAGTGTTTCATACTTGCAGCCTTGTGCACATGTAACTTTTAAGCTTCGCTTTATCGCCATATAAAATAAATAACACAAATGAAATATGTGTGTGGGGGGTCATTTTCTCTATCACCTGGTGATAAACTAAAAAAAGACATTCTTTCAGGTAGTATTTCCCAAGCAGCGTGGTTTGGATGCAATGCAAAAAATATTTAGAAAAAAAAAAAAAAATGTTCTTTTTTTTTTCAACATAACTAATCAGAGCAACAAAGTCGCCAAATAAAAGTTTTTTAATTTTAATGCTCCCGCCTTAAATAAATTTATTATTCATCATAAACGTTCCGATGAACATCATTAATTAAAAACGGAAACTGTAAAAATAGCATCCTTTCAGTGATTAATACTCGGCTTATTCATGCTAAAAAAATCTACTGACGAAGCAAATTATCTACTTTACTTTTACTAACACGTGTTGTAAGGACTAAGTAAAAACACTAATGGACGATGACAACCTAATATTTTTTATGCATAATTCCCAATAAATGCAAAAATTATGAAAAAAAGTCTTTTCAATTGTTTTTTTTTTTTTTTAGTACAGCAACTGGATGAAAAATAGCAAAAAAAAAAAAAAAAAGGTCAAACAAAAATTGTTTCAACACAAAAAACAATTTATTTAAATAATTTAATGCACAAAGATTTTTTTTGAGTCTGTAAAAATTTAAATAAAACAAAATTATCAATTTTTATCGGAAAATCCACAACAAATGTTTTCATTCAATTAAGGACAAGGTTGTAAAATTTGTTATTAAAACCCGTTTCCATTCATTACACTTTAAAAACCAGTAAATTAAAATTTTAAAAAAATATTACAAACTACTTTTCCTTCGTTATTTTAAGAATCAACGTGACATTTAATATTTTTGTAATTCATAGATCTGCTTTGTACTTCTTAGATTATTTAATTTTTTAAGTCGTTTGGATTTTAGAAATATTTCCAGGCTAATAGAGAAATAGTGCCATCATTCCAGGTGGTAGATTTTTTTAAATATTATTTTGAAATTATCTTTTTTGAGCAAACGAAGACGAGAAATTAATTTAGGCAGGGGTCTGGAAAATACTTCAATTTTTTACCATTTAAAAATAAAATGGTTACTAATGAAAGTTTTACATCGTATGAAGACCCCACAAAAAAACCGAGCTACATTTCTCAAAGAAAATAAAGAGAAATAAAAAAAAAAAATAAATGCTCAATTTAAAATAATTCTCTTTCTACTATTCGTTAAAAAAAAAAAAAATCATTTTTTTTTAGTAGTTAAATTTTTCATTCAACTAATAGTTAAGAAGATTAAAAAATTAGAAAAAATTAAAAAGCATGAAGTAAAAATAAGTAATAATAAAAATACTGTAGTATAAATTTAAGTTTAATTCAAAAACTTGAAAGTTGAAGTTAAACACTCAAGAAGTATGTAAAAAAATAAGTAATAAAAAAATACTAGAAAATTTATTGTTCATAAAAGTTGAGACGACAAAACAAGTTGTAGGTTCGTCCATAAACGAAGAAAAATTTCAAATCTGAACATTAAATCCTTTTTAAGAGTTTCTTAAATGATGATGAAATGTTCTCGGCTTTTTTTTAAAAATCTCTTAAAAATCAGATGTTCAGTCAGATTTGGAGAAAGTTTTTCTGGCCGAGTATTTTTCAGCACCTCATATATTAAAATAATAAAAAAGAGTTTGTTTTTATTTTTGTTTTTTAACAAATTCAGGGAGCTCGTTATCACAAACTAATTCAGAAGAAAGTAAATCAACTTAGAAATAAGTGAAATCAGATTAATAAACTAAAAGCAAGCCAGAATTTATATATGAAAAAATAAAAATAAAAAAACCGATTCCCACCTAAAAATGGTTTCTGAGTGAACATTTCATTTAAAAAAAAAAAAAAGTTTTGTTTACTGCAGGGTGCCGTAGCTTTATGATCAGATTTTTTAATAATGGTTTAAAATACAGAATTAAACATTTTAACGTGTTAAGAAGTTAATTGAAACATTTATTTTTTCAAACAACGATAATTTATTTAATTTAAAAAAAAAAAAAGTAGCAACATTCAAAATGTTGTTTATTGTCCATTGTTTGTTTTTTTTTTTTTAATCAATCAGTAACAACTTTTTTTTTCTTGAACAGAGCTTCATAAAGATTTTTTTTTTTCATAATTCCAGGATCCAAACAAGGAGGAAATTTCCTAATTTCCAGTCACAGTCCTTAAAATTCTTGTTTGTAAAGGTTAATTTTGTTACTTTGTACTACTAAATAGTTAAAAAAAAAAGAAGAAAAAGAAAAAATATAATTAAATAAAATTAACTTCATAAATTTTTAAATACAAGCTCCAAAAAGTTTTTTTTTTTTCTTCTTTTGATTTACGCCGGTGCTGATTTTTAAAAAGAAAGCATGACAAGAGGAGAAAGCTATAAAATATTTTTATATGATATTGTAATTAATTAATGTAGTGTGGAAAAAAAGATAATATACCTTATTCATCGGCAACGGTATTATCCATATTGTTTATCATCGAACCGAAACCAATATATAAAAAAAAAAACTGACTGCAAGTCTTGCTTCGAAGTTCGAACCTAATCATTGGTTTTTCAGTTTGCTTTAGAAAATGCTACAACCATGTCTACAGACAGTACCTTGAGGCAGGTATATTTATGTGAAGAAAAATAAACTTGGTGACATCTTTATCGAAAAATATAAGCTTTTGATTATGTGAACCACTTTCATGAATTAGATTCGTTATCACTTGAGAACTATTTTTTTAATACGTTAGCTATGGATGAACAGTCGAGTAATAAATAAAATAATACGTATGGGATTTATTTTCATTTTTTTTTTTTATCCGGGATACAACTAGACTAGCTTTTTAATGTTAATTTTAGATTTTAATTATCATATAGCTACTATTTATTTTTGCTACAAGAGAAAATCAGGATTCAATTAAAAACGCTTTTTTATTTAATAATTAAAAAAATATATTTTTTAAAGAATTATGCAGTTTTCATTTACATTGAGTTACTTATTTTAATTTATTTAAGATTATTTTTTTTTTACACCTGTGTACATACAAAGAAACTGTCAAGCGTCAATTCTCCGATATATAAACCGAAACGGTAAACATGAAAAAATAAAATGACGAATTTTGACAAGGTAAATGACAGACGTGATAAGTTGTACGCCGGCATTTCTTATAAATTTGAAATATTTTACTTGTTTCGGTTATCCATAAAATATGCATGTCAATATCGACCATTACTATTTCACAATTGTTTTGTTGTTTTTTTTAAACAAAATAGAAAAATATTTGGGTTAAAAATTGTACATGGACAATCGATATAGATCGCTACAAAACATAACTGCAGTTTTAGATATTACTTTCTGTAAATAAATTGGACTAGTCAGGGACAAGTTTCAAAATATTTATCCACGTAGACATTATTTCACTATCTCTACACGTCGTCTTGTAAAATCTACAATGACCAATATATTCAGAGTTAAAAAATTCAACAACTCGATATTAGATGAGAATTTATTTTTTATCAATAGTCGTACTACTCTACCAAACTTTTTTTTTTTTTTTTAAACGGTATAAAAATTAAGATTTATTTACGAAAAATAAAAATTAATTATAAATTAGATTACCTAAAAAAAATAAAAAAATAAAAAAAAAAGTTTATTTGCTACTTTGCTAAAATAAAGTTTTGCTTAATTAAATTTAAAAATGTTCATTTTGTAACTTTAAAAAAAAAAATAATTCTGGTAAAATTTCATTTTGTTTTTAAAAAATGAAAATTATCAATAATTCCTCCTTTATCAAAACTGTCAAAACATTTTTAAATAAACGTTTGTCTTAGTCAAAATGTGGATACACGTAAGTAAACAGTAGTAAATTAACAATAACATGCATCGGTGTTTTGTTAGCAAACAAAAACGTGTTGCTTTAAAAATACAAGTTAGTTTTGAAGTGACAGAAGGAAAAAAAAAAAGAAGTGATATAATTTATTTGTCCAGTCTCATATCACAAGTTTTGTATTGTATATAGTCTCACATCTTAGTTTCTGATCTTTGTCTAATTTTAAAAGGAGTTTTTAGTTAAGACAAACAAAATATTTTAATTGTTCTTTGGTGACTGTCATTCAAGAAGATTATAAAAGGAACGACAATGACAAAAAAAAACTTATGTCTTTGAAAGGTGATTTTCACGTGATTATTCAGTTGGTTTTCTTTTTTCCTTGCTCACATCCGAGCAATTTTATTTTTTTTAAATCCGTTTTTACAGTATTTCTTTAAAATATTATAAAATAATTAGAAATCTTTAAAAATTATCTATTTAAATTAAACAAATATTCGTTTTAAAAAAAATTGTTAAATTTTCTAGAATTGAAATGTTTTGTTGAAAGGTAGGGTCAGTTTTAAAAAAGAACTGGGAGAAAGAGTTAGAATTGGTTTTTTGCGGGATATTAAGTTTAGCGTTCCAAACGATTCCTACATGCCAGTTCCCTTTACAGTTCCACCTTGATTTTTTTTTTAAACAAGCCGCATATTCTCAGCAGTCCCTTTTTCGATTTAAAAAAAAAAAAATAACCAAATACGAAAACTACCGTTTGAAATGCAAAAGATTTAAAATCCTTCAACTTTTTTTTTTCTATTAGACAATTAGAGAGAAATTGAAATTTAATTTCCATGAAAAGATAAAGAAAGCACCGATCTCCTAATTACATGGGAAGGCTAATAAACTGAGGAAAAAAATCATCAATGCCCTTGTTTGTACTTCTGGGAACATTTATCCTCGACTTTCATACTTTTCGTTTTATTGCTCCAATAAAACACTGAATTAATATCTCCCAAGGACCCTGTTTTTTTGGTATACAGAAATCATTTTAAGCATATCCATTATTTTAGACTGCTATTTCAGCTGATTCAAAATGTCTACGATTATGGTAATAATAATTACCAATTAAATTTTTCAAGATTTTTTAAAACTGCCCATTGGCCTGTCAAATGCTTTAGTTTAAAAATCTTACAATGGAACTTTAATGAAAAATTTCTCTTGATTGTAGTAGTTATACACATACAATGACAATGTACAAGACTTTGATAAGGAGTTCTTGACAGAACGCTTCATTCTGGCCTTTGACCAAAATTGGTTGAGCCCAATAAATGGTTTTAAATTTTTTAAAAATACCGTTTGTACTTTTGTCTCGAATGGTACGAGAATATCCCCAAATTCTGCTTGGGATTTCTTATTAAATCTCTATTATTACACACGGCGCCTAAGTCGATAGTTTCGATCATAAAAGCGTCTGCTCAATCAGCAAGTTGTAGCCAAGAACCGGTTCCAATGAGTGAAAAGCTACAGCAGAAGTAAGAAGAGGGAGCATTGTTGAGGTAACCTGTCCTCGCTGACAACCTAGTTAATTCGGAAGGCAGTAAGCAAGCAGGTAATCTACACCTCCTCCTCGGTGTTGGTACTTGTTTAGAAAACCATGATGGCAAGAGTTCTGTTACAGTAGATATGGTAACTTGTCCTATGCTAGCTATTACAACGTCAGTTAAAAAAAATAACAGTACCCGAGACCGGTTACAAATAAAATGGGAAAGAAAAAAAATGTTTTCTTTTTATTAGTTACTAGGACATGTTTCGTTACAGATGTCCCATCCTATGTAAAGGAGTGGAATAAAATGTTTTTTTTTTTAATCTGTCGATTCGATTAACGCATTTTTATCAGTATTTTTGTGCCACTAGTTTTTCGTGGTAAAAGAAAAAGATGACAAATAATTTTAAAAAAGTGCCGAAATTAAAAAAAAAAAAAAAAAAAAAAAAAATGAAGAAGGCTGTTAGTGTTTCCCTTCCTAATTGCCGAAAGAACGGTTCGCGATAAAAAGTGTTCACATGTCCAAACACACCACCGGCCCCATGTTTAATGCCGTGTATAAAAGCTTCCCGAAATGATTAAGAATCGCAACAAAACGTCCCCTAAGCTAAGGAAAGACTCTAGTTTCAAAACACTTCAGCTTTGAAGCAGCGCGTTTTTTATTGAGTGAGGGTACCTGACAAAAAGAGGAAAAATTAGGGAGACTACCTTAAAAAAAAAAAAAAAAAAGCGAAAACAAACTAGGAGTCCATAAATTAGAAAAGGGTCCTTAAAACAAAGTCATGTGTGAGACGTGCTTTTCATTTGACACTGATGCCGAATAAATGAATGACAATACTTTCTTCTTTTATATATATATATATATATATATATATATATATATATATATATATATCCTCTTACCTTCTTGTTGACGACGAAGCACCATTTGGGGTTGAACAGCAGCCGATGTGTCTAGTGTGTAGAGTCGGTCACAGTTTAGAGCCACACTTTATGCAATTGATATCGACCGCTTCTCCTCGTCCTCCTCCCCTCCTTTTATTTTTTTGGTTACTTCTTCTAAACGACCACCATTATTCTCACTGCTTCTCAATTTTGGCTAGTGCTTCCACCTTCGTCGCATTTCTCTTTCTCTCACTCTTATATTCTTTCTTTTTCTCTCTTTCTGGTCATACTTTTTCTATTTTGTAAACTTTTCCCAACATTAATCTTTTTTTTTTCTAGTTAGAAATGAAAGCACATTTATTTTTGTCATCATTTCTGTAAGTGACCGTTCTTATATTTCATTAAAAAAAGAAAAGAAAAGTCATAAACAGAAACTGAAAGTAAATGTAAAATAATTAAAAGGGTAATATAAAATATTAAAAATAATAATAATAATACTATATAAACTAAGTTTCTTTATTGCTCATTCTCTTGAGGGGAGAATATAAAAATTTATAAAAATATTGTAAATTAAATAAATTATTATTAAAAGATGAAGATAAAAAAAATAAATGTTTATTACACTTGCTTTAAGAGAAATGTTTAATTTAAAATAATTAAAAGAAATCCAGATGGTTAGTAAAAAATAGCTAATAAATTCAATGTGTAACATATGTTCTTTAAACTTTCTAATAATAGAATGGTTTGGGTTGAAGGTAGGGTTAAACCTTGTTGAAAATAAATCTGTCAAAGGCAAACAGTTTTATTTTTTTTTAAGATTCAATTTTCAAATTTCAAAAAGACATACTTTTGAGTTTTTTGACTAATGAGAAGGATGACTTCCTCACATGTAAATTTAAAATTTAGTATTTGCTGGAGCCTATTTGGGGGCCTATATAAGCAGTGGTGTTGGTTGGAAAAATCAGAAGGGCATAGGCTAGAGAAGGATTTTAGAAGGACAAGGAATTTGGACTGTCACCAATAGATGAACTAGGATGTTTCTTATGAAAGGAGTACGTAGCTAAAAGAAACTAGAGAAGTTTCTGAAATTAATAATTGATCTGTTTTAAAAAAGAACAAATTTGTTTAAAGTCCCATCAACTCTGATGAATCTGCTAACTTCCTCAGTTTTGACTTTCAACTAAGTGTATCTTTTTCAAAAGAATATGTTTTTTTTTAACCTTTTTGAAAGGAATTGTATTGCTGCATCTTCTCAAAGGATTTTTTGATTGTTGAAATTTTGTTGAAAAATTTATATCAGCCTTTATGAGCTATATTTAATTTAATTTTTTTGAACTGGTTATCTTTCCTTCCTTGATAATAAGGCACACAAAAGGGAGATTTTGTAAAAACTTATTTATAAATCTGATAATCTATTCAATTGTTCTTATGTTTTTGTAATAAATGTTTGTTTCAAATTTAACTGCAGAGTTTTCAGTATTGTTTGTTGCATGATATGATGCACTTTATAGGAAATGAATAAAACGTTTCTGAAATGTTAAATAACTAATTTATTTAGTTGAAATAGGCATCATGTTGATGAATGACTGTTCTCCAACGTATCTCTAAATTCTTGATCCTATCTTTAAAATGATCTCATCCTTTGATTTGATAATCTGCTCAAATGCTTCAATTACCTCTTCCTTATTGGAGAATGTTTTATTGCAGATGAAAAGCTTAAAATATTTAAATAAGTGATAATCAGTAGGAGTGATATCAGGTGAATATGGAGGATAAGGCAAAATTTCATAATTCAAGCTATGCAGCTTTTAAACAGTTGACTAAGAAGCATGCAGCCATGTATTGTCATACAGCAAAATTGGGTCATCACTATTCACAAGTCTAAGATGTTTCTTCTTCAATTTTTCATGCATACACACAATTTCTCCACAATATGAGGTTGCTGTTATTGCTTTCCCTTGAGGTAAGAATGAATAATGAATAACCCCTTTGAAAGGCCACCATACAGTAACCATTAATATTTTAGAGTTCAGTCGAGATTTTGGGTATTGTTTTGGTGATTAACTTGAATTTAACCACTGGCCTACCGTTGCAATGTTGTCAAAGAGTATCCATTTCTCATTGCATGTAATGATTCAATGCAAAATTTCTTTTTTCCCAGTTTGTACTTATACAGTAAGATTACTCAACATTGTTTCATTGCAATCATTTTCATTAGGCTTATGAGTAAAAATATATTGAAAGAAAAATTATCTGTAAAGAAAAAGAGTCAGAAATAAGTCAAGATTTTTTTTATATACTAAGGAGGTTACTTTGTTAGACGACCAGATAAGCAACCAACTAAAAAATGTCATTTCATATATGACAACCTAATACAATATTTGAAAAAAAGAGAAGTGGCATTCTCTCTTCTCCCACCCCCTCCACTAAAAATCTTTTTAAAGTTTCTAGATAAAATATTTTGAAACATTATTTATAAAATTCACTATTATTCAAATTTTACCTACATTCATTTTCTTCAGTATCTGTCTATATTTCTGAGATGAGGTATTATATACACTGTTTACATTATTTGGACTATTGCCCTCATTTTTGTTGACATGTTTATCACAACGTTTCGGCCATTGTATGCTCTGGCTTTCTTCAGGTGGTTAGAATGTCAAACTGAACCCATTATTTCACTAACTGGTGTAAACTGTTATAGTTCCATGTGCCATGGATAATGGATGTCAGTTATCACCTGCTAATTCCCCTCTCCAAGTTCTGCACTGCCTTAACCAGGTATTGAACTCACACTCTTTGGGTCTGTCACTGGATCTAATTAATGCCTTTATCCACTGTGCCATGTGTCCTTGAGGACACATGGCACAGTGGAAAAAGGTGTTAGTTCAATACCAGGTTAAGGCAGTTGAGAACTTGGAGAGGGGAATTAACAGGAGATAACTGATAACTGACATCCATTAAACATGGCACGTGGAACTAGAACAGTCTAACCCAGTGAGTGAAATAAAGGGTTCAGTTCAACATTCCAATCACCTAAAGAAGGCTGGAGTGTACAATGGCTGAAACACTGTGATAAACATGACGACAAAGATGAGGACAATAGTCCAAATAATATAAATAGTATGCATTTTCTTTTCTGATAGCTTCAACTCTTCATGTAAAAATACTGATTTTTTTTTAATGATTTTTCCACAACATGGCAGAGTCAGTACATAAATCTAAAAGTAATTCTAAACTTGTCTGAATTTCTATACACTATTTATATTCAGATTACTGTTCTCATCTTTGTTGTTTTTATCAAAACATTTCAGCTGTTGTGCACTCCAGCATTCCTCATACGTATATCAATCTGCATAATCTACATGAAATTCCAAACTGAACCCTTTATTCAATCTATGGGGGGTAGACTATTCTCGTTCCACTGCTCATGTCTAGGGATATCAACTAGTTCTTATCTTACTTAGCACTGTTCAGTTATTACTCATTTTCACTATCACACACTGCGCAAACCAGGGATTGAACTCACAACTACTATTTCACCCAGTTCACAAACCAACAATTTTACCCACTAGGCCATTGCTCCAATGTATTTTTGTTCTGATTTTACATATACACACACATTATTTATATATATATATCATTTGCAGGCAGTACTGTTTTTCTGTATCACAGCTCCTTAGTGTGACTAGACAACTGAAGTCACTGTTTACAAATTCACTGATATATATATATATATATATATATATATATATATATATATATATATATATATATATATATCAGTGAATTTATAAACAGTGACTGCTACTACTGATGCAACATCTCTTTTATGAGTTGAGCACTCTGACTCATTGGCATGTTTATTCTAAAATAAATATGTAAAAATTCACCTTCCTCTCTGCCAGGAGCTGATAGCTTAGGGAAAAAATCTCTGACTGATGCCAAATCGGTTGGGTTTCAATCCTGGCTTGAGGCAATCGAATGTCTAGCTACACTGATGAGGTGTGATACAGCGAAACAGTCTGTCTGTGGATGACACACACACACACACACACACACATATATATATATATATATATACCTACATTCGAAGTGCAACTTCAAGTTTCATTGTTCTATCAATTCATCAGGCATGAATTTGTGCTTGATGAGTTGGTAGAATAACAAAACTTGCACTTGCACTTCAAGCGTACATATATGTATATTTATTAATACATATTTCTTAGCTCTGTCTAACCACACAGAGAACTATTTATTTTACACCTTATACTAAATTGAGTAAATATTTGTTCGCTTACCGGTGTATGCACACTAATGCTCGTATATATGGTTGCTAATATCTAGTTATTTGATTTATTGACATTAATATCTATACCTATATCTATTTTGTAAAAATAAAAATATCTATAAGAACACCGGATTTTATATCTTACTGTTCTTTCTTTTTATTTATATACATACCTATATCTATCTATCTATCTATCTATCTATATATATATATATATATATATATATATATATATATATAAAGTGAACTGCTTCTTAGAATCAAACAGCTAGACTTCCTGTACATATGGTGGAGGCTTGTGCAGAACCAACCACACTTTTTGTGAGACAAAGAACTGATGCACAGCATGCCACAAAGTTCACAAACGTCCCTCATCAGGTTTGGAATTCAGAGTTGTCCTTCTCCTAGACCAGTTGCCACCCAAGGCTTTTGTCCCAGTCTTTCCTGTAATTTACCCATAGCTTGGGGAGAAGAGATAGATTCATACCTTTCCCAAGGTAAATAAATGAATGTAATGAACTCAACTGGAATTCAAACTTGGCTCCCCAATTCCTCAATCCAATCCAACCCACTATCCATTATTCTATATATATATATATATATATATATATATATATATATATATATATACATACACTAGGTGTAGCAAAAATGTCCAAATCATGTAACAGCAAAATTGTCTAATTGTTAGATTAAGCTTTGAACCATTGTATCTTAGAAATGATTAAAGATATCGTACTGGAATTCTCTAAGATTTTTATAACACTATTGGACTCTACTTTGAAGAATAAGAATGTATTTAGATCTAAGTTGAAATGATGATCCCTCTTGCTGTTGTGACCTCCTGATCCAGTTTTCCTCTCTACTGTTCCCTCTTTTTTAAACTTATTCACCATTATCTGTGGAAACAAGAGTATGAATGTTGGTACCATTACTGAAGGCATGAATGATATTTTTTCTCTCACCATTGCTCAGTTGGGGAGATATTGTGGAGCTGACACAAACGATTTTAACCCGTTCTCTTTCTAGCTGATTAACTCAAAGGGTTTTTCAGTAATTCTTATGACAATTGGTGTCAAGATGGCTAAACATCTTATCTGAAAACCTGTAAAAAAGATACTCAATTAGTTTAGTGTTTTTTTAGATATTGGACATTTTGTGGGATGGACAATTATCCCATGCTGTTATGTTACACAATTTGGGCAATTTTTGCTGTTACACCCAGTATATATATATATATATATATATATATATATATATATATATATATATATATATAGTCATCCACATACAAGCCTCTTTCGCTGTATCATAGCTCATCAGTGTGGCTAGACATCCAATTGCTTCAAACCATGACCGAAACTTGACTGATTTGGCATCAGTCTAAGAATATACTCCTACACTATCTGCAGATGGCAGAGAAAGGGGAAATCTTAATGTATTATATACGTGATGTATACAAATGCCAGTAGCCAAGAGCGCTCAATTTATGAATGTAGAGTGATGCATTAATAGCAGGAGCAACTACTGTTTTCAAAATTACCCTTTCTCTATAGTGCTCAATTGGCGAAAGAGAGCATAAATAGTTATCCACATACAAGCCTATATATATATATATATATATATATATATATATATATATAATAAAATCTTTAGATGCTGAATAGAAACATAACCACGGTTTTGACCGCCAAGATCTCTTCAGGTGGTTAATACAGTGAATTAAATGACCTTCCATACATCAAAACTTAAATAAGATATATATAATGGCTGCTCATTTTCAACCAAGTATGTCTCTCTGTTAGGGTAGGTATCTAATCCATGTTGCAGACACCTGCTCAAGTACATCTATGTTTCTTCAAACCCTGCTGGGTTAACCTTTGGCTTATGCTTCAACTATACTGAATGAACCATAGTTACTATTCACGTTTGGGTGTGTTTAATTTGATGTGATCAGCAGTTGAATATGGCCAGTACACTCAAACCATTGATCACAATGATCTGTGAATTTGTGCCAGCACAACAATCAATGGTTTCTGAACAGTTTTGTCTACCTAGTTCCCCTGGTTTAGGTCAACCCATGGTATAATTTTCAGGTACTTCCCAAAAGTGTTTTATCCTGGGATCATATTCCCAGACTAGTATTATCAACCAGTCACCTCCTTGATAAATCAACCATGGTGTGATTCAAACACTTATATTATCACTATTGTGATAACTAAATTCCCACTTCAAACACACCTAAACCTGCCTGTCAAAATGACTAACTCTATATCTCTCTGACCATAGCTCAATACAAACACATTTAAATCAGCATGGAATTGTACCAAAGTCAATACACAACATACTCATTGAGACCATGAATATGATATGTATCTCCCACTGCAAAACTGGTTTAAAAGTGATGGAAGCCCTCAGTGGTAGAAGAACCAGGGTGTAAACTTTCCTGATGGCAAGTAGGCTCCTGGTAGAATTGTAGGCAACTGTTTAGTAATAAAAAGAAATAAGCTCTTCAGTTCTAGGATTAAGCATTGTCTATCCTACATATCCTTATAATATGCAATTCTTGTCCCCTCCTTATAAACCCTTACAAGGTCCCCATTCAGTAACATTCTACCTTGAGTGGCGTTTAGGCTTTGTATTGGGTGAATAATATGAAAAAATGTTTAGATATATCTCCCACATCGCCTTTGCTACCTCACCATTTAAACTAAAGAAATCTTCTTGACATCCGGTACATTAAGAAAGATGTACAGTATATGAGTCCTGGGGAACATACTCAACTTGTTATGGTCCAGGAAATCTGTGGCATTGTAATGACCATTTTTCTGGCATCTTTTGCAATAAATCATATGTATGAGTTGCACTTGAAGTCAGAGGTGAGTTTAAGGCCCAATAGTCTCTCAAGACATGAAGCCTCCTCAGGTGAACATCCTTTCATTTATAATCATCTATGCAGTATCTGTCTATATTTCTGAGATGAGGTATTATGTACACTATTTACATTATTCGGACTATTGTCCTCATCTTTGTCGCCATATTTATTACAATGTTTTGGCCTTTCAGTATCTGTCTATATTTCTGAGATGAAGTATTATGTACACTATTTACATTATTCGAACTATTGTCCTCATCTTTGTCGCCATATTTATTACAACGTTTTGGCCATTGTCTGCTCGAGCCTTCTTCAGATGGTTGGAATGTCAGACTGAACCCTTTATTTCACTCACTGGGGTAGACTGTTCTAGTTCCACGCGCCATGTTTAATGGGTGTCAGTTATCAGTTATCTCGCGTTAATACCCCTCTCCAAGTTCTCCACTGCCTTAACCAGGAATTGAACTCACACTGTTTGGGTCCTGTCACTGGATCTAACCAACCACTCAAGGACACATGGCACAGATACATAACTATATATATATATAACTATATATATATAAACATGCCCAAATACATAACTATATATATATATACAAACTTAGTTTTCATGCGACATGTTTCATCCCTTAGGATTTCATCGAACTATTTCCAGTTTTCCATACATCTTTCCTCCAAAACTCGTCTTGATATATAAAAATTTACATATTATTATCCCATGTGTGTGTGTGTGTATATATATATATATGTGTGTGTGTGTGTGTGTGTTGATGTAATAGGAAAGAACAGTTAGATTAATGATACAAAGTTCTTTAGTATTTGTTTTTATCTTTAAAAAACACTGCTCAATACAGAAGTAGAGCTTAAATTATAATTATTTTCTTTTTTTAAATATGATACCTCTGTGACACAAAAATTACTACATTTCGAAACTTGACTCAAGTCCTAAAGTTTAATTTCAATATTAAAATTAAAATTTAGAGTGCAGTTTCATTCTCAAGTGATGTTTTAGAATAACTAACCAAAGAAATATTTTACTCATTTATAGGTTGGAAATGGAGGTGTAATCTGGGTTCTTTTAGCCTTCATTATCAAGGGGTCACTACTATGATGAAAGTATGAATGTTTATTATATGTCAAATTTTTTGGGAGTCATGTAAGGTTCAGTTGGAGAATTTTAGTTTGGCTACACTGGCCCTTTTTTTCCCAGGCTCTGTTGTTTTTATTACTATTTGTTAAAATTTACTGATATATATAATAGCTGGCTACTCATTTCCGAGCACACAAGTCTGCTAAGGTGACTTGCTAATCTACACATTTAGTTAAAAATAATAAAAATAAAACATTCTTTTAATGTCTAAAAGAATAGCCAAAAGTGCTTGGACATACAAAACATTTGGACAATTTTTGCACACTTTATGTCCAGAAAAGAAAAATCTTATACAAACACAAGAAAAATTAAATAAAAAGCTTAACTGCAGTACCTTGTCAGTCATCTTTAATGAAATTTGTATAAAAGATGGATTGCTGCCCAGATAAACAATATATATATATATATATATATATATATATCTAACTATAAAACAGTCAAATCGTCTGAGTGTTGACTGCAATGTTCACTTTTATATTTACATACGCTCTATCTCTGATATTGAGCACTTTATACCGTAAATATAGTACACATAAAATTATATTTCTTTATATATATATATATATATATATATATATATAAAGAGAGAGAGAGAGAAAGAGAGAGCAGGCAAGGGTCAAGAGGAGTACTTAGAGCTGTGACTCACCTTTCAGAAGTACAGACAGATTGAGATACACTGTTATAGATGCTGTTCAATTTTACCAATAAGTAGCAATAAACAACCATCAAGGAGCTCAACCTTAACAAAAAAAATTACGTCTTATAAGTTTCTTCATACACTGTACAGATTGTTGTGTTGCTGTGATTGGTTTTCAAGTAGACAAGGATTGACGTCTACCTTTCTCATGATAGACCTGAAATTAGCAAAAAACAAATTTAGGTCAGACATTCAGCCAATCAGATAATCTTCCATGGCTTCTTTTGCATGAGTTGGTTTTTTTTTAATATAAGGAATCAGATGAATAAACAAATGAAAAGGGATTACTAACAAAAAATGTATATGAAGCAGTGTGTATATATATATATATATATATATATATGTATGTGTGTGTGTGTGTGTGTGTGTGTGTGTGTGTGTGTGTGTGTGTGTGTGTGTGAGAGAGAGAGTGTGTGTGTGATAAGATAAGGAACAAATATGAAACACTTCTAAATTTGAAATGTTTTGCTTTTTTGGCTTTTATTAAAACTTCATCAGAGAATGAAATCTGGTGGAGAAAAAGAAAATTGTTATTTTTAATTTTGTTGTCTGCTTTTCATTGGGGCATAATATATTTATATATATATATATATATATATATATATATATATATATATAAATTAATTGATTTAAAAATCAATTAATTTATAATATTAATGCTCTGTAAATTTACATTGAGCACTATTTTTGTAAAAATAAAAATATCTATAAGAACACCAGATTATATATTTTACTG